>OX235279.1:142536321-143045874 GCA_944472155.2 Trichobilharzia szidati | reverse complement strand
CGAACTGAAAACGAATAGGACAACGCTTTTCATGTTGACTCTTGTTCAGCCTGTAGCACTTCGTCTTGGAGTTGGGCCTCACTAAGTAGGATGCGCTGTACCTTTTTTAGTGCCTCATTATCCGGAACGTTGTAGACAATAGCATTTAATTTAGCATCTAGTCGTTTTGTTACTTCTGTAGTAACAAAGTTAATTAGGTTATCCACCTTAGATATCGATTCACTGTCAAGTTTGTTAAGGTCTACAGTTTTCATGAGAATAGTTGAAGGTGTCAGTTCACAGACCTGCAGTCTGATATCACTGATCTGACCTGATAAATTGGAGATTTTGGTATTGGTATCGGAAATTCCAGGATCTACTGACTTATTGTTTTTTAAGTCCCTTAACTCGGCCTTAAGTTCTCCTATAGACAACTTTAGAAGTTCTATTTCTGAAGATAGTACTGAAACAGAGCTTGAAGGCTGGAGCTTTTCGATAAGCACATAAGGTGTAGGGAGGGTTTCTGTATGAGCAGAGGGTACTGAATTTGGCAAAGTTCTACAATAGAGTCCCAAGGAACGAACGCACAAGTGACCTTGAGCCGACCAGTCAGAAAAAAGGATGATTTTTTGCATAAAATCTTACGTATATTTACATAAAAAAGCATAAAAGACGTTAAACAGGATATTTTTCTCTAATATGAGATAAAAATATCTCCCAATTTTGTATTGGGGTTTCAGTTTTTAAGTTGAACCAATTTCTATACACGTATTCATCCAGATGACTAAAAATAACTTGGTTTTGAAAACCATTTATAGCTTTTATTCTATTTTTTAATCTTCCCCAGAAACCTTCGATGGAATTATTATGAGTACCGGTGACAGGGTCGACGGAATCATTCAAATGGTTCACTCTATGATGTATGTATCCCAATTGTGATATTTGGCTATATTCCGCCCATTCATCTGTGTGAATGGTGGTGCCTGGTAACACTAGACGCTGAATAATAGGGAGGAGGAGTGTACGAGCACTCCTATCTAGAATCAGCTCCATAAACCCTTTGCGAATCTAGGTATCATAAATTCCTAAAACCCAAACGTTATTCGCTCTGGCACCCATTAAGTGGACAGGAAGAAGATATTCAGGCAAAGTTAAACTTTCGACACCAATAACAACCAATCATCAAAGACAGTTTCAACTTTTCAAAGAAAGTTCCTAGAAGACAATTAATTCAGTGTCGCTTACCAGTATGCACATTTATTCGCGCTAGAATAATAGTGAGCTTCCTCAACCAATAACTAGCATGCGTTCAGGGTCATTGGAACATTCACATGGTCATTGGAACATTTACAATCTTGGGACTCTATTGTTGAACTTCGCCCTGAATTTTTGGGAGTAGTGCTAATACTAGCTGTCAGTGCAGTTTTATCCTCAGTTTCAGCTCGACGCTTACGACATACAAGTGAGTTTTGTGGCTCACTATAACCATTTGTAGGAAGTATGTTGCTTGATGTAGCAATCAACGACTTAAAATTAGTCATCAGTTTTACAGGGGATTGAGTTCGCTGCTTTTTACTTTGGTTAACCATAACTATTTGATATGAGAGTTAATAGTTATAGGGATGGAAGTAGTAGAGGACTTGTGCAAGGATTACAACAAGATAAATTTTATGTAACGAATCACGCAAAAATGTAACGCAAACGTTAGACGTACCGCTACAGTAAGGTCTGATATAAGTCGGATATAATATACGAAATATATCAGTGTCAAAGTTCGCAAAAGCCTTGCGTATGGCCCATAATATTCGAAAACCCTTAGTGGCTGCAGCTCTACAGTTTGTTGCTGTTTTCAAGTCATGATGCACAACCACTACCAAGTCCTTGTACTCAGTGACCACTGGGAGAGCAATGCTATTCATTGAGCAATTGTGCACGTGACTATGAGATACATACATAACTACACTCTTGCTTAAGTTAATCTCCAAGACCCAGTGCTTAAATCTTCCTGAAAAGCAAGTTGATCACTGTCATCGTGTAAAGCCCTCCACATCTTGATATCATCAGCAAACAGTAAGCAGGATGACTTAACTACCGATGGAATCTCACTAACATAAATCAGGAAAAGAAGTGGGCCTAGAATTGTGCCCTGAGGAACGCCACTCTTAACCGATTCCCATGTTGATAAAACCCCGTTAACTCGTACTCTTTGTCTTATGTCCTTTAGAAAGTCTTGAATCCAGTCGGAAACCACTTTATTGATTCCCAGACTACCTAACTTTACTAGAAGACCTGAATGAGAAACCCTGTCAAACGCCTTGCTCAGGTCGATGAATATGGCATCCACCGGTATATTAGCATCAGCTGAGCTTGCCCAACTTTCTCTGGCCAAAAGAAGGTTGGTCAAGCAACAATGACCTGCTCTAAAACCATGTTGTTCCACATCGAAAAGTTTGTTCCCTTCAATGAACTGAATGATAGCATCACGAATTATTCTTTCTAGTAGTTTAACAACAATACTGGTCAAACTAACAGGACGATAGTTCTGAACTAAGTTTCTAGATCCGGTTTTGAAGACCGGACTAATGATGGCATCTTTCCAGTCAGTCTCTGGGACATTTAGACTGGTCCGGAGACATATTGAAGATTACCGACAATGGCTTGGCTATGTTTTCAGCCAATGCTGTTAATATACGTGGGTGGAGTTCATCAGGGCCACTGGATTTACCAGGATTGAGCCTTAGAAGCCACTTTAGGACAGTATCCTTTCCAATGTATAAGGGTGCCATTTTCAAGTTACCTTCTGGAAAAGTTACAAAGCTGGTATCAATATTATCAGAGAATACTTGACTAAAGTGCTTGGACAAAGCCTCAGCCTTAGTCAACTTGTCCTCAGCCATGTTTATCTGGTCATCTTCAAGCATAAGAGGTGGGATAGCATCACTCTTACGTGTTCTTCTCTTGATATATGAGAAGAGTCTTTTTGGGCAGCCTGGTGAACCTTTAACTAACTGGGTTTCGTAAGCTATCCTTGACTGGTGAATCAAAGTTTTACACTGGTTTCTGGTTTCACAGTATTTCAGCCGGAACTGCTGTAGCCCAGTAGAAACAAAGAGATTCCAGAACCTTTTTCTCCGTCTTAGGAGTGTTATAGCTTGTCTATATATCCATGGTGGCCGATTTGTTGGCCTTTTAGGAACCCTCCAGGGAATGAAATCAGTGGTAACCCTCTCAAGTGTATTCTTAAATCTATCCTATTCATCTTCAATGGATGAGACAATATTGACTGACCAGTCGGCAGTTGAAGCACGCTCCTTTATAGCGACTATGTCAGCATGCCAAACACTAGGTCGGGATTTGGGTTGAAAACTGACTAAATTGCCAGTCCTTAAGTTAAAATCTAACACCCCATGATTACTGTTTCCTAGAGGTGGATGAATAACTAGACTATCCACGTCGTCGTTGTCATGAGTAAGCACTAAGTCCAGCAAGGAAGATCCTTGGGTAGAACTGAATCTTGTACTAACTAAGACATGTTGTGTCAGGGCATTTTCCATGGTAGTCAAGAGTAACCGGCTGTCAAACTTATTAGCGGATCCTGGAGATGTGACAACTACCCAGTCTATATGAGGTGCATTAAAATCACCTAGAATAAGACAGCTACTGTGTTTACTCCATTGTTTGAGGTGATCTAAAATAAAGTCATCACACTAACAAAAGGGACTTCTATACAGAACTCCAATGAGTAGAGTGCCAGTTGCAAAGCTTACTTCACAGCTAATTACCTCACTTGTCCCACTGTCATACGCTTCAGATTTCACGGAACGAACATGTAGGGAGTTGTTGATATACAGAGCAACCCCACCACCCCTATGACCCTTAACCCTGTTGTTGCGGAAGCAACTAAATCCGCATAGCTCAGGTGTGTCATCTAATCCAGAAACCAGCCACGTTTCAGTAATGGCCACAATACTTGGGCTAAGGTCTTCCACTAATACACCTAGCTCATGAAATTTGTTCCCGATACTGTGTATATTAGTGTACACTACCTTCAGGCTACCTTGGAAGCATACGTTTCCAAGACCTGACTATTTGAAAACCCACCAGTTTAAGGTTAGTCTCATCATTTTTACGTCTTGTTTCTAGCTGGGACAAAACTTCTTTTCGTTTAAGTCTGTCTTCAAGAGATAAATCAGGTCTGACTGAAATTCCTGACCCAGCAAGTTTGTGTACATTAGCCAGTAGATGATTCCGTTCATCAGGAGGACCTAAGACTACCTTAAGCAACCTACGCTGATTAGAACATTCATCATCTCTTTTGCCTATTCTAATCAGCTTTCTATTCGATACTCCAGGGAAATTCGCTGAGAGCATCTTCCTTATAATACTACTCACTAATTTAGGGTCGTGATCGTGCCTTTTCACGGGATCAGATTCTTTGGACTCTTCTAAATTTCCAACAATTATGTTAAAGTCTAAGGAGAACTTGTCGTGTTTAGCAGTGGCTACGTCTTTTCTCATCACTATTGATGCAGCGTGGCTACAGGTGACAGGCGTTTGCCTACCATCAATATTACTATGTTTCTTCCGATTGTTTATTTTCGTTACCCACTGCCTGCAGTTGCTTTGCAGGGCTGCTGCAGTTTTCGATGGTACAATCAAGATCAGTGTCTGCACCACCTTCATGGTGAACTTCGCTTACAGTGTTCTCTGGTGCTGAGATGCTGTTCGCAGCTACCGTTCTGTTACCTTTTCGCTCACTAAGACGCTTCGAACGCCTAGTAGGTTTTACTTCCGGGGTAACTGGGATAGTAACCGCCGGTGTGGTAACATTCATGATGGCACTTAATGCGTCATCTTCAGATGGGCAGTCTGTGTCACTCTTACTAGCCACGCTATCATCAGGAAGTTCCATGGCTTTAGACAGTAGTTCGTGAGCCTCACTTATTAAAGTCATCTTTGGGGAGCAACACATTCTGCATATCCGGTGGGATGTTGGAGCATTACAACGTTTGTCTGCAGCTGGACGTAATCCAGTACATATCTTATGATACCACTTTTTACAGTTATTAAATTGTATTCCATCGTCTACCAAAAAGTAACACTCCACCCTATTACATTTATGTGGTACTTTTGACATAATGAACTTCTACTGGAACAGCCAAGACAATTTACCCAATAGAGACTATATGAGTGGTTAAAATCAAAACTACACAGACAAAAGTCAAGTTAAAGTTTTAAAAAATGTTCTTGAAGTGAATAACACAACAAAAACAGTGATTTGTCAAACAGCACGCGTGTAAGCCAATGGAGGAAAAACTAGGAGAAAAGAAACAGAAACAATGAAATTTACATGTGATGTCAGTTAATTTTCCCGCCTATCCCCCACCGCCTTTGCTTTCAACTATCAATGTGTATGCAAAAAGATGAAATAAGTTTAAACTTGGATTCCAAGAATAGTGATGTATGCATGTATATGACGCTCAAGACAGTTTGATGGTTTAAGTTGTTTGTAGGGAAATGAAGTGTTCTTATTTTAACGTGGAATTCCTGGCTGCTCGCAGCAGCACGTTGAATGTGACTACTTATCGGTTGGTGATGTGAGTGTCTTCTGTTTTCTTGATATGTACTCCTGGGCGACTGACATTACTGCTACATTGTTTGTATCTTCATATGTCATCGTGTGTCTGGGTGACAAAGGGGCATATATGCCTCTACCTAGTCGCTTTTGAAAGCGACAGTTATAACAGTCGTTCCTTCACCCAAAAGCTGCCTTCGAAGCCTTGTAACATCCTGATTGTTCCTTTTCGATCTTGTTGAGTGCGACAAGCTGGCTTTCTATGGTGACGGGTGTGGTTTCATGTGCACCTGTCTCAAATTAGGCGGGTCTCGATATAGGTAGATTAAACGAGAACAGAACATATGCTTGTGTCTTAAGCTTGCATGTATCAAATGCATTTAATGAGCTCTGTAATTCTAATTCCAGTTTATCTACCTAATTTTATCTTATTCATAGTACTGGCTACTTTATCTGAGCGTGCCAGTTTGTATGGGTATGACTCCAAATATTTCAGGGCTTCTCTTACAAAATCTCTGTTAACAATAAATATGACGATACCTTCGAAACTTGAGTTTCGAAGTCGTGTGATTATAATTGATATGATTATGAAGAATAAATTTTGTTCGAAACGTCATCCAGTGAATTATACTGTTTCACTGTGTGATATAACTAATAAACAAGCTAATATTGAGTGAAATACCTTATTTAGATCTAGTTATTGCAATAGATTTGTCCCGTTTTACAGCTTGTAATGCATGATATCCATCCTTCAACTTTTCATTCGATAGGATACCCCCAAACTTGCGACACATTTCATTAGCTCCATCACGAGGTATAAGGGTTAATGCGGGTTCAGTGATTGGGGGTAATTTTGAGGCTTTCAGTAGCTTTTCAGCCACATCGAAGCTTAATCCCCTCTCAGGCAGTGCTACATTGTGTATGTTGAGTTTTCTGTTGTACAAATTGCAGCAAGTAATAAAAGATAATTTTGAAACAATCAGATGTCAAGGATAGCCATTTCGCATTGAAAGTGACACGGCGAAACAGTTTCAGAGTATATTGGCTTCAGTCGGTGACGCAGCAGTTAGGACTCACGCCTATCATGCACAGGGTCTTGGGTTCGATCCCCTGTCGATGCACAACTGATATCAATGTTTGGCCCGAAAAATTTGGGTTACCGATATCCAATGCTGAAAATTCCATAACTCTACCAAAAGTACTGAGTGGAATTAGGCTATAGTAAAAAAATCAAGAATGTAGTGTTGAAGTTTATTTCAAGCCCTGTGATTCTTTAGGGGAAGCTTTAGCAAACGTCAAAGTAATGCTTCCCGAAACGATACAAACAAACCTTTCAAATAGGTTAAAATTTTCGGAACGTAATACATGTATTGCGAGAGGATGTAGCAGACAGGTGAAGGTGGGATGAATGAACACAGACTATGTACGAAATGTTGCACTAGAAATGAAGTCAAATACAGATTCTGGAGAAAAGATCGGCTACAGCAGTTTAAGCTACAGAAACATGTCATAAGATTAATCTGACAGTATTGATTTTTGATTTACAGCTTGATTCCACACCGTATTTTCAGTACAAGTGTGGAATTTTCAGCATGGATATCGGTAGCCCAAATTCAGGCCGACCATAGATATCGGGTGTGCGCCGGCAGGGGATCGAACCCCGGAGCATGTGCATGGTCGGCGAGAGTCCTAACCACTGTGCCACCGACGCACGAAATACGAGGAAAACGTCTTTATACACGAAAAGTAAGACTGATATATTTCAAGTAAGTGGGATGCGATGATTAGGAGAGAAGCGATAGAACTGTCGCCTATTCGGCAGATTTGCAGGGGATTTGTCAGTTGACGTGACGACGTTACGAGGTATTGGAATAAAAGCCCAAGTAAATGAAGTTATACCGAAACAGTTTGTCATAAAAATGCAGTTAACAGGTTGTAGAAATTAATGGTCACTTGATAATAGTATATTCTCATTTTTTGCATGAGGGACGCCAGTTTACAGGCATCATCAATATGATAAATTACATATAGGATTAGTAAGCATATTTAATAAAAGTAATTTAATAAAATACATTTTTCCTACCTGTGTAGGACACACCAATTGTACAGGCATGGATAAGTATTATTTAAATTTCATAAATTTGGTTCATGGTAAAATTATAAGGTTGCAGTCATTTTGTTTATGGGAACAATATAATAACTAGTCATTCAATGGAGCACATCAAGAAATATAGAAATATTGTCTTCGCATTAACAAAAAAAACCCAAGTATGTTTTGGATGGATTACAAATACTTGGGAAAAAAATAAAGCTTGAAGTAATTCCTCCATATAACTTTGGTGTGTACGGCATCGAGTCTTATTCTTGATTTATATCCATATTTGATAATAATTTAAAATAAGTAATACACTTGTATACTTTTGTCAGCATTTTCTTCGTAACATCACAAGTACTCAAGGTAGACTAATAATAATAACAGTTTATATTTTCTTATAAACGGGTGTTTTCAAGAAATGCAAGCTATTTTTGCAGACAAAATCAGTTATGTTGTAAGTTACAATCGTGAAGTATTATAAATCAATACTTTTTTATTGGTATAAAGGTATATTTCACAACTGTAATCCAGGTTGCGTCGTTGGTGAAGGCTATGCGCAATTCACGAGGGAATTGTAAGATGTAGGACCAATAATGTTTGCAGATCATTTGTCATTGTAAATGGGCAAATCTCTACATTCTTCATTCTCATTCAAAAGGTCAAATGGAAGCTGAAATGGTGAGAGACAAAAGAAGACAAACAACAACAACGCAAAAGAAAGCAAGTGGAGTACTTAGGGAGTGATTAATATGTATATATACATTGATATTCTGTTTAGTAATTATAGTTATTTTGGTGCACTAACTAACTATTCCCGTGATGCTAACTTTTATATTGTGTGAACTAATATTATTGTCCTGTGTAAAAATGTCTATCATGTACTTCTAATAATATAAAAATTTATAATTGTAGTTTGTTGTAAATACACGTTTAATGAACTTAAAATATCTATGTTGGGCGAAAAAGTGGGTGTAGGATTCAGATGCAGAAGTGCACTGTCATCTTTGAGCAGTCTGGTGACTGAGGAGATGAACACTGCGAGTGTGTTTGCATCGTGCACATCAGCTGGTAGTATATTCCAAATGACTGAAAACTTATTTAAGAAGAAATTATACCGCATGTAAGTCTGACAGTGCTCTATAGCGGCTAGCTTGTGATGATTTCTAAGATTGTAACTGATGACAGCGGTAGGTTTAATTATTGGCTCGGAGGAGTGCACGAGCAGATTAGTTAGCTTGTAGTAAAAAATTAGGTTCAACTTAAGACGTCTTTTCTAGAGTGGTTCTAAACTTAGTCTGTCGCAACGTTCATAGTATTGAAAGACCACTTTCTAAACCAAGAATTCTTAAGGTGAATTGCCGTTGCACTCCTTCTAACTTAAGCTTGTCATTTTGTCTGAGTCCACTAAGAATAAACGGGCAGTATTCTAAAATAGGTCGGACACATACTTTATATAATAAAACCCTAGTTTCACAACAAAAGAAATTGCGAGTTATGTATCCTAGCAGCCTTCGTGTTTTACGTCTGGCATAATCAGTTTGTTCAGAGAACGTTAAGTTACTAGAGTATCTGATACCGAGATCTACGACTGAGTTGAGCTTGGCTAGTTTACGCCCATTTATTTCAAGATTCAGGTCAAGGTTACTGTTCCCGATACAAATCCAGCCGCATTTATCAATGTTGAACTTTAGACAGGATTCAGTACACCATGTTGCGAGACCACTTAGTTCAAGATGTATTTTATTTGCCATATCGCTTAGTTCATGAGCATAGCAGGAGTAAACGACTTTGAGGTCGTCACCATATAGGAATGATTTACCTGAGGTGAAGCAGTTGAAAATGCTGTTAATGTATACTGTAAATAAAAGTGGACCTAGGACACTACCTTGCACAACCCAACTTGTGATCTGCCTAGGATGAGACAATACAGATCCAACTTTGGTTATTTGTACCCTACTGCTTAGAAACGATTTTAACCAGCTCAGTAATGGATTGCGAATCCCACATGAATACAGCTTCTCAAAGAGAATACTGTGAGATACCATGTCAAATGCCCTAGATATTGTTGTGCTGCTATATTTTGACTACACTAACGTACACTTATATCTTAGTACTTCCTCGCGTTTATAATTGTGTGCTAACGTTGTGATTACTCGACGTCCACAACGTAATTCAAAATGCACTTGCGAAGGAATATGATAGTGTATTATAGCGGCAATCAAATTCAAAAATCGAGCGAGTACAAAAAGTATCAATTGTTAACATGCAAGATTTAGAGTAATAAACAAATCAAAGTACAGTTACATAGTGAAAGTATACTGCGATGATGAGTAATAAAACGGGTCACTACAATATGTCGAAGTAGAGAACAACAACTAGCTTACGTGCTTCGCGGGTACTAGTGATGCAGTTGAAAAAGTCGAAGTGGCAAGTAACGCAAGACCTATTTTTGAGAAATCCGTGTTGAGACCTTGTAACAAGATCTTCCTTAAGTAGATAGTCTGACAATTGATGTTTGACAACTTTCTCCATGACTCGCGAGACAACTGGGGTTATATTTATAGGTCTGTAATTGCGGACGTTTGCCTTATCACCGGATTTATAGTGTGGAATTATGAAGCTAGTTTTCCACTCATTAGGGTAAGTGCCAGTGTCCATAGATATTGAGAAGAATTTAAGAAGTACTAGGGGTATATAACACTCAATGTTTTTGAAAATTATAGAAGCAAGGCCATCTGGTCCCGTGCTAGTGGAAGGTTTCAGGCTTTTAACTGCTTGTTCTATTAATTGGTCGGTGAACACTATGCTTCCGAGGAAAGAGCTAGTAAGGGGGCCGGTTTCACCAGGAATGCGCGTTTCTAAACTGAAGTTTGCAAACCACTCACTGAATATTTCACAGATGGTGGCAGGCACATTGTAGATAACTTTGTCATGAAGTAAATAGGGGATGTCCCTCGTCGACTGCATTCGTTTTTTAAGAAGTGTTGTTAAGTTATAAACTTTGGAGGTGCTTTCAAGTGCCCTTAATTCTTCGTCGAGGTCCTTTTGAGATGATGATGAAGTTAAAGTTCACTGCTACAAATTATTATTATAATCTACAGATCCGTTTTACTCCTGGGTTCGTGTCCATTGGTAGAAGCTGTATCTAGAGTGATGATAATGGTATAGGAATGCCAAACTATGCCAACTCTACTGAATGAATTTATACATGTCCAAACCAAGTTGATTTTTAACAGTTTGAAATGAATGAGGTTTGCCTAACTTTCGATTAATCAGTACTCTACCTATCTTGTAAGTACTGACTACAAGACGTAAATTGAAATGGACGCTGATAAATAGTAATGTACGCTGTCGAGAGGTATATTTGGATACAATGAGAAGTCAAGGTAATTCTGGGAAAATAGTGTAGTGACTTACATGGTTTGGAAGGCTGTGCAACCAACACAGAAAATTGAACTGTCCATTACATAAGCAGAGAGCACAAAAGGTGGGATTGGTGCCAGTCTGTACGTGTATACGTTAAAGCAAGCGGTGAACATTATGACGTGCATTACAAGTGTACTGATTGTTGAATAGACTTAGGATGAGAATAAGAGGTTACTGCAATTTCCAAAGGATACAGCATGGTTAGTAGTTAAGCAGGCTACGAGTAAACCACTGAGAAGATGAGGCTACGAGTAGCACGCTTTATATTTAATTGTACTCTAAAGTTATGCATAGTTTACTCTGAATCGTTGCAAACAAAAATTATGTTCAGTGTTTCGATTTGTAACGTATAACAAAAAACTATACAATCATATTGTTCCAGACTCCACAGACTAATAAAACAAAACAGATGAAGAATTGTCGTGATTGATAATTGTTATTACTATTTTGTTTAAATGCTTGTTGTTCTTCGCTTAACATTTATTTATGAATCACAATCAATATAAGTATAAAACTTGGGCACTGTGGTAGAGTGTAACTCCATTATGGATAAGATTTTATTTCGATAAATCCCAGTGTTACACAGTAATATTAACTGATGACGTTTCGAGCACAAATTATTGCTCATAATCATATCAAGTTACTCACACAACTTTTTCCTTCATTTATATATATGCATGGAATTGACTAGATATTTCCCATCTAATTGTATTTGATCAGTCCTAATTTTATCTCTGAATGTACATTATCTCATATTGATTTTTATTCAAATATCTAGTCAATTCCATACATATATATAAATGAAGGAAAAAGTTGTGTGAGTAACTTGATATGATTATGAGCAATAGTTTGTGCTCGAAACGTCATCAGTTAATATTACTGTGTAACACTGTGTGATTTATCAAAATAAAATCTCATCCATAATGAATCACAATCAATTCTGCCAAATACAAATTTCCAGGTTCATTGTTGTTTGACTTTTGTTGTTCGATTTCCTGTGATTCTTCATTGTGAAATAGAATTACAGAATTAGAATTATTCGGTGAATCTAAACTACAGCAGCTCTAAACGATACTGCCTCAAGCGGCAAATCAGATTCGTTAAAAGTAGAAGTGCTTAATTTGAAATAAACGTTTACATACAACTAATGAAATGTTAAAAAGGCAACTCTAAACAATAGGAACCCAAAACGAAACGACCTACGAACGCACAAATGAACCTAAGCAACCGATCAGGTGACTGTTTTTTCCAGCAATAGGGTTCGGGGATATATGACACCAGGCTCCAGAAAGGACATATTGAGGCGACCCCTAAGCGCAGGGCATATGTATTATTGCCTATTATCTAGCGCTTAGTTCAGCTTGGGACGACTATTGTCGTTTTTTGAGCCTTCTGATTGGTCCTCTACAAGGTCATTTGTGCGTTCGTAGGTCGTTTCGGTTTGGGTTCCTATTGTTTAGAGTTGCCGTTAAAAAATGGTTACACAAGATGTTATTCTTGTATATGTTTCAAAAAACCCCCGGAGTCCTCATAGTCAGGTTGAATCAATTTCTGTACATAAATTTGTCAAGGTCATCTGTCCATTCATTAGATATTTTCGTTTTGGGAGGCTGTAGTTTAGAGTCACCCGACAGGTGACCCTCAAACAAGTTTAGTTTGAATCATGTACAGTTTAAGTGTATATCATTTTGATATAGTCCAGTTAGTTGTGCTGAAGATTTGTAGAAAATAGAGTGAAGGCTTCTGATAACCTCAGATCAAATGTTAAAAGTTACTGGTGGATTTATACTACCTCATCCGAATTGACTGACGCGAGAAGACAGATACTTGTTGGTTCCAATTATGATGATGACAGAAAGCCACTCAAAGACACTGACCAAATGCCTTTGAGACGACCACGAATGGTGGTGAGTGAAAAAAGGGAATTAGATGGAAAGGGCGTCGGTAACAGACAACACGGGACAACCATTTACGCTTGTTCGAAAAACAAGCTGCAAAATAATTATCATAACAGCTTTATTCTAGACCATATGTTAACGTATGTATAGAGTTTTTGGCGTATTTAAATTGTCAAACATCTACTCTACGTATGAGACCTTCATGGAAAATGGTATTCGGTCCCAGGCTTACCATAATGCTGAATTAAATCTCACTAATTCTGAAATAATTCTCACGTTCTATAGTGAGTAACTTCTGAATCTGTTGTGAAATGGATTCTTTAATGGCACAGACTAGAATTCAGCGCTGGTTTTCAGTATGACTGGCACTAATTCAGCACCCTGTTCTTTTTCTAGGCATTCTCAGGAGTAGATCAGAACCTACTGGGTTTGCTTATCAGCGTTGTTTCAGCCCTCACAGGACATATTAAGCGCGGACTAGCGTTACTTCAGAACGAAAAGACTTAATTCAGCACCCAGCTCTCTTTTTAAGCACGACCAGCTTTATTTCAGAACATAGTGTGTAGATAAAATCTTCATTTACCATAAAAAAGCATTATCGAAGAATAGGTTAGAATAAATATCAGTAAAAAGTTTGAGCATTGTGGATTAGATCAAATAAAGTATAATTATATTTTAATAGTTTACACACAATGATAAGTTTTGTTATTGGTAATATTTCGAGCAAAATTACTGCCCGTGTTCACACCACTGTTGGAATTGTTTGATTCCAATAACAAAACTTATCACTGTGTGTAAACTATTAAAATATAATTATACTTTATTTGAGGTTAGAATAAGTTTAGAATTGTTGTAAGCTCGGGGTAGTACACCCTTTGACTCTGTATTGTCCCATTTGAAGCTATATTCGAATCTCTACGATATTTTTCCTTCATTTCAGTTTGGAAGAACTCTGCATTACAGCAAACTAAAACTGTGTGCTAGTTCAGGCATTATACTGGATGGAAATCGAGGTAGCCCAATTAGTTAAGCAGGCCACCAGATTAATGATAAGTGGGGTAGTCTCCAAGTTAGACGACTAGAGAGTCTGAGGAGACATTTTGAGGAGCAGTCTATTTTCCCTACAGCCACGCTGTACTTACCATAATCTAACACCTACCTAAGTATGATTTAAATACAAGTCACTCATCTGTAATTGAGGTTACAAAGGGTGCCTCTAGTCTGAAACGAGACAAAGCTACAGGCCCAGGTGAAATGTTTCCATTGATGTTTAAGGAGAGTGGTGAAAAACCATTTTCTGGGTCAACAAAGGTATCTTGTGATGTCCATGAATCAGAGGTAGTTCTGTTAGACCGGTGTAGGTACTTTATTCGTTTCAAATGTTCCTCCTATTTTTTAGATCAAAAGTGAGCTTATAGAGTGCCGATGGTTCTGCAGAGACAGTCTCTGAATAAGTCCACTACTTCTTCGACATCCATACACATGATAGACCACTGATGACTTTAATTGTTGTTGGTATCTCTAAATAAAAAAATGACATCAGTAGTTTATTTTCGATATCTGTAGCATATGCGTTCTAACAGCGATCTGCGTCAGTGTATTTTCTTATGATATTTATACTACTAACAAGTAAGCGATGCTTTTAGCGAAATTTCTACAGGAATTTAAAACAATTACAATACCATAATAATAGCTTTATTCTGAAAAGTGCATTTAGACACAATAGAGAATTTTCAATGAGCTACATAACTGAGGTATTTACTCCTTGTACAGAATCTTCATATAATATAACAACTGATAATATGTCATCTGTGACGATAACTTTCCATCTGAAACATGTTCCAATAGTACTCCACAATTCTGTTCCACTATTTCCTTCTAAATAATCCTGGTCAAAGGTAGAAGCTTATCTGAAATTGTCCTCAGGTATAAACTGCAGCAATTAAATGATTAAGACAATGTGAAACAGAGTAAATACGGTACATTCTGGTGGATAGAAAATTTAGACAGTCCCGTAGTTCAAACAGACCATCGTTATGACATATTATGTCTAAATCATATTATGTGAACGAGGCATAGACTGAGACTGTAATTTACTTTTTTACTACTTGCAATCACCTTCAGTTGTGTGCTTGAATGAAGTTGTCTAAATGGTTCCAAGTGTACAAACTGTGTTAACTCTAATAATAATAATAATAATAATAATAATAATAATAATAATAATAATAATAATAATAATAATAATAATTTGCTTTATTCCAAAACAGTACTTGTGATACAGAATGGAATTCTCAGCATTTTTACTACAGTATTGCATCCAGTTAGTACATTATCAATAAATAGAATTCTACATAGATTGAGGAAACCACAGTTCATTATTACAACAATACATTGGCATGTTCAGTAGCAAAGGTAAAGCTGAAACAGTGTTTGAAGGTGTTAGAGAAGTGGGAGCTGTCTTATTAACTGGCGTAAGCGAGAGAAAAGAAACAAAGCAGCACATAACGGAAAAAGAAGAGAGAGAAAAGGAACAGAAAGAAAGGAAATGTTGTACCTATTGATGAAGTGGGTTGGAAAGATGAGATCCAGTTGTACTAATGACTATTTAATGAATTATAGGTGTCACGCCTAATGCTTTCTTTATCACACAGAACACGAGCTAAGTAGGGTATGGTTGAGTTTTTGTACTTGCTGGTGCGAGCATATAGTTTTCTATATTGGCTTCTTGTTTTACCTGATGAGATGCAAGGGGAGAGTTGTGAGTGAAGAGGGTGGTGTGAGTTAGATAAAATGGATTTGGCCCATTTTTCACATGAGTCTATGTGCCTGTCAACCAAAATTTTAACAAGCTGGTTAAGTGGCACGTTGCTTACTCTGCTGACAACATTTAACATCCTGCGTAATATGTTATAGTCTTTCTTCAGTAGCCCTGGAAAAACTAAGGGGGAACAATAGAGAATAATAGGCAGGATGCGAGAATTAACGAATTGTAGGAGTAAGGGTTGGGTAATACCAGAATGTTTTAACTTCTTAATGTAGAAGGTAAGACGGAATATTTTCCTAGAAATTGCTAAGATATGAGACGACCAGGAGAGATCAGCAGATAGAATGAGACCTAGGTATTTAATTTCCGATTTAGTTTCTAAATAAATCTAAGAAAATTTATATCATGATTATTGTTGCCAATCGTTTCAAAAACTGAAAAATAGTCATTTCTTACATGATGAAGAAAAATCATCAAGGGTGAGCAGAAATCATTCTATTAATGTAGATACTAGAAGAATTAATAACGTTTATTAATCATCAATAAAACGTCATATTGAAATGAAGTGTCAAATGAGAATTCCGAGTAAATCACTCCACTTCCAACAAAAAACCACTAAGGAGAATACGTATGCTGATGGCATGAACCACAGAAGACTTCTACTTTGAATCAGTTTTCCTCATTTCAACGAATGAATAAATCTACGATTCCGAGAGGTCTGGTATTTTTACATCAAACACTACCATTTCAAATATAGACACCCAGTGGTAATGTCATCTTGCATCATTCCATAAAGTTTATTACCTGGTAAAAAATCCGCTACTATATGGGAGAACCTAGTTTTTACCAAAATAAGTTTCCTCATTCATTCCTGCTAGTCTGAGCATTAGATTCTGTCCACCCCTAATGAGAAATGTCCCCTGTATTATTATTTCATAACTTACAAAGGCTAGTTTCTTAAGTTGATATATGTTATTATCACCAGCTTCATTCTGAAAGTATTTCCAACCTTGCTTGCATTTAGATTGCTACAGTCCTAATTGACAGTATGCCTTCTAGTTTTCTTATCGATTTGTTAACCAGGGTCAGTGTATCTAGATCACGTACGTGTACATCGACATCAAAACCTTTAATCATCCGCTTTATGGTCCCTTTCAGTGAAGACACTCACATACAGAAGAATGAAAAGCATTTTACAACTGTAAGTTTTGAAGTCGAAGTGGATGGCATTATACACATTCATAGTGAATGTGATATAGTGATCCATGTTCAGTGTGGAAATAAACAGACTTGTTGTCTTATACTTGGGTGGACAGATAAACAATGGATTATTCCTTCTCACGCTTAAGTGATTAGCCATGTGCATTTATATCATTGCTCCTTTTATAAGTATACTTTTACTTTCCATCTCACCTGATTGTGTATTTTTATTCGTTTACGTTCCCAGTGGAACATAGGGCTTCAAGCTTGTGGCTTGAAGTTTCCGTAGCAGTGTTTATTTTACAGGATGGGGTTGCTAGCCTCATGCCCAACCTTTACTCTTCACCAGCATTATTTCTGGCTTAGCGAGGTGAAGGAGTGCGTCGGTCGGGGATCGAATCCCGGACCATGTGTGTGTGCTTTCGCTTAAGTAAAGGGTTGAAAATCAAGTTGCAGATGTATACGTTACTGGCATAGACTAGCGATATATATGATCACCGTATCTGTACCAGATCGTGAGCCCCTTCCTGTCAATTCGGCATTTCTCAAAATATCAAAGAATGGTACTAGATGCACTAACTAATATGAAATTCAGTATTCCATTCTAAAGAGTCTTTTGTCAGCCAGGTGTTACTTGCAAATTTGTTAGATTTGAATTTTTGCAATGAATAAAATGAACATCATGATATTAAAGTTCTTTGTCAAGTTTTCCCGTGAAAATTCCCTATCATGAATAAGTATTACATAAGTGCCTGGTAAAAATTACTTGCATTCCGTGTGTTATTTGTCTCCTTTGCTTCCTAGAAAGACATAGGGCTTCAGCCACACGTCTCCATTGTATTCGGTTCTCCACCAAAGTTTTCACCTGACTCCACGTCTGCCCACATGCTTTCATCTCCTCTTCACATAACCTCCTCCATGTCACCCTCACACTGACCACCAACCCGCTGCTTCCCATTCGGGTTCCAATCGAGCGATGGTCTAGAGTGTGATTTCACTTGACGCTCTTCTCAGAATATGGCCAATCCACTCCAATGTCTTCCTGCATATTTGTTGCACAATCGGTTCCTGCTTGGTTGGTTCACTCCCAGAGATTCCTGTTGCTGGTCTTTTCTGGCCGGCCATCTGATCTTGAGTAGCATTGAGCGAAGACAGCCGTTGATGAAGGTCCGTAGTTTGTTCGAAGTGCCTTTCGTGATACGCCAAATCTCTGATCCATATAATAGCACTGACTTCACATTGGAATTGTAAATCCGGATCTTATTTTCATGCTGAGGGCTGTGGGTCGCCACACCGACTTGAGAATAATGGAAACTTGCCTTGCTTTCCCGATCCTCGCACAAATACCCTTTGTAAAATGGGAATTCGCACGAAATTTTGACATCCAGAAGAGGTTAAACTATCATTTATCCATTCTGAAGGCAGACATCTCAACTTAAAATTCAGAAGGTACATATAAGGCAACGGGTTTGACGAAAAGTTGCAACATATAAAAAAATGTTTTATTAGAAAAAGTTATATAGATCCTCCTAGTTTTATATCTATGTTGTTTTGTATCTCCTGAGACCATGAAGTGTACAGTTGAAAAATTCCACAGAAGTATTTAACCAGTTTTAGGACTTAGGAGCAGTTGGTTCATGCATTGGATACGGTATACAGAATGCTTTTGTTAAAAAAGATAAAGACGATGTAACCAAATGATGCTATTCCAAAAAGTCAGAATTTTACAACTGCAGATATTTACAGTCTAGTTGTAGATTTCATTTTGTCCAGGATATATCGTTATATGGTATTATTAATATTATTCCCTTGGAATATGAAATGGATGCCATGTATATATATATATATATATATATATATATATATTCTAGCTACTTCAAGAGTTCTAGACAGAAAAAGCTATTCTTCATTCTCTAGTAATAATTTCGATAATTTGTGTAAGCAAGCAGAGAAGATTAATTAGCGTGAGACAGTCAAAAGTACAGACTATTCATTTCCTAACAGATAGTATTTCAGGTGAACACAGTTAATGACGACCTCCGGCTAACAACATTAGCAACAACAAAAACTAATCACCATGAATGGGATTAATCTAAAAGAAGCAGTCTCTTTCACTTGCATTACATTGGCGACATCTCTCCAACAACAGGCAGTGGCACACAAGAAGATGTCAAGGACAGCAACAATCCGATCATGAATGTAAGACAAGCAATCTTTATTCTGATATCATTGTGCAGATATCCACATTACAGAACTCAGAAACACGAACAGGAACCGAATTTTGAACACTAACGTCAAGTCAATGAGTGCTTCTGTGCAGTTGAGAAACCTATCGCATGAGTCACTGAAAGCCTCTCTAACATGCTAGTGAGGACTTTTATCAACCAACGCATGACTTCGCCTTCTCAGTAATGAAGATGAGATGTTTGGCGAGAAAGGATAAGCAAGCATGAATTGTGGCAGGTGAGGAAGCAGCCATGAATGTATTGTACAATCAACGAATAAAAGAAGGATGTGGAGATGTACTGAACGTACTTCATGGAGACATTCAAATGACATCACATTCCAGTCAGACTGTCGAGTGGAAAGCGACAGGTTAAGCGTCGGGAGTTTGCATGGAAGGGATCAAGTTGGAAAGGAAATAAAAGCTTTTGAGCAGTTGCTACGCCAGACATATGAGAGTGACTGCGAAGAATATGGTACAACGGTGATGTGCCACTGAAGTCCTGCGTTTCATTCTGGCTGGCTGGCTGGATTCAACATAGAACTTGGCACCGAAGTGCAGCAGTTCGAGTTGCCACGTTTCAAAGAGCACACAAAGGTAGACAGGAAAATGAGTGAAGAGAGTCAATAAAGTTTTGACAAGTATAAAAGTGAAACAGGATGAGTAATAGTAGAAAGGAATATGAAAGATTACAGAGACTGAATACATCTGCGTAAGCCATTGACAACGATTTTGAGCCATGTCACCTATTGTCTCCAGCCATTGATTCTTAGAGTCTCGAGGGCCCCAACCCGCCAACCAGGAAGTCTAAACCTCCCTACCTGACTCAGTTTAACTGTCAGGGATTTCATGGATTGATGCCATGTTTTTGTTTGGCCACCACTTACTCTTTTCCAACAGACCTGCACCTATATCAGCTAGCAATGCCCGTCGGGGGAGGCGATGGTTAGGCATGCGCAGCACGTGACCTAGCCATCTCAATATATTTAACTTTATAGCCTCTTCGATTGATTTTCCCTCTTTGCCCAACACTCTACGCCTAAAGTCAACATTACTTACTTTATTATACCACCTAACGTGAGAAAGAGATCGTAGACATCTATGATCAAAAACAGTCAACTTTTTCATGTCTTCAGCTGGTATTGGCCATGTTTCAGAGCCATAGAGAAGGATGGAGGGAACTGCTGAGCAGTACACACGCCCTTTGGTTGATAGTCGGATGTCACGCCTACGCCAGAGATTGTGTAAGTTAGCGAAAGCAGCCCGAGCTTTTTGGATCCGTGCTGAAATTTCGTCACCAATCAGTCCGTTGGTGCTGATACAACTTCCCAAATAGGTGAAGTGGTCAACATGTTCTATCAGTTCACTCCCTATCACTAAGCTAGGGGTAGACGTAGTCCAGTCCTGTAGCAGCATCTTACATTTTACAGGGGCTAATCGCATGCCAAACATACGAAGACTGCTGCTCAAGGTGTTCAGAAGACTGGCATTTTCTCCGCGTCGTCTCCTAGAAGGACTATATCGACTGCATATTCTAAGTCCATAAGACTATTCCCTGGTAACAAGTCGATTCCTAAGTCGTTAAGTTCAGTTAAGGATACTTCCATTAGCAAATCTATGATGAAGTTAAACAGAAAAGGGGAAAGTGGACATCCTTGACGGACACCACTGGTTGTTATCAATTCAGATGACAATTCCCCATAAGCCCTTACACGGCTACGTGAGTTTCATTCGGATCGCAAGGAACGGGTATTAATAATAATAATGAATGAATGAACTTCATCTGTATACTGTTACAGTGCAATATTGTTTTTCCTTTCATGCTTTACAACAATTCACAGCCAACTGATACCGTCATTTAATAAACTGCCAAAAGATTACAGGTCATCTGAATACACCGCTTGGATTGATTAAAAATGAAGTGTTCTAATTCTTCTTTCTGTTAGTTTGCTTTCGAAATCCCTTAAATTCTTCTTTGGTTGGTCACCTTTTGATTCTGCTTTTATTTTGGAGAAAGAAGTCAGAGAGTAAGTTCAACCATTTTTGTCTTTCAGTCAGTCTATAAATTTATGCAGAAATCAAATGTTCTTAAGTCACTATAACTGAAATGCATTCAATAAACTAGTTGGTTTGAAAGTGAAAGATTATGCTAATCGAGTGAGGACATCACCCACTTCCGAAATGACTTCATTAACACAATTCGGTTATCTTGATTCACAAAGTATTATTATTATTGTCAATATCATTATTAATGTACAGATTGAAATGATAAACATTCAGAATGACTTAGATTATCAATTACACAAACACTTACACTTATTTTATAGAAGATAACCGGAAATAAATTTTGTTTTCTTCACCGAATAAATCACAAATGAATTGTTTATTCAGTAGTAAATTTAAATTAAAACTGGAGGCAAGTTGACTAACTGGTAATTTATGCAAAAATGGCATAAAAATTAAAACTTTAGTTCTTTTCCATTGATCTGACTCAGTTGAATACTGAACCCCAATAGGTGAGCATCATTCCGTGCAATACTCACTAACAAAATGAATCCAATGTATTATCGATTTCGAATCATATAATTCGGTGTGTAATGATTACAAATGTATTGAGAATTTTCATGAGGTGTGCTTGTTTATACACAAGGATAAATTCCGATAAGATTTCTGGTGAAATTGTTAAATAAAAGGCAATCAGATGAGAGTTACTCTGGTGAAAGATATCACTCTCAAGCTGTACAACAGCACACACAGCAAACTATCTCAGCCTCAAAAGGCATGTTTCCAAAGTTGTGTCATTAGAATTGTAACTTTTAGATGAGAATCATATATAGTACAGAAAGCCTTAATCGGGTATAAACTGAAATTAAATCAAATAAATAAATTGAGTGACGTAATATATAATTGACAGGATTGAGTACGATATAGTTAAAGCTGAAAGAGGGTAGAAACATATTAGAATTGACAGAAGTTGGAATTCATGGGCCATTGGATCGGGTCCCAGTGGATTAATGCTCTACGAAGTCGCCTTGTAACCAGAAGGTCCTGGGTTCGAACCATGGCGGTGTGTGCGCATTGATGAAGAGTCCAAAACTAGGACAAAACAGCTGTCCAGTACTCCCAGGTCTTACAATTGTTCTCTAACTGATGTCAGATGATGATGAAATCCTGTAACCAATCATTTGAATCCCTACAAACCAATACTTGACAAAAAACATTACCTATCCACTCTTAATACACCCAGCTAAGCCTACCTTTACGGATAACGGATGGGATGAGCTCATGTCTAACTATCTATTAGAGTGTATTGGCTTTTATTAACGCTACTTAACAGTTTATCCTTCACTGTTTGCTTTATTTCACAATCTAACATAGCTAATTCTCCGTCTTCATTTTCTCACTCAAAAGTAAATTTAATTCCCTGTACTAATGAGTATATGTTTATGAATAAATCAGAGATATGTTCTGTTTTTAACACTGCGAAAGTATTATCCACATATCTCTACCAAATCATTGGAGTAGGACTAAATGTTTTGACTGCCATATTTTCCCAACTATCCATAAATATATCTGCTACGATTGTAGATGTTGGTGATCACGTTGCTACCTCTTTTCGTTGTCTGCATATTTTGCCCCGGAATTATTTCCTCAATGCGTGGTACCGTTCTGCGATTGAGTTCGAGGCTGGTATAATAGTAGAAAGACTATATTAAAGGGATGCTGAGACAAATGTGGTGGGGAATGAAAGGAGAAAGTGAATACAATCTACAGTAAACTGAACAAAGGTGTGAAGAAGTGTACTAATAAAGATAAAAGACCTTTTTAAAATACACTGGTATATGAAGTACAGCAGGATGCGTGTAAGGCAGACCTGAGAAAGCTAAATCAAATATCCAGGTGGCTATCCAGGAAGAGGCTAACTCAGATAAATTCTGTGAGATATGCTGAAGGAAGCTCAATTGTCAATGAGGGAAATCAAGGGAACAATGGTCCTTTTTACTTCAGACGACTACTGAATTATCTCCCAATCATTATTCTTCCAAGAGTATCATCAACAGACACAGAAATATTAATAGTCAACACCAATCTCCCGACAAGAACAGATGTCTTGGAGGTCATAAAATTACTGGGGGCTGAGCAAGAAAGAGGGCCAGGTGCGATCTCCCCCGAAGCACTGAAAACGCACCCAGATTTCTCAGATGGCACTCTGGCTATACTATTGAAGAATATGGGGAAGGAAGGAAAGACATCTGCCGACTGGAAGAAATGCCACCTTGTCAAACTTCCTAAAAATCAAGATAAGCCCATGAAACAAGTAGCGAGGTACCATGCCCCTATCCGCCCACAGCAAAATATCAAGCCGCACCATCTTGGACAGACTGAAATATGCTCTAGATAAAGAAACCTTACCCAGAACACTCTGGATTCAGCAGAAATAAATCATGCACGAATGAAGTTCCAATATTATAAATCCTCACCGGAGAGAACATAGCATGTCAGTCAACTGTGTACCTCAACTCCGTTGATTTCGAGAAGGCCTTCGATAGCGTCAACCATGCAGTAATTCGTCAGCTGATACAACATTTATTGCCCTCATTCAACAACTGTATGATAGTGCTGCACGTCAAATGATTCACAATGAAGAGCTTCTTGGAGTCTTTAAATTGAGGAGGGCGCAAGACAAGACTGCCTTCTGTTACCAATCTTCCTGTTGATTGTAGTGGATTGGATCATGCGACAGACTGTGACCAGTGAAAAGATGGACATGTGCCCAACTGATGAAATAACCCTGGAAGATCTGAATTTGCCGGATGACTTATGTCTCTTGTCCCATAAAGTTGAAGATTTATAATTATGAGCAATAAATTGTGCTCAGAACATCATCCAGTTACTAATACTGTTTCACTGTTTTATATCAAAGGGACTTATCTAATTTGAATAAAAAATTTCCTAACTGATTTCAGACAATGAATGCACTTGCAAACTACATTCAAAGCCATCCACAGAGTATGCAAATATTATGTCAAAGGAGTACGAATTAGACTACTTCAAACCGGATAGGTTTTAGCAACCCACATCTTAAGTCCTAAACTCTGCATTCAGAAGAATTTCCTTGTTATTGAATCTACAATGAACTTTATTTGTCTCAGTATTTAGTATTAATCCTAATTTAATTTTTTGATTTTATTGATTTTTGTCCTTTCCCACTATAAAACTACTATCCCTCATGAGACTGATCTTAACCTGACTCCTTTTCAATTTAAACTGAGATCCACTCCATCCTGTCAGTTATATATTACGTTACTCAATTTATTTATTTGATTTAATTTCAGTTTATACCCGATTAAGGCTTTCTGTACTATATATGATTCTCACCTAAAAGTTACAATTCTAATGACACAACTTTGGAAACATGCCTTTTGAGGCTGAGATAGTTTGCTATGTGTGCTATTGTACAGCTTGAGAGTGATATTTTTGACAAGTTAACTCTTTACTGAATGCCTTTTTTATATGACTCAAAATTTAGACATTTTATTGTATTATTATTATTGTTTCCTTTAATTCCTAGAGGAATATAGGGCTTCAGCCGTGCGTCTACATTGCGTTCGGTTCTCTGCTAGAGTCTTCACCTGGCTCCAAGTCTGCCCACACGTTTCCATCTCCTCTTCACATGACCTGCTCCAAGTCACCCTCACACTGACGACTAACTCACCGCCGCTTCCCTTTCGGGTTCCACTCGAGCAATGGCTTGTCTAGTGATGTCACTTGATCGTTTCCTCAGAGTATGGCCTGCAATTCATCTCCATTTCTTCTTGCCTATTTGTTTCACAATCGGTTCCTGGTTGGTTCGCTCATTGCCAGAGATCTCTGTTGCTGATCTTTTCTGTCCGGCCATCTGATCTTGAGTATTGAGCGAAGACAACTGTATACATTACAGATATACTTATTTCAATTTATTCCATTCCGTAATGAATAAATTCTTCATGAAATTTCTCGTTAAGCTAATATTTACTTCATACCTCAGAAAGCAGGCATTGAAGCAGCTGCTCTTAGTGATCACTTGCTTAGTGGGTTAACTTATTGACGAAGTCGAGAATTCCCACTGAGCTGATCATAAACATACTTCATTCTTATTGGTCAGTGGAATGAATTTGTCTGAAATAATTCGTCAACCACACTTTGAGTGCACCTCATCTGATTGTATGACGGATGTATTAAATATCATCATAGTGTCCAGTGCAAATCTATGAAAACTGACAATACTTTAAATAACCTCCAACTCTGCATGAGCCAATGTGCGTAAATCTACCCGACTGCGGCAAACCGATGACTCTATCTCCTGTAATGTCATCAAAATTCAGTTTCGAAAATTCACAACTTTGCCAACACTTCGGCTGTCACAGTGATAGCCCAGGCAACAACATTTTCACAGTCTATAGTAAAGGAAACTGTTTTAATCCTCCAAAGGCAGTTACACTAATGATAGCAAACAATTTAGTCATTTTGTAAAGTTGAGCACGTTTTGAAGGCATTATCCAACTGTATCTACGTGAAAACTGAGTAATAAAGAATTACACATAAAAAGGTCAGCTGATAAGCCTACCTTCTTTGTAAATAGTCGACTAGCACAGTGCATAATAAAAAAAAATACAATGAACAATACTGTTTACTCTTTTCAGTGTCATTAAATTTTTTCACAAGACACTTTGGAACCAGACTGTTTGTCTGTTCATTAAACAATAATTCTGTATACTATGCTCTTCGTGTGTCACTATAAACTCTAGGTATTTGGCCACTGTGGTTATATTTAGGTTCTGTGAGCTGAAAATTTGTTTATGTAGCAATATCCATGATACTCATGTTACCCAACACCATGCCAACCCTCAACTCCAAAAGTTTCGGTCATCACGTCATATAGCTGAGGAATTAAATTAAACTTCACTTCTTGGTTGCAACATTTTTTCCAGTAAGCGAATGTAAAATTAATTAGTAAGCTCCGCAACTAAACCAACCAGCTCAGAGAACACTATCAATTGCAGTTAATCAGTAAGTTGAGTGACGGCTTCTTGCGCAAGTGTCTAATTTCGTTTTAGCATTTCTAAACTTTCTAGGAATCGTACTACTTGTTCTTGTAAATAAGTTATAAAAACGCTGTTAATATTCACTACTGGATGATTTTTGAACGGCTTAACAGCATTTTAGTAATATTATCATTAGTAAAAAGAATTTAAGATATCCGCTTTTTAACTACTTACGCAATCATCATCCAGCCGTAATACAGAAAACACCATGCATCGTATGATGCAGTCGTCAACTTGTTTAAAACATGTGATCGCTAACCGAGATGGTCTACTTCAAACCAGTGCACAGAAGACTTCATAGACAAAGTAACTGCATCCTACAAAGCTACCTTTATATAACGCTTAGCATACTTCTATCTGTTGCTCATATAAAATGTAAAAACGCAACAAAGTAAAGTAGTGCACACGTAAAACATTTTTTTATTGAAACATCAAAACCATTATTTACAAAGGTTCACAGAATAATTATAATAATAACAGCAGTAAACTAGGAAATTTGTTTATGTACAAGCCTTTCTTCATTGTTTTAATGAATGAAATGCATATATTATGCTTGTTTCACAAGTGAACACATTTAAAGTTATTCTTGTTGGGTGTTTCACAACAAATCCATCGTAAAATGTTTTGTTTTAATTTATCTCCTTCCACATATATAATTGAAAATTCTTTTAAAGTTATTTACATTTATTAATATATATATATATA
This sequence comes from Trichobilharzia szidati, assembly GCA_944472155.2. NCBI lineage: Eukaryota > Metazoa > Platyhelminthes > Trematoda > Strigeidida > Schistosomatidae > Trichobilharzia > Trichobilharzia szidati. The sequence continues at coordinate 143,018,923 of OX235279.1, read as the reverse complement.
TTAGTGGCATTTGAAAAAACAGTTTCGAGCACACAGTATTAAGTAACAAGAAATACTTGATAGAATAAAGGTTAAATTTAAAAAAAAACTGGTTGAATATTTCAGTTGTGCAATGTAAATGAATATATATTAAATTCATAAATATATATATGACAGCGGAACTGCTACATACTCAAGACAGTTTTGGTGAAATGTTGTATGAGTGGTCTACTGTGCATTATCGTTAGCACTGACCACCAGTTAAGACTTAATGATTCCCTATTTATATTATCCGACTGATCGATTACTTCTGTTTGCTTTATATTCCACTGTCTGATATATGATTGGTTATTTACTCCACATGAACTTTGGCCATTAATGATTGAGAAAACATCAAAGTTTTGTTTAACACATTAATACATTATGCTCATTAGTTATTTATCATTTCTGAACAAACAAGTAAATCACACAATTAGGTAATTTATCTCAAACAACATTGTGAAAAAAAAATAAGTAAATATTGTTTGTGTGCTTGGTAAACAAAGAAGTCGGTCAGTTTTCATAGAGTGCGAATTGCTACTGATATCTTAGGGATACTTCTTGATTTGAGTGCTTTCCAGGTATAAACGATCTGTGCATTGTGTAGCCTTAATGCTGGTTAACTCTATTGAGTTTAAAGTAGATTGAACATTAGAATTACAACATTTTCGATTTCTAAAGAAGCTAATTAAACTGTGTATTATGAGTACGAAAACAATTTTTAATTCGAAAACATATTTTATTATTGGTTACAGGATTTCATCATGAGCTGACATTGGTTCCAGAACCATTGGAAAACCTGGGAGTACTGGACAGCTGTTTCGTCCTAGTTTGTGACTCCGCCTCAGCAGTATGCATCACCGAGGTTGGAATCCAGGACCTTCTGGTTACAAGGCGAGCAATTGGATCGGGTCCCAGTGGCTTAATGGTATATGAGCTCGCCCGGTGGGTGCTTACTACTGAAGAGTCCCAAACTAGGATGAAACAGCTGTCCAGCACTCCCAGGTTTTCCAGTGGTTCTATAGCCAATGTCACCTGATGATGAAATCCTGTCACCAATCATTCGAATCCCAACAAACCAATCCTTGAATATTTTATTGTTGTTAATACTAAATTTTATAAAAGAAAAGGTAATCAGCGAATACATTTGTAAAAACTTATATTTGTAATATCTCAGCGATATTGAAATGAGTAATTCCAACGTTTCGTTCGGCAATCTGGTCCGAACTTCTTCAGGGAAATTAATCAAAATTAACATTACAAATGTCTACTTCTCACTCGGGGCCCAAATATTTTAGAACTATTCGGTCAAATCTTGACGACAGTTCATTTGAATTAATCAGCGAATAGTTACTCTTTTCAGTGATATTATTATCAAGCTGTACAATCATATATATATATATATATATATATATATATATATATATATATAGTTAGTTAGTTAATGGCCTCATCAGTGTACATCCACCAATTCACCTGCTTGTGTGGAGCTAGGTTTGTCGGCCGTACTCAGCGTCTGCTATCCAAATGTATCATCGAACACTTACCCTCATATTTTCAAAAAGGAGAAAAAAGATCCCACCCGGAACCCTATTCTGGAACACCTGATCGAATCAGGACACCAGGCAAACCCCTAAAGTAGCTTCAAAGTCATCTACAGAATTCCTGGGAATCTTGCTAACAGAGGACGAATCAAACTTCTTCAAACCGCAGAAGCAATGGCAATTCATATATTGAAACCTGAACTCTACATACAAAAGAAGTCTGTTCAGTCTTTAAATCTACCGGGGACCTGACCTATCTTAACATTAAATACGTAATTTTGTTTCGTCTTTTCTATTGCTTGTAGGATATTTTCTCCCCCTCTCCCATCCCTTAATAAATCTCTACCCCTTATTACCACTGTTGTTAAGTTGACTTTAGTTCAATCTTAATTTTAGCTGAGCTCTACTCAACCCCATCAATTAGATTACGTCAATCAAATTGCTTACTTAATTTTATTTTTGTTTTGTAATGCATTAACGAAATTTATTATCTAAAATTTACAATTCTTATGACAAGTCTTTGAAATATTCATTTTGTTGCTAAGATAATTAACTATCTATATGCGATTGTTGCCGAAAAGAGTAACTCTTCGCTGAACGCCTTTTCTTTTGTATGACTCTCAATGGGAATAAATTTTATTCAAGAAATCTTGTTGACAGATTCACTTTCAGAGTTTCTGCGATACAGAGTATAGGTGTAATGATCATAATAATAATTTGCCGTGTTCCCAAACAGTACTTATGACATAGTGTGGAATTCTCAGCATTTTGTACAATATTGCATCTAATCTAGTCGACAGAAATAACAGCAAAAAGAGCAATTACGTGTTATAGGTAACCAAAATTGAATACAGCAATTTGTTGGAATTCGCAGTAACAATAAAGTCAAAAATGTACAAAAAGAGTAAAATGATAACAACAATATGAGTAACTAAAATGATAGGATATATGAAATAGTCTCATCATAAATTACAAATAGGAGAAGATAAAACAGTCATTTATTACGCTAATTCACTCTTAGCACTATCTTTATGAAATAGAACGCGGAGGAAATAGGGTAACGTTGAATTTTTGTACTTGGTTGTACGAGCATACAATCTTCTATATTGATTTCCCACCTGGTGAGACACAAGGTAGGCAGAATTGTGAGTAGAGAGGGTGCTAAAAGTCAGACAATATGGATTTAGACCATTTCTTAATTTGAGTTCAGTAAGGTGTCTGTCGAATACAGTAGTAATGAGGAGACTTAGTCGCACTTCAGTTGCCCTACTGATAACCTCTATTACCCTTCGAAATGTGACATAGTCCTTTTTGAGTAACCCAGAAAAGACTATGTGTGAAGAACAATAGGTGAGATGCAATAGCTAACAGATTGTAAAGGTAGAGGTTGAGTGATACCTGATTGTTTTAACTTCTTCATATAGAAGGTTAGATGGAACATCTTCTTAAAAATGGACAAGATATGAGATGACCAAGGATGGTCAATTGATAGAACTGTTCCAAGATATTTTATGCTTGACTTGGTTTCTGTTTCAGTGGCCTCTATGCTATAAGCATCCTAAGAACAAACAAGTTCGTGCCTGAAGGTGGAGTTAACTGTCTGACATTCAGAGGGATTCGACGTAAGACCATATGGTGGATATCACTGGAGGTAATGGAAATTCTGTGCTGCTATATAAGTATACTGCTGCTTTATGAGATTTTGGTAAATGTGTCAATCTGCCACCTTTCTAACACATAAGGTTTAGCCAACATACTCATAAGGATCTTAAATATCCGTACACTATTTATATTAATTAACCAATAGAAAAACCTATCAGTTACTTTTAATTGGTTCCTCTCTTATTTTGAAAAATAAACCGTCTCTCTTACTTGTGGAGTAACCCCTAAAATCTCCTGCAGTATTATCAAATTTACATCTGCAAAGTTCAAGCAAAGCATTATTACTATTGCTACAAAGTAGATCCGTCTGTGACTAGAACCATATTTGCGAATTACCAATACATTTTACAGGCTTACACTTAAAATGACTAAAGGCTAGAATAATTCCCATACAAACTCTTGAATAAATTTATGACGTATGACGCCAAGAATAGAGTATTTCCTGTCCTTTTGAATAAGTCATAATTTAATTTACTATTTGCGGAGAACAGCTTAGCCTGTGATTTTATATGGCGATAATCTATTGGAGAAACAGGTTGTAGGCGAAAAGAAATTGTTGTGAACATCAAAGAACACCGAAATGATCATTTATCCTCCACTGCATACAACCTAAAATTAGACTGGGCAGTAAAATAATTTTACCATTAGAAACATGATCACTCTCCCCCGGATAGTCATTATATACTGTATATAAATGTATTGCTGACAAAGTTGACATGAAATGAAATCTTACCAACTATTTGTTTTACTCTGAAAACTATTAAGATGACTTGCTTTTTTTAAAGATGAGATTAGTGGCACTGGGTTTACACTTCTCACTTCAGTAAATCATTATCAATAAAGGAAGTCTGTGTATTGTACTGGTTATATATATATATATATATATATATATATATATATATATATATCAGGAAACAGCATAATTATAAGGGAAATAATTTCGTTAAAATCTGTTATCTTTCGTTTCCAAAGAAGTAAACCTATGAATTCCTCAACTAAATATGCCCTCAACAACAGTGGGAGGAACCTGAAAGAAACAACCTCCTTCACCTACCTACCTGGGAAGCATCGTTTCAACTACAGGCCAACGGAACTGACGAGGATATCAAAGCAAGGATCGGAAAAGCAAGACAAGCTTTCACTACTCTCAAGTCTGTGTGGAGGTCAACAACACTCAGCATCAAAAATAACATCCGGATTTCCAAATCCAATGTGAAGTCAGTGCTACTATACGGATTAGAGACTTGCACTGCGCGTCACAAAGAGCATCTCAAACAAACTACAAACCTTCATCAACAGTGGTCTTCGCTCAGTAATACTCAAGATCAGATGGCCAGAAAAGATCAGAAACAGAGATCTCTGGGAGCAAACCAACCGACCAGGAACCGATTGTGAAACAAATAGGCAGGAAGAAATGGAGATGGATTGCAGGCCATACTCTGAGGAAACGATCAAGTGACATCACTAGACAAGCCATTGCTCGAGTGGAACCCGAAAGGGAAGCGTTGAGTTGGTCGTCAGTGCGAGGGTGGGTGACTTGGAGGAGGTCATGTGAAGGTGAGATGAAAGCATGTGGGCAGACATGGAGCCAGCTGAAGACTCTAGCAGAGAACCGAACATTGAACCCCGATATTCCTCTAGGAATTAAAGGAAACAATAATAATAATAACAACAGTTTTTTAAATCTTGGAAAATAGCCATCAGGACATTAGAAAGAAAAGGACAAGTAGCTCAGCGATTTCATTCTCAGAATCAACTGTATAATCACATTCATATATACATATATATATATGTTTGCACTGATACAATCATTAATTGATTCAACATAATAACGAAGAAGATTAAAGGTGGCAATAATTTTCGACTTGATATATGAAACTTTGAATGTGTGAACATAGACTGCAAGGGGCTTAGAAACAAAATCACACAGCATTGGGAAATAGTTGCGTAATATGTAAAATAGTTTGCAATGAAGACAGGTGTGGACGGGATGAGCATGGAAACAAACTGAAATAAAAGCTTTTATAACTGAAAGTGGGAAACGTGAAGGGGATGAATAAAAAAAAACATAAAAATCGAAAACTGAGGAGTCAAACCGAAGTAGATCCATGGTAAATGTAGAGAGTGCACTTGTGAACACATATCTCCGGCTTTTTGATGCATATTGCAAGGGCTTCTGCACTCCAGAGAAGTCGGAAACACATTGCTTGGGGCAGATTTTGGTCTACTTTGTAAGTGACTCTGAGTAAGTTGAAACCCTGTGACAGGTGTTGACGAGGTATTCAATTACATCGCTTTTGACTGAACCAGAGTCGCCTCTTTGAAGCTGTGTTGGGTAATATTCTCTAACACATACTGAAAGGACGCACACAGAACGGCCTACGTACCTAGCTCCGTAAGAGCAAGTGAACCAATAATGCATATTAGAGTAGGCACATGCTAGAGTTCATCCTTTACGTTACTTAGAAGGGGTGAGCGGCTAAAGAATATCATTTTTAGTGTTGCTTCAGGGAAGGTCATTTTTAGGGAGCTTGAGATATCCGCTTCTAAGTCTCTCCTGAAGTCGAAATCCTTACACAGTATTTTTTGGTATTGAAGTGCATTCTTATTTTCTTGGCTTTGGCTTTATGTTTTTCTCCACAAAACTTGCCAGATGGCCACTTTTGGCCGGGATATTTAAAAAAAATAAGAGCTCTTCTTCTAAGCAGTCAATGCTGCAAATTCTTCTGATACTGTGTAACAGTGAAATTATGAGAGTTCTTTTTTGATTCACAGGTATCCAGCTGGCCATTCCTAGGTGGTTTTCTTGGGATAGATCTTTTCAGACTCCCATCATCTATTCATGTAAATTCCCCTTCCGGAAATGGAATCTTTGATTAATTTTCTAATTTGATTGTGAATTTAACTAAAGGTTGGCAATCATCAAATTCTTATAGGATGCAATTTAAATTAGAATCATCATAATAGACAATTAAAGCGTTTTTCAACATACGTTTTGTACATCAGTTTTCTGCCTACAGTTTATTTCAGTGCCCTGTTTTACAAACTGGTCATAAAGCCTTTTATCAAAGGTGTGCTGACAGGGGAGCCTGCGGTAATTCCATCTATCTGTCTGTGGATATCTTCGCTGAGGGTAAATTGTGCATTGAATGTACATTTGAGTAAGAACTCTTTCAGATATAAGGCTGATTATCCCATGCTCAGATTCATGTTATCCATATATTTGCAAAGGAAAGAGACTGTTTCTGTGAGCGGTACGTTGGTAAATAGAGAGTCTACGTCAAGTGATAACATACGTTCACCATTTACACAGCAGTATTTTATGCAATCAAAAATTCAAATGAATCTCGGAGAGAGTACTTACTTAGTTGTTTCCTTGCTGGGTTAAGTGTGGGATTCACAATAAATCGTCAATGAATTCTGATCTTTAGCTCCTTTAAATCCTAAGGTGGAAGACGGCGGGTTCAAAAATATGATTATATATATATACATATATATATATAATATATATATATATATACCGTATTGGTTAAGTTATTATTCTGCCATTATTTCTACTTAACCTCTTCGGAGCACTAATTTGCTAGTGCCGCGTTCGATTCCCGGCCGGTACACAGATTTACTTTCCCAAGCCGGCTGTAAGCCCAACAAGGAGTGAAGGGTGGGTGTGAGGGTGGCAAGCCTATCCTGTGAAATAAACCAATGCTAATGAAACTTTAAGGCTCAGGCTTGAAGCCCTATGTTCCAGTAGGAACGCAAAGGATTAAAAAATGATTCAAATTAAGTGATCTGTACTGCTTAATGAGAGTTCCTCTGATTTGTAGTTGAGAAAGTATCACTAATGTCGTTTGGTTGATTGTAGCATTTCGTCCCATCAGAAACATCCGAACTATGAGCCGGCAAATTTCAAAGGAAACCGAGCATTTCTTAGTTCAATATAAATATAAACACTCGCGTCCGACGCATCTGCAGCTCTGATACTCTGGAAGAAGAACCGCACTTCCTGAAAGAAATCTTCATACAAAACGAATATCCACCAAGATTCATAGACAAGAGCGTCAAACAGAAAATCCAAGAGCAAGAGACGCTATCCATGCCAAAAAAGATACTTTATATGAACCTCGAGTTCAAAGGTGACCTATTCAGTGATATACTTAAGACGAGAATTTCCACTTCTTTAAGAAGAACTTTCTTCTCGGCAACACTACGAGTAGTGTTCTCCAGTGGCCCGCTAATCTGCTGAAGCCCGAAGAACAAGATCTCGCACCTGACCACTTCTGTGTTTATATATCAGTTCACCTGATGCTGCGGGGCCAGGTAAATCGGTTGTTTGATGCGCATCCGGTCAAAAAGGGTCAAATAACACTATCCTAAGTGGCTGCAGAAAGGAAGTAGTGGCCGTATAAGGAGTGCAATAATCGAACATCTCGTCACCACCGATCATTCCATCTCAACAAGCGCCTCCTTCAAGGTAATCTACAAAGTGAAGAATAACCTGCCAAAGACAATACGTTTCCGTCTTCTTTGCATTGCAGAAGCCCTAGTCATTAAGCTAGAATAACCAGAACTATGCATACAAAAGAAAATTATTCAGCCACTTCTACTATCATGGTTACAACTTTGTTGATCTGACTCAACTTTTGCTTGTTTGCTTGTTTTTATAACTACTTAAGACTCCTGTATTCCTTTAAAACTCCTACGTAATTCCGTACTTTATTTCGTTTCCATGTTTACCCTGAGCACAACTCTTTCATCAAACTTCTCACGTTATTACGTAACTCTTCCTTAACAATCGTTTGTGGCAACTCATCACCTTTGTTACTACCCTCTTGTATCAACATCCAATTCCTCTGAAAGCTATTTGTATTACGTAACTCCACCAGAAACTCACTAATCGTATTTTTGTTTGACAAAGTTAATGTACACATGTATACAAAATAACTCATATACATTTGCGATTGTACAACTGTGCAAATGAATTTGCCGAGAAAGGACTTCGTTGAACTACTGGTCTCTCTATCAATATAAATCAATCAGTGGGGAATTCACAGTAACATAAACAGGCATCATTAATCTTTAAAATACGCATCACCAGACAGAAAAGCCAAAACATGTTCGGAAAAACAAACCTTAACTTTGATTTACAACCATTCAGTAGGAACAAAGGAACCGGTTATTTTGTTGTTTAACCTTCACCCTTTTAAAAAATTATTTTGATATTGAAATCATTTTGAAATACTCAAAAATCAATCATCTCAAAGGAATTCTTGTCATAAAAGTACAAAATACAAATTAAACTCAGGATCATTATTTTGAAATTTTCAATATTGAAGGGTAGTTTTCGTTTTCGTAGTTAAATAATTGCATTTAAAAACAATCTAAATCATTGTTAAGTTCGCATGATCATTTAAGGTAATCTATTTTATTATTTTTTTTAAATTTCCGAATGAACATTAACTCCTCATATCATAATCATTAGAAATGTACTATTATTAAGGAATAGATACATATACCCATATTTATTTTATAATCACTGGTTGATACTTTGAGAAGACCTGTTAAGTAATCTTTGTTTTAATTGACAGACTACATGGGATGACCTTGAGCTGTATTCGAACTTGACTACTGATATATTCGGTGATAATTCAAGGTGAAATGGAAACCGACGGACTTTTTAAAAAATTCCTATAAGTTCTCACAGCTATAGGCTTGAACTTTCGGTAACAGTGGTGTTTATTTTTACAGGATGCGGTTGCTAGCCACATGCCCAACCTTCCCTCTTTAGCAGCCTTATATCTGGCTTAGCCATGTAAAGGAGTGTGTTGGCTGGGAATCGAACCACGGAGCATATGCATGGCTGGTGGGCATTCTACCGCTGTGCCATCGACGTACTGAATACAAAATGTATACCCAGATGTTCTAGTCCAGTGCTCTATAAAATAAGCTATAAACACCAGAAATATAGGCTCTCCTTAATCAAAATGACGATTTCGGAATTCAGATTTCATTCTTTCATTAGTTCTGCTCTGACTGAGTAAAACATGAATTCCCTCAGTTATTTAACTGATATATGTATATCACTTTTTTTCAGCTAACAGTCGAAACTGAAGTTATTTAATTTATGCCCATCTAATTGATTAAATTTTGAGCATTTTAGATATACAATTTCAAGTTAAACAAGTATTGAACTGAAAGTGATGGAGAAGATAATACACTCCAGATATGTCTATGTCAAACAGAATGCAATTATTAATGTCTGATTACCCATTCCTTGCAATTCAAAAAGAACGCAGGGCTTCACATTAACATATCCATCCTAGTCGCTTCCATGATATCACCTTCAACTGACTCCACAAGACACACTAACTCCCATTTCCTCACAACATCATCACCTAACACTCACACTAACGCCTCTTGCTTCCAGTTCAACTCACACTGGAAGTTTTACCTGATGTATGATGTCTGACCACCGTATCCTCAATACATCTCAATTCTCTTCTATATATTTGTCGGTCGGAGAGTACATTATCGGACGGCTTCCCACACGCCACAGTTAATTCTCGCCTACCCAACAAACTGCTGAGGACTTAAATCAACCAACATGTGACTTCGCCTCCTCGATAATGAAGGTGAGATGAGATGTTTGACGAGAAATGATAGGCGAGAATGAACTGTGGCAGGTGGGAAGCCGTCCGAGAATGTGCTGTCCGATCGAAAAATATGTAGAAGAGAATTGAGATGTATTGAGGATACGGTGGTCAGACATCATACATCAGGTAAAACTTCCAGTGTGAGTTGAACTGGAAGCAAGAGGCGTTAGTGTGAGTGTTAGGTGATGATGTTGTGAGGAAATGGGAGTTAGTGTGTCTTGTGGAGTCAGTTGAAGGTGATATCAGTGAATCGACTAGGATGGATATGTTAATGTGAAACCCAGTGTTCTTTTCGGATTACAAGCAATAAATGCTGTTATTAGTAGCCTCAATGATATTTGCACTGATGATGTTTCCAAGTTTGATTAGGCAATATTGATGGTGAATTACTGAAACTTAGAGAATATCGAGCAGTCCCCACCTTTAAGTTTTTTTAGCTTATGACGGAAACTAATTCTGAACTACTGGCTGCACGTTATCTACACCTTAATCAGATATAATAATAATCATAATAATAATTATTATTAAAACTATTAACAGCTCGATATTAGACCATCTGGTACAAACCGGCCACAAAGCAAGCGTAGAAGAATCCTTCTCCATAATATACCGGGTGCCTAACAAACTACCAAAATCGTCGAAGCACCGCCTACTCCAAACAGCAGAGGCTATTGCAATTCGCCTCAAACAACCAGCGCTCTGTGTTCAAAAGAAAAAAGTCCAGCCCCTACTACTGCCCTGGCCCTCAGTAGAGACTATAAACTCATGAATTTGTACTATTACCTTTCCTAATTCTTCTGACATTCAGTTTATTTTATGTTGATGCTGTTCAGCTGTAATTTATCAATATTATTGATTCGATGTTATTTAAACAATATTAATGTCGTTCATAAGACTAATTCATTCATTCATTATAATGTATATATAATTGTAGAACCTGATGATGAATTTATCGAAGAGAGTACTCTTTGTTCCGTGTCTATTATTATTATTAGTGATATTTCACTGGTTGCAATTATAACATAATTGCTGACACTTCTTCACAGAATGTATATAGACAGGAATGCTAATCAACAATTTACTACAAAGATATTTAAAGTCACGTTTATTTCTTATCATTTGTGTACCAAATTCAGATAATTTATATTCACAACCTTTCGCACTGAAAACTCTTAACTACATATAACTAAAGCCAGAAATGCTATTAAAAATGCGACCTTCATTGTATGTCACACTGCATTTGTTACATTTTTGAATTAGTTTTCAGTCACTTATATTCATTTATTATAAATACTCAAGTCTGCTGTGAGTATATTTAAGCTGACTTGCAGTTTTTATCACGCATTACATACTTAGCATATTTTTTCGGACAACTATCTTTCGCAAATTGTGTGTGTGTGTGTGTCTGTTTCACAACTTTTTCTCCAGGAAACGTTGAATAGTCAAGTGACAGTAGTAACGCGCTTGTAACATTAAAAGAAAAAGCCGGCTAAGAGGTCTCAATGTCAGAATGCATATTTTTATCGGCAAGATATATTTCTACTTATGGTCCCATATTGTTAAAGTTTCTGAAATGAATGAATCGTTAGCTAGCCTTTAACATTTCTGTTTTCTAGTCAATAAGTAAGAATTTTCTTACACATAAGACTTCTTTATACTTACCCGCGGTATTACGATGCCTGATATTACTTCACACAGTTAACACACAAGCAAATATAACAAAGGGAAATTAAATGAATTGTGAGGTTAAAGAATACATAATGACATTGTCCGTGAGTTAACCTGTGTTCACACCAATACATCCATTAGATGCAGGGAGGCAAACTGAAGGAAGGCTTGGGCCTAGGTTTCCTGTTTGTTGATGGTCGTCAAAAAGGAGTATCTGCAGTCTTGAAGGAGCTTATGTTCACTATGAGATTCTAACCCGTGTCACCGAGTGATACAGTCAGAGGCGTTACCACTGAGTTATTCGACCTCTCAACTGATCTTTTTGTAGGACTATATTAAATTTTATTATTTTTTATTTACTATAGCTTGATTCCACACCGTATTTTGGTACAAGTATAGAATTTTCAGCATGTGATATCGGTAGCCCAATTTTGCAGGCCGACAAGTGATATCGGATGTGCGCCGGCAGGAGATCGAACCCCGGACCATGTGCATGATCGGCGAGAGTTCTAACCACTGTGCCACCGACACTATCTAGTGTTCTGCGTCTAGTCTTTTGTCAGCTTCAGACTGAATTCTATAGAAAAAGGAACAATACGTGACAAATGAAGCTGGAAGTAAGGTACAATCTGTGTAATTTGGAAAGTTGAAAAACTCAAATCAAACTGTTTTACAATCAAATGCTTCACATCACTTCTCAGGGAGGTCTAACAAGAAGTTATAACATTTTCATTCCAGTAAATAGTAAGTGATACTAAAGATTGATAGTCGTTCTCTAAAGCTTAAAAACAGGACTAAAATTTGGTAGTAATAAAGTCTAGTGAATGTTTTTTTTATGAAACTATCGCTTAACAGTGTAAAAATTAATTATCAATGGAAACAGAAGTTTACAAAGAGGAAAAGAGAGAAATACACATACTTGTCTTGTGTTAACTACTTCTCATTTCTGCATTTAGTCATGAGGCAAATTCCGTTTACCAGACAACATGCTATTTGATGCAGTCAGTAGTGGAAAAATACCCTTCTCATGTCAACTCCATCTGTGTATACAAATTTACGTGATTCTGAGGAAGCAGTTACATTAACAGGACAGAAATAAGAGCACACTTTGCATTTTCTGAATGCATACCGAACAGCATGCGTCCCAACACAATAAACGCTTACAGTAGTGCCATTGTCAGACAGCCTATTCATACGGGTCATGAGGTGGACATCATGAAATCCTTTAAGATTAACAATAGACAAAATGGTACAATTCTCCTCATGTTTGCCGAAGCAATCACTATCAAACACCTGAAACACGATTTATGTGCTCTGGTAACTGAATCTCTTTACTCATCCTCACTCTCTCTTTGGCTTTAAATTCCTCTCGCACTTCTCTATAATGTAACTTTGCTTGTCTTTTGTTTCTACGACGATTGAGTTGAACTCATCACATTGTTACTCAATTTATTGGTTAATCATCAGCTTATTTACCACTTGTCTTCTCATGAAGACTGTTGCATTGAGGGGACTAAAACTGAAACTAAGTCTAACGCTAAATACCTCGGTCTAGTTCTATCTTCTGGCCTTGCTTGGACATCTCATATCCTAATGATTTCTAAGAAAGTGTTCTGTCTTACCTACTATATTAAGAAACTTAGACAATCAGGAATCACCCGAACTCTACTTTAACAATTTGTCAACTCTTGTATCTTACCTATTCTACTTTACTGCTCCTCGTTAGTCTTTCCTGGTCTACTGAAAAAGGACTATACCATCCTGAGAAGGATGTTGAAGGTAGTCAGTAGAACTAGTGGTGTAAATCTCAGTCAGCTCGTCACTACTTTAGTTGATAGGCATCTGGATACATGCGAAAAATGGGCAAAAACCATGCTCTCCGATCCCCTACACCCCCTCTATTCCCAACTCTCTCCTTGTATCTCATCAAGTAAAACCAGAAATCAGTATAAAATAATCTATGCTCGTACAACCAAGTACAGGAACTCAACGATACCGTACTTGGCCCGTGTTCTAAGCGACAGAGACAATGTTAAGCGTGAAACCTATGACTTGCTCCGTTATTAACGACATAATTTTAGGCTCTTTTATTTCTCTCTTATTTTGTATTCTTTAGTGAACTCCTTCTTCAAACATACTTAGCTACCCAAAATATTAACATTGGCTTCCTTTTTGTACTTTACTATATTTCTTCTATTGTGTTTCCACTGGTTCCGACTCTATTAGCACTATGAGTATTACAAAATTGTCCTCTCATTAACCATCATGTAATTATTAGTTTCGTGGTTGTTTTTTCTTATTTTCTATACTTTTCGTCACTATTAAACTGACAATCATTGGTTGTGAACGCCATAGTCACCACCTTAAAAAATTTTGTATTATTCAGGATTACTCACACTACCACCACAAACACTGCATGAGACCTTGGTAGACTTTGGTACTTTTTTCGCATTTATAATTATTTTGTGTTTATCCTGTTTTTGTTTTTTGCTGTTGGTGTCTTCAGATTTATTTTTTTGTTTGTTTAATACTTATTTTAAATGTCGGTAAAATTAGATGCAAATATTGTAGATATGTGCTGAAAATTCCACACTGTACCACTAGTACTGTTTCTGGAATAAAGCAAATTATTATTATTATTATAAATCCTTTACCATTGTCTGCAAACATTTGTTTTAGTTTAAACTTGAACTTTCTGTGTACTAGGTATACAAGTGTAATTTCTGACCACTGTTCATTAAGTCTGGAGTCTACTGTCAACTGACGTTAAACTAATATTTGTAAATATTTTAAAATTGTCCTGTATATAAACTGAATAGTTTTTTAGGCTCTAGGCAGCTGATGATAATCCGACCAAATAAATGATGGTACCGCTTTATTCTGTACAAACCGCTATTTTTGCTTTATTCCAATTGACCAACTATTCGTAATGCCACTACACCGAAAAGAACAGAATGAACACGAAACGGTTTTATAATTTTCTTAGTTCTCATAAGAAATGTTGAGATGGCTGTGCTCCTATAAAAAAGAAGGATGAATAGAAAACTGCTTTATTAGGTGGATGGAGGCTATTAGCCGGAATCCCTCGACCTGGGTTTCATGTTCAGTGGCGCCAATTTTATATTTTAAGTCCATGTGCGATATAGGTATTTACTACTTTTCATTTGCATATATCGAATCAAGAGTTTGTGTTTAACTACCTTCTCATCTTATAAATACTTCAAAAATTTCTTTTTCATGTGAAATGACATGTTCTGTTTGTGGTTCTGTTTATATTGTTCGATGAAATGGTTTTACTATCACAGATGGTAAGCCATTCAAGTGCACAAGATTATAAATAAAATAGGATTTGATCACTTTTTTTAGTGTATTTCAATCGTCTAGTTATACAACTTACACTTTGATGATCGCTTACGAGAAAACTGCCTTAATGTCTATACCTTTCAGTGAAACTAGGAACAAGGTTGACATTAACAGTGAAGAAAAATCTAGAAATAAACATCTTGGGCTACAAAATTTGCAAATATTCAATACAGATTACTGGTTGTATCTGACGTTTTCCTGTGACTATCTAACACTGGTATTCATCACTAAGGTTTTTAAGTCACATAGGGGAATGACAGCTGTCAGAGTTCTAACTGTAGTGTAAAGTTGACTGTTTTCTTAATATTAGGCTTAGGCATGAAATATCAGTTATTTTCCCGTTTTGAGCCAGTAATAAGTAGTGTTGTCAGTTGAAAGGAATTCAAAAATCTCCTCAGATTTGGTGTTCAAAGCAGACTCTTAATGTTTTATGTTTTAGTCACTCCAGTTACAGTTGCACTGAGGTCATCAAACAGACAAAATACCTACAAAACCAACATTTGAAAATTAATCTGACGCTCACTAGCGACTAGACCTATTCAGTCAGTGAACCGGGGATTCTAGTGGGTATTCGTGACCAGTAGGGTACAGCAGGTTGAAGGTGAGGTAGTAACTCATCGAAGAATACATTGCGAAGTGGTCTACTATGGCATGAATTAGCAGAAGTTAGAATTCATGGGCCATTGGATCGGATCCCAGTGGCTTAGTGGTCTACCAGCTAGCTGGTCTTGTAACCAGAAGGTTCTGAGTTCGAAACCTGGCGGTGTGTACGTACTGCTGGAGAGTCCTGAGCTAGGGTAGCGAAACAGCTGTTGAGTACTCCCAGGTTTTCCAGTGGTTTTCTAAGTGATGCCAGCTCATGATGAAATTCTTAAACCAATGTTAGGATTAATTCTCGTGAAACCTCACAGTCTACATTCCAAGCCAGCACCGTACTGGAATAACACCATATCATTGTAAGCAGAAAACTTTCTTGACTAGTAACAAGAATACCGTATTGAAGCCTTTGAAGAACAACGTGTAGTTCAGTTGTAAGTGCCACAACTTGATTTAGAACTCTGTGTAGCTAACTAATATCCTGAAAAAAGTAACTGCCGTCCCCATGAGACTCATCCTGTGCAACATATTTCTAAAATATAAGTTGTCTTTCTCAACGCGCTATCAAACGAAGAACTATGCCACTCAATGGTCTTAGTATTAAGAAACCCATAGAAGTGATATACAACAGTCAACAGCCTACTAGAGCTTGTCAGAACACTCAGTTACTATTTGAATTGGTTGAAAAATTAATACATCAGCTGTATTTTACGGTGAATTTTAATTCAAGAGACTGCTGCTATAACTTGTGCACAAATATTAAGAAACTTTGCACAATTGACTAACAGTTGCATGAATCATTCAACGATGACTTAGTCAAAAATAAAAACAGACAAATTGTTTTTGCAAACATTTCAAAGTGAATTCATGAATGAAAACGTTTTAAAAGACCTAATCCATCACCACAGATACGTGCAAGACACCATAGAAATGATTAACATTTGACCAAAACTGGTGTGAAAATAATGCGACTTTCAAGAAGTTTCTTTTGCAATTCACCCATGAAATCATTCCTATATCATAAAGTTTTGTCAGTCTTACCACTTCAAATGGCATAGTTATGTCTTCCACAACATTATACCGCACCAAATAGGGTGTGAAAATGAATACTCCATGATAAAATTAGCTGACTGTACAGCTGAATTTCGCGAAATGGTAGAGGTTAGAATTTATGGACCATTGGACTCAGTCGTGGTGACTGAATGATCAGCGGACACGCTTCTTGACATGCAGGTTCCAGGTTTGATCCCCATTGGCATCATGGTGCACAGCTGCTTATCTCAGTCACTCAGTGGTATATAGTTTTATGCAATTATGACTAATTAATTGTCATACGCAGACTTTGATGTTAAGTGCAAAAGTCAAATTAGCTTAGAGTCAGGGTAATCAGGGAATAAAAACTCAACCAAATCTAGAAAAATAGAATCCTGTCAGAAGTTTGGCATGAAGCAAAATTGACCTACCACTAAACATATGCTTTCTAATTGTTGGGTGAGACAAAGTAGCGTTTAAATTGCCCTGTCAACGATATCCGCTGATTGACACTTTAACACTGCGAGTTACATAATTTGAAATTAATGAAATCCTCACAAACCGAACATCGTTTCCGGGCTTAGAACCGATTACTAAATTAGACAATGATTCTAGATGCTAACTAATTTACAACAGAAGTCTCATAGAACCACTTGAACTGAAAAGAGAAGTAAGACGAGATTATCTACGACTACTACTACTGCTACTACTACTACTAATACTACCACTACTACGTTGAATCTTCCCGATTGTAGTGGATTGGATCGTGCGGCAGATCATAGGGGAGTGAGAAGATGGTCATACTTTGGACTATCAGAATGATAGTTGGATATCTCTGTCTTGCGGATGATTAATGTCTCGTGTTGTAAAACCTCAGGGATAAACAAACAAAAACCGACAACTTCATGCAAGTCTTCCCATCAATCAACTTTAAAAAAAGTAATAAAAACAACAAATGTAACAGGGTAATATGGGCTCGATGGATTATTTTCAACCTGAACAATGTCAAAATTACAAATTACAGAAAAGTAGTGACTGATAGGAACTATGAGTAAAATAAGCTTGTAATTATGTAGATTTTTAAATTACTAAAAGCTAAAGTCATTGATTGATAATAGGACTATTAGACAAATATTCTTGAGGAAAGAGTTCGTTACTTTGAGTAGAAACAAAGTTTAATTAGAATGAGTATGTTAGTAGTGCAGGTTACATAAATACACAGTTTTTTTATAAATTATCATATGAGAATAAGCCGAGTTAAGTTTGAATGAAGATAAAAATTTGTGAATGGGACACAAAGTATAGAAAAACACACGACATAGAAAATTATGTAATTTAATTGATTAAGTTTATTTTCTATAGTTTGGTTTGTAAGGGTTAGTTATGTTTCTACGAGTTGATCACGGATTTACATCAGTTAGAGAACCAATGAAAACCAGGGAGTACTGGACAGCTGTTCCATCCTAGTTTGGGAATGATCGGCAGTACGCACCCAGGACCTTCCGGTTACAAGGCAAGCTCGTATACCATTCAGCCACTGGGATCCAATTCAGTGGCTCATGAATCGTCAGTGCAGTGACAGGTGCACCACTCTCTCTCTCTCCCTTTCTGCAAGCATAGATTTGGTTTCAACCTTTAAATGCCAATAACCTTGGTAAAGTGAAGAAAGCTGTATTCCTTTTGTTTACTCAGATTATTTACAATATAACCAATTTCGTGGGTGGCAAATAACTGCACTGTTTAAATTTTGTGAATCTCTTAGTTTCAGGTTCTTTGTTGTGTGTGTTCGAAATCCACGAGTTCATATTATCCGGTTGCATTTTGTTATTCTCATTCTTTCAAGTTTCAGAATCAACAAGTTGAAAGAAAACTCAGTCCCTAGAGTTCTAGTCTATAACGGAGCATAGTAAGATAAGACAGATATGTTAGATACCTGCTCCATTTAATAAGACTTGAAAAAGCAACAACAATAACAACAAATCGTACTTTAAGCGTCATCCACTCATTAATGTGCAATCACTGTATTACACCATACAAACTTGTTGGTTACAGAATTTACTAATTCTCGGCAAAGTGATGAAAAAACAGTTAGTTGATAATCAAATATGCTTCATTTAATTGTACATAATAAGATGGAAAGTCTTAAATTTAATTTGATAGGGAAGGAACAAAAAGAAATGAGTAGACAAAGGTTAAATTATTACGTAAAACGACAGTTAAGGTGATTGGCTACTGAACTATAAGTTCAGCACAACGTGTAGAAATCAAAATCAAGTTAACATTGTGACCCAAACTGTCGTTCTTATTGTGAGAGTGGATAAGATTTACTGACAAGAGGAATTATCTTTTTTAGATAAAGCCGGGATACAGTGCTCCCTTATGATAATTTCTGAAGACCCGGAGTCTTATTGACTTCTTTCGAGCTGTAGAGAAAACTGCATTCCTCCTTAAAAAGCATTATTTCCTATATCCTGTTCTAAGCATACATTATTTCACAAAATGTTTAAATGGATATATGAGGGTGTATGCCCGTAAAGATGTTACTCACTAGATTGTTTAAAACAGTAACTTTATAAATTCAGTTTACATCAGCAGAAAACTTATAGTCAAATTATAATAAGATTTGATAGTGTGGAATATTCCCATATTATGAATTAAAAGTCAATCTGAACGAAGAATATTCTTTTCAATAATTTCTCTTCAGGTTCTTACAATTATAAAATATAATATTTGTTGTCGTTACAATAAAGGCCAGTTATGCGGCAGCGGCAGATACATTTTTAACGTAGAATAACAGATTAGTTATGGGGTGTCAAAATAAATAGTCGTATTTGTGTGACAAACGTGCTAGGCTGAATTCGTATTAAGAGAATGTTTGCATGAATTTTTCGTTTACACTATCCGGACTTATTATTAGTGATATTATCTCTTTTCTCAATATATGCCTCCACCTGTTTCATTTCACATATTCGTTATTTCATTATGAACCTCCCATTGCAGTCTTACTATCTCCTGTTTAACACAGACCACTTTTTACTAGCGACTCACCTGACACCTTCTATAACCTTGAACTGACTTGTCAATTTTCCTACCCCACACTCTACAAATCTATTTTGATTAATCACCATTGTCTCCCATTTTACAATATTTTGTAATCGAATTCAGCCTAGCACGTTTGTCACACAAATACGACTATTTATTTTGACACCCCATAACTAATCTGTTATTCTACGTTAAAAATGTATCTGCCGCTGCCGCATAACTGGCCTTTATTGTAACGACAACAAATATTATATTTTATAATTGTAAGAACCTGAAGAGAAATTATTGAAAAGAATATTCTTCGTTCAGATTGACTTTTAGATTATAATAACCCGAGAACGTTAAGTTCGTTTAAATGAGTTTTAACAAAGCATTACTAATATCAACAGTTGGATGCTTGCTAGTTCGATTCCCCGCCAGTGTATTCCTAGCTCGTGTCCAGCTGATAGTAATCCTGGAAAGGAGGGAAGGTCGGACGTGTGGTTAGTAACTTCACCTCGTTAAAAAGGAGAACACCACAGCTACTGAAGTTTTCAAAGTTCGAAGTTGCATGCTTCACTCACAGTACACAGAATGAAAAAATTCAGATAGTCACTTCTGGTTGGTGTTTTTATCGCATAGCTCAGCTGATAAAGCAGTAAACTGGTAGTCATAAGGTTTCAATCTCTCCTGCAGTCACCACACCGTTTACATCAAAATCAGTCTGCCTATCCAACATTGTCTAGACTAACCAAGAGAAAAAAATAAGGGGAAATTTTCCAGAATACTTTGTCAATATTTGCATATTTGTAGGTTGTGAATAAACATTTTGGAAAAAAATTCTTTTAAATAAAGTGAGTGACAGCATAAATTTATTAGGGCGAAAAAAATTAAGCAATGGATTACGTCAATATCATGCAGAGAGTTAATATTGACACAAAAAGCAGTAGTGTTGCGTAAGCCACTGTCTTTGTATGTCCAGTGAACTTAGTAGGATAAGTGTCTGAGTCAGTGGGTGATAAAATAAAGTCTTCCATATAATAAAACGGTGTCTTGTTATCGGGATAAATTTTTATTAAAGCAGTTAATCCCTCTGATAAATTTGAATTAGGCATTTAGAAGACAAATTTCGCGAGATGATATCATTTCGTAGTTTCTTTACAACCGCTTTACAATTAACATGGTTAACAATAATAAAGATCATGACAATTACTCAATTATAATAAAGGTTTTTGTATTTCCCAATGAATGAAAAACAAAACGATATTGTTTTTACTGACGTTTCGCTATTTAATGCTAATCGCTTTATCAAAGTATTATAATACAAAAACCTTTATTATAATGAATATCATATACCCAATGCCCAAATTTTTTCAAACTGTTAATTACTCAGTTAAATAAAAAACAAAAGTACATACTAATGACCAGTCATGTAGTCCATGGTAGGCGAAGATTGAAGTCTATTGTTTTTTGTACGCACAGTTTAGGCTGTATGTGATTAATCCAAAGTGCTTCCATCACCTTCATTAACCCTGAATTAGAGTTATGTGAAATAATTGTGAAACAGTCATTAATATTGATTTTGTGACCTGGCATTCATAAGTGTTTTGCAGTGGGTGATGCTGGATTTCTATTCAGATTACTCACATTGGGATTTTCAATATGAACATGTTCTTTCCGACGACATTGGAACATTCTGTTGGTTCTACCTACATAGGTGTCACCGCAGCTGCAGGTGAACTTGTAGATACAGTTTGAAGTAGAGTCCACAGAATTTCGTCCTTTAATCGTAGGTACAGGGATCAAAAATGTTCGGCAAGTGAGAAAAAGAGATGCTGCGTAGAATGTGCGTTTGATGGCTGACCGAAGTCTTTGAGCTGTCAACTGCATAATCTGGTCACCCTTGAATGGTAGGTTAATAAAGATAGCTTTCTTTGGTACAGAAGCTGTCTTTTCGAGATGTGATCTTTCTTTACTGTGACAAGTGATAAAGTTTTCCGGATAACCATTAGCTAATAAAAATGAATTTATATGTCGAAACTGATTCATCACTGTGTCACTCGTGCATATTTTTTGAGCCCTTGAAAACAAACATTTCACTAGGGAACGTTTATACCGGATAGGAACAAAACTGGTCAAATGAAGATACTGTCCACTCCATGTCTGTTTACGAAAAATAGATCGTTGAATCGTTCCATCATCTCTCCTGGTCAATGTAATATCCAGGAAACAGAGTTTGTTATTCGATTCGAGTTTGGAAGTCACTCGGATATTTGGATGAATATGATTAGTAGGGTAATAAAGTTTTCAATATTAATATATGTGTAAAACTTGGGCACTGTGGTAGTAAGTAATTCCATATTAGTTTGTTTATTAGGTATATCACACAGTGAAACAGTATTATTTACTGGGTGACGTTTCGAACAAAATTTATTGTTCATAATCATATCAATTATTATCACACTACCTCAAAACTTGAGTTTTATACCATGTTAGTTTGTTTATTAGATATA
This sequence comes from Trichobilharzia szidati, assembly GCA_944472155.2. Taxonomy (NCBI): domain Eukaryota; kingdom Metazoa; phylum Platyhelminthes; class Trematoda; order Strigeidida; family Schistosomatidae; genus Trichobilharzia; species Trichobilharzia szidati. Next base: position 142,996,855 of record OX235279.1, on the reverse strand, counting down.
TGATATGATATGATTATGAACAATAAATTTTGTTCGAAACGTCATCCAGTAAATAATACTGTTTCACTGTGTGATATACCTAATAAACAAACTAATATGGAAAGTTTTCAATACATTTACTATCATTACCAATAGTAAGAGTATCATCTACATAACGTTTATACAGCATAAATTCTCCAAGCATACCTTGCATTTGTCTTTCCAATTTCTACATGAACATATCTGCTAACAGGGGCCCAAGAGGGCTACCCATCGCAACACCATCAATTTGTTTGTATGCCTTTTCTTGAAAGGTGAATCTAATATTTTCTGTACACATTAAGATGATGTCTCTGATGTTAGTTACAGGAATAGGTAAGTTTATTTCATTGCTTGTGATGTAATCGCAAATTAAATCAACAGTTTCATTAAGGGAAACATTGGTGAATAAAGATTCTATGTCAACTGAACACATAACCTTTTCCTTAATGTTCAAGGTGTCTAGCATTATCTGTCAGATCAAATGACATTTTTACAGAATGATTTGATAATGAGTCTCTTACAGGTGTAGGGACCTCTCTAATCCATTAGTATGTACTTTTGTTTTTATCTAACTGAGTAATTGTAATGAACTTTATTTTATTATTGTTAATCATGTTATTTGTAAAGCGGTTGTAAAGAAACTACGAAATGACGATATCATCTCGCGAAATTTGTCTTCTAATTGCCTTATTCAAATAAATTTTTACATTTATTTTGCTCCATATTTAACGTTTTAATTATACTTGAATCCATCAATGTTACTGGAAGTGAATTATTTTGAATTCATTTCTGGGTATCTGTCTTATACCTGATTTCAAGTAAATGACCAGTGGCTGGGTTGCTGGTACACTTTGATCCTCTGACACGTAAAAACCATAGAGTTTATCGAAACAAACTGGTGCCTGACCTTTTTCTTATTCTTTTAGTGTATTCACATGGCAAAGCAGATTTTATTTTACAAAGTGACTCTGTGAAAATCTCTCCTTCTACAGTGTGAATATAATCTCTTGATTATGGTAACTTAACATGTCTTGTTAAAGGCTAGTCAGCTAATAATCTTCTTGTTTTCTGACTTTACATGTATGCAGAATAAGCGAAAACATTCTGCTGAACTTCGTAGTCTGTAAGTGTTTTCTTGAACAACCCTTTTCTCTCTTAACTTTATCACACGATGTTTTGATCAGAAATAACTTATAGCTTGTTCATTTCAAACTTTTTTGTTTGCGATAAACATACCTTTCAGAAAATAACATAATTTCTCTGTGTGTTGCTTAGCTTTAAAAAGAGTAGGTGTTTTTCATTTTTGTCCTTTTTTAGACCTAATCTCGGAATGAACTGCATAGATTGTTTTGAGCAGACGTCAGGATAGGTGTTTTGCAATCCACAAGAACCACAGTAATATTATTAAGTGACTAAATTCCTTCCTAACGGTGATATGTTTATTCAAAAAAATACATCTTTAGAAGATACAAAGGTGGTCTTTGTTGCCAGTCATCATCTGAACAGAGAACTGGGAAAAGTAAGAAGTTCTGAATGCTTGGTTTTGATACTCTTCAGTAGATTACACTTTTGATATTGACTTATTACGAAATTTACTTTGAAATGAGTGATGTTCCATTAACTTGAGCAGACAGTTGCAGTTAGATGGTTGGGGCGATTACACTTCGATTCCGTCCTTATCAACACTCATCACCAAAGCGTATCTACATCCTCCAATGAATTGACGTATGTTTGGGGATTTGAACCCACGTTATGCAGTGCAATAGTCACTGACGTTGCCAATCACTTGTTCGTCCTCGTCAAGCATTTCAGGATACACAGTTTGCAAATTAGTAAGCAATTTGAAATGTGCATAGTTCGAGGGGTGAGATTTACACTGCGGTTTGCAGTGGAAACCAAATAATTCAGACCGCAGTTTGCGATCTGTTTGATACTATAAAGGGTAATCAAGAAGGCTGGTAAATCTGCATAAAACTATACACTACTGATCGACTAAGATGAGTAGTAGCGTGTAGTTTTATGCAAATATCCCGAGATAATACTGCCAAGTATATAAGGAGATTTTATTGACATAAAATGTGAATATTATCAAAACAACCTTAGAGCTTGCAAAGATGTAGCAAACTCACTGATTTCTAGCTATGCTACTGAATTTTTTTTCAGTAGGTAAAAATTATTGTGGTCCTCGTCAAATAAAAGTACATAGAAGTATTTATCAGTCGTGAAGTATAAGTACTGAATTAGAATGTTATTATTAGGGGATAAACAGTACATGTAATTAATAAATAAGATCGAAATGAATAATATTCAGTTATTATTTATCTCTTTCATGTTTTCATTTTACTTTGTTCATGAATCATTGTTCCAAAAACCAGAAGCTTCCTACTTTTAAATGAGTAAAAAGACTAATTTTTAAAGGAAAGTGATTGCGAGTTTTAACGGCATTTTGGGGAGAGATGCGGTCTCAAGTTAAAGGTACTAAAGCTCTGTCTTATCATGTATTTTTTTGATAACAACGAAATCATCGATGAACTCTGTGGTTCGATCAATCATGTTACATGCTTCAGCAATGAACAACAAAGTCACTAAAATAATCATATGACGGAAGAAATTTACGTAATTCACTTCTGAGGACATCGTGTAGATTCACAACGGTGGATAGACCATGTATTTTATGAAATAAGAAATCAACAAATTACACTGAAGGCCTTCAATCATATGAACTTTACTTACAATTGAAAAACTTCGGTTAATTTGCAAAGTTGATAGATATTGACTGAAAAGTTGTTGAAAAAGAAGAAGTAAAAAATGGACATTTTATTCTTGCTTTAGACTCTTCTCTTCAGAGTAGCATTATTATTGTTTCCTTTAATTCCTAGAGGAATATAGGGCTTCAGCCGTGCGTCTACATTGCGTTCGGTTCTCTGCTACAGTCTTCACCTGGCTCCAAGTCTGCCCACATGCTTTCATCTCACCTTCACATGACCTCCTCCAAGTCACCCACCCTCGCACTGACGACCAACTCAACGCTTCCCTTTCGAGTTCCACTCGAGCAGTGGCTTGTCTAGTGATGTCACTTGATCGTTTCCTCAGAGTATGGCCTGCAATTCATCTCCATTTCTTCCTGCCTATTTGTTTCACAATCGGTTCCTGGTTGGTTCGCTCATTGCCAGAGATCTCTGTTGCTGATCTTTTCTGGCCATCTGATCTTGAGTATTGAGCGGAGACAACTGTTAATGAGGGTCTGTAGTTTGTTTGAGATGCTCTTTATGACGCGCAGTGCAAGTCTCTGATCCGTATAGCGAGTAGCACTGACTTGACATTGGAGTTGAAAATCCGGATGTTATTTTTGATGCTGAGTGCTGTTGACCTCCACACAGACTTGAGAGTAGTGAAAGCTTGTCTTGCTTTCCCGATTCTTGCCTTGATATCCTCGTCAGTTCCATCCGCCTGTAGTTGAAACGATGCTTCCCAGGTAGGTAGGTGAAGGAGGTTGTTTCTTTCAGGTTCCTCCCATTTATGCTGATCGTTGTCTGTTGTTGTTGTTCTTGTCCAGGAATCTTCATCACCTCTGTTTTATCTATGTTCACCTGAAGTCCTATCTTTGATGATTCTTCTGCCAACTTGTTACTTTTCACTTGCAAATCTTCCAGTTTGTGGGAAATCAGACATATATCATCGGCGAAGTCCAGATCCTCCAAATTTTTTGTGTGAGTCCATTTTATGCCTGTTTCCTCATTGCCCGCTGTTTGTCGCATTATCCAATCTACCGCAATCAGGAAAATCATTGGCGATAGTAGGCAACCCTGTCTTACTCCTGTCCTCACTTCGAAGGATTCCGTAAGTTTCCCATTGTGGATTACTTGGCATGCAGCATTGTCGTACAACTGTTGGATGAGATGTATAATTGTCGGTGGCACCCCGTAGTAGCGAAGTAGTTGCCAAAGCACCTCTCGATAGATGCTGTCGAAGGCCTCTTCAAAGTCGATGAAGCTGAGATGGAGAGGTGACTGCCATTCCAAGCTTTGTTCAATGATGATCCGTAATGTGGCGATCTGATCAATGCATGACTTGTTTCTCGTGAATCCAGCCTGTTCCGGTCGAAGGTTTTCATCCAGGAGGGCATGAGTACCATGAACGATTTAAAACTGGATAAAAGTAATCCAACCCGGTTATTTTAATGTAGCCATTAAAAACGTCAGCATTAAACTAATCTATGGTATAGATGTATGTCAGCGCGACCTAGTTCTGCTCAAAATTTCACTGAATTGATCAAAAATATCTATTCGGTAGGTTAAAACTGGTGAAGCCTAATGACGAAAAATTTATTAGATCTTGAGTAATAAAACCCACAAAGTGTTACATCACTGTTCAGTTTCACGTTATCTCTAATTATTAAAGTGAACAACTATCAGGCGGTAAATAATTCTCTCTGTGTGTGCCTGTTTCATCCATTCTCATATAAAACAGTGTTAAGCTGCTCACTAAAATTTATGTACCAAGTGAATTACACTGTATTTAAAGAATTCTTTAAAGGCGAACTAATGTTGCCTGAAAAGTTGTGAAAAGCGAACTTTTTGTCCACTTTCAAGAGTTTTCATCGGTAATTATTTAAGAGTCTATGGAGGAACGAATTCAAGACAGTTAGGCTCTGATAAGTGCATTTTACCAGTGAAAGAGAAAAATTCGTGGATTCATGGTTTCTGACTAGGCATCTATTCATATTCCTTATCGCTGACTGTCTTCAGGTTACTTCCACTGATGAGGTCTATTGAAAACTGTAGTGAATTCCTGAACTTGATAGAAACATATGCTGATAGCACATTTGCTTTCAGTAATTCTGTTACTAATACTGTTTTTGTGAATAAATACACAATCCACATTTGATCAATGAGTGAACTCTAAGTTTGTCTTTGAATAATAAATGCTGTCTACAGGAGGAAACGAGATTTGTGTCCTTATTAACTGATTCAGTAATTATCAAGGCGAAATTCATAGATCACTGAAGTTCAGATGAATTTAATCCTCTTTAACAGCCTACTCAGATTTCATTTTGCCAAAATATATTTCATCGCATTTCACCTTTTCATTTTCATTTCGATATGTCCTGAAATTGTGTTATCTACTCTGGCGCATATTTAAAGCGTCTGACACTTGACGACATGCAAGTTCTAAATGAACTTAAGCCATTATCACAGCCAGCTAGCTATTCACGCTTAAACAATATATCACATGGCTCTTCGTGAAATAATGAGTACAAATTATTCGTATTTGCCAAGGCCATTTGACTACAGGGCTAAATTATGGGAGAAAAGCAGAAAATTTGCGAAAAAGTTGCATTCCCCCATTATTTCCGCTTGAGTCATTCTATTGGCCATTCTTATTAGTCCCTATTTTTCACAATTTCCCCAATTTTTCTCCTCTTCAAACTTTTAATCACTCTTATCTCTCAGTGTCTGTTGTTGTTATACTAGGAATTTGACACTGTATGAGCATTTCCGTTTGAAATTATCCCTATCATTACTATTATTGTTATTGAAGATAAGAAGTATTTTGTGAAATTCGTATTCATATTGCAAGAATAAACCATACAGACTATTACAGCTTTCTCTTAGTTGTTAAACACAAACGTAAATAAGATTAGTCTGTTAGTCCAGGAAGCAGGGGAAACAGTTAAGTTAGATGGGTCACAAAAAGGTTAAGTTATATATGTCCAAACTAAGTTCACTTTTAATAGTTTGAGAAAACTTGGGCATTGGTTGTATGATATTCATTGTTATAGAGGTTTTTGTATTTCCCAATGAATGAAAAACAAAACGATATTGCTGCTTTCACTGACGTTTCGATATTTAATGCTGCTAATAGCTTTATCAAAGTATTATTAAACCGGAATTTACAAAATCTCAGCTTATATATAGCAATTTAATCATCGTTCTTCAGCATGAGGTCAGTTTTCCTTGTCAAATTGGCCAATTGGTAAAGATAACAAAGCCATGTGTAGATTGTTGGATTTGATAAGTGTGTAAAATTACAAAAGCAGTGTGTGTTTACATGATGAAATTGCTTATCGCATTCGTTTTGATTTTGCCACTTCATGGGAGAGGGAGGTGTAGTAACCAGGTCAGATTCTGTTTTAGTTCATCATTCCTATTCAGAGAATTTGAATTCTATTTGATATGGAGTGCTTCCGATATTAGAAGTTCTTTGTGATTTCTGACATTTTTCTGGATTATTTCAATATTGTCAAAATCAATTTTGTGGTCTGATTCTATAGCGTGTAGACAGGCTATGGCTGATGATTTTTCAAGTTTTCCTAGTTCAACTGGATTTATTTCTCAGTGGTCGAACTAATGCTCTTCGGTGTTTATTTCTTCTGATCTTGATTTCTTGTGATGTATGTTCGATGTACATCGCATCACATTTCAAGCATTTTATTTTGTAGACACAATTAGATTAGAGATTCCTTAGGAATTTGGTCTTTGACATGGGCAAGGTTGCTTTGTAACCCATCTGATGTTTTGAAGAATACTCCGGTGTTGTGCTTATCGAATACTCTTCTGATATCGTCTGACGTCTTCGCTCTATATGGAATGATAACTATTGAGGCCCTTGTCTTCGGAATACGTTTTCTACCATATTTAATGTTCGTGTTGATTTTGTTAATGAAGTTGTTTGGGTAGTTATTTTTGGTTAACTTCCCAACGATGGATGGTTTACGAGTAAAATTTGATATTGCAAAAATGTTCATTCAGACATCTATAAAAACAAAATAATCGAGCAAAGAATATTCTTTTCGATAAATTCCTCTTCCAGGCTCTACAATTATATATATGTTTTTATACACAGAATATTTTAAATTAGTAGTTATTAACAATATTAGCGTTTTTTCAAATAATATCGATTTGTAAAGTATGATCAATGCTATTGCAGTTCATTAATGATGCTTAAATTATAATAATAATAAAGATATAACAGCGGATAGAATATCAACTAAAATTAGGGAAATTTCACAAAATTCTGGATTATTCAAACCTGGATGGCCAAGGTAATGATAATGACTGGACTAACTTCTTCTGGGTGCATAAATTAGGCTTATTAATATGAATCCCCACAGCCTCCGCAATATTTAGAAGTCGAACTCTTAAAGCGAAATTGAGATTCATAGGTATGCGGTAAATGACCCTGAAAGCATGATTAACGTCAATCTTGTGTTCTGTCTCCACAAGATGCGCCAGAATAGCACTGCGAATAGATTTTGTTTGACCTTTGCTTAACCAGGCAGGGTGATGTTCGGAAATTCGACGAGAAACACGCCTAATTGTATGGCCTATGTAACTGGCTCCACAGGAGCAGTTAAATTGGTAGATACACATGGAAGAGGCGAAATTAGGCAGTTCGTCTTTTATTCCCGAACGCAGAAGAGGAGTGGTTTTGAAGATACAGCGCAATTGAGCAGCAGGGAATGTTCTTTTTACCGCATTTCTGAGGCGATGTGTTAGTATTTCACTTGTGTTGTCTCCTAGGAACTGCATCTGCAAGAACAAGGATTTCTTTGGAACTGTTGGTACCTTGGATTGTTTTGGTTTTAGATTCATATTCCTATCAATAAACTTTTCCGGATAACCATTCTCACTAAGCAAACGTTTAATATTGTTGAGCTCCTCGTCAAGACATTCATCCGAGCAAATCTCTCTTGCTCTGTGGACCAATCTGATAAAGTGCCTGGTCCACAGAGCAAGAGAGATTTGCTCGGATGAATGTCTTGACGAGGAGCTCAACAATATTAAACGTTTGCTTAGTGAGAATGGTTATCCGGAAAAGTTTATTGATAGGAATATGAATCTAAAACCAAAACAATCCAAGGTACCAACAGTTCCAAAGAAATCCTTGTTCTTGCAGATGCAGTTCCTAGGAGACAACACAAGTGAAATACTAACACATCGCCTCAGAAATGCGGTAAAAAGAACATTCCCTGCTGCTCAATTGCGCTGTATCTTCAAAACCACTCCTCTTCTGCGTTCGGGAATAAAAGACGAACTGCCTAATTTCGCCTCTTCCATGTGTATCTACCAATTTAACTGCTCCTGTGGAGCCAGTTACATAGGCCGTACAATTAGGCGTGTTTCTCGTCGAATTTCCGAACATCACCCTGCCTGGTTAAGCAAAGGTCAAACAAAATCTATTCGCAGTGCTATTCTGGCGCATCTTGTGGAGACAGAACACAAGATTGGCGTTAATCATGCTTTCAGGGTCATTTACCGCATACCTATGAATCTCAATTTCGCTTTAAGAGTTCGACTTCTAAATATTGCGGAGGCTGTGGGGATTCATATTAATAAGCCTAATTTATGCACCCAGAAGAAGTTAGTCCAGTCATTATCATTACCTTGGCCATCCAGGTTTGAATAATCCAGAATTTTGTGAAATTTCCCTAATTTTAGTTGATATTCTATCCGCTGTTATATCTTTATTATTATTATAATTTAAGCATCATTAATGAACTGCAATAGCATTGATCATACTTTACAAATCGATATTATTTGAAAAAACGCTAATATTGTTAATAACTACTAATTTAAAATATTCTGTGTATAAAAACATATATATAATTGTAGAGCCTGGAAGAGGAATTTATCGAAAAGAATATTCTTTGCTCGATTATTTTGTTTTTATAAAATTTGATAAATGAATATTATAAAAATTAGTACCAACTATAGTGACAATATTAAATATAAAACCAACAAGATAGGCAAAGAGGTCGAAAAGGGGCTTCATTTATTCCTTTGCAAGCGCTTCTGTTGTGGAAAGCAAAAGAAAGCCTTTTCGTGTTTTAGTCAAACAGTTTAAATATCTGTATTTCATTAGCTGACGAAGTGGTTTTCATTGTCAACCATGCAGAAGCCAGTTGACCATTAATGCCATTTATAATTTCAAGTAGCTAACTATCCTACAAGAGTCCTCTAGTTTCAACCCTTTGAAGGTGATACTCAGTGACTAAGTGACAGGAAAGACTTTTGCAGTGTCTGTGACTACCATATCTGCCTAACAGTTCTTTGGCTGCACCTCGTCTGAGTGCCATGCTTGTTGATACAATTGAGAGAAATTTCTCTGCGAATACTGTGCATACTGATAATTTGAAATGTTTGTAGAATGCCTAGTTCTAGACAGAACTGCACAGTGGATGGATCTCGTAAACAAGATTATTTAGGCCACAACGTATGACTAGCACGAAAGCATAAATGACTTTGGATGAATTTGACTGTGGAACAACATTTACCACTAACTAATATGAGTAGTTTTTGCTGAAAGGGCAGTTAATTTGCGATTAAACATTAATTATAAAGCTATTGAAACAAACAGTCTTTATTCAAACTGTTCATTAAATATTTAACGATGATAACTCATGTACTTCGAAATAACTCTTAAGAATTTAGCCACATTCATGTTCCACACAATAGAACATTGCGCCTATATTTTTCCCATCTAATCATTTATGGCAAAGTTGTACAATCATTATATCAGATTGTTTTGTATTTTTTTAGAAAGCATCAGGCAAAAAGCAGCCGGATAGAGTTTAATTTATTGCCAAGGAATCCACCCATTTTGTTGCAAGCAGTCATTTTGTTGAAATTATTTGCATTTTACTCATTTGATTCCCTTGATAATTCTGAATAATTCAAAAATGTTAAGCACAACTGCAGACAAAGTGAAACTATAAAAAAAATTATGAACAAGCTAACGAACCAACAAAGTATTTTGATTATTGCTCATGAAGCATCAGTTAACGACTTTTCTGTTTGCAACAGGCAAAACTTTGAATGGAAACATCTCTCTCTCTCTTAAAATGGCAAATGAAATCAATTTAGGATACACACTAGTCATTAAAGGAAAGATATATAACCAGACAGTTCAGATTCTAAAAAGAAAAATACTGAAAGCGCATAAAGAGGAAGACGTCTGGAGGCAAGAAGATATACCGAGAACAAAACATTTTACTGACTGGTTGCAAAAAGTAGTTTTATAATCGTCTAGTATTATGTTCTACAAAGTGGATTCATTCCTAAGCCGGACAGTAGTTTGTTTTCCCCCTTCAGCCTATGATGTCAGTATGAGTCCTTTCGTACTGAGAAAACATGTATTTCGTCAACATAACATGTAGATACAATATCAGTGAACCTGTGTAAAACATTTTTCTCCTGAAAACCTTTTCTTACCTTCTGCATGCTTAGTAGGAAATCATTCAACTGAAGGAGTAGTGTTTCCCAGTCAGAGCAAAATGATCTAAACACCGGACAGTCATTTTGATCGTTTCAAACGGACTTCATCAACTGATTTGACTGTATGAGCTGGGTTATTCTAGTTATACTTCTAGTTGTTTCCTTTAGTTCCTAGAGGAACACAGAGCTTCAGCCGCACGTCTCCACTGAGTTCGGTTCTCTGCCAACGTTTTCACCTGGCTCCACGTCTGCCCACATCCTTTCATCTCCTCATCACATGACCTCTTCCATGTCACCCTCACACTGACAACCAACTCGCCGCTTCTCATTCGGTTCCGCTAGAGCGATGGCCTGTCGTGTGATGTCACTCACTTGATGGTTTTCTCAGAGTATGGCCAATCCACCTCCATTTCTTCCTGCATATTTGTTGCATAATCGGTACCTGCTGGGTTGGTTCGTTCATTGCCAGATATTCCTCCCGATTGCTGTTCTTCTCTGGCCGGCCATCTGATCTTGGGTAATATCGGGCGAAGACAGCTGTTGATGGAAGTGTGTAGTTTGTACCCTTTCCTGAAGCGGCTCGGCGCCAACTCTCTGATCCGTATAATAACACAGACTTCATATTGGAGTTGAAAATCCGGATCTTATTTTTCATGCTGAGTGCTGTTGATCCCCACAGCGGCTTGAAAATAATGAAAGCTAATGATATCGGCCTCAAGTGAGCGAAACCTCAGTTCTCAGTATGCATCACTTTAATCTGCCTATCAAGCTCTACACTTTGACGTGAGTAGTTTCTGACTGTTTCGCTTGTTTTCTTAATTTCCATTTGCAATACTATGCAGGTCACATATTTCGGTATGAATATTCTGATTCCCGAAAGAAAACTGTAATGAATTATCATCTTTAATTATACCATTTACAAACTGTGGGTTTGGTTCTTCTCTTCCATCACCGAAAATAAAGTGAACACATCGTTTCTACACCCTGTTGTGAACTACTGATAGTATAGAAATTTGTTTCTTAGCTATTCACCTAATAGCTAGTATTTAATAAAACCAGGAAATGTGATATGCAGTAGCGAATTTGAAAAGAAATTAAGCAATAACATATTTTAGTAAAACCATCTTTTCCTTATTCAAAGTGATAGATTAATTCATTAAATTACATAAGTTGCAACCAGTGCCAAGGGAAGCATAACAATCCTCACTGGTAAAATATGATTTTTTATACGTGAAATCAAACCGTCACTGGGATAAGCAACTTGCTTACCACTAGAAAAAAATTAGAACAGAATGAATGGATGATTGAATGAAGCATTAAAGGATTATTGTGAATTCTTGAGAATTTCATTTTTTTCTTTTAAAGTAAAGCCATTATAAAAATTAACAATGAAAGATTACGAAAACGAAAAAAAAGCCTACACCAATCACAATCAAGTGAATGGGATATTTACTCGCCAACTAATATTAAAGTGATGTAAGTGTGTGAGTCGAAGAATGAATGAATTGAGTTTGTCTAGTCTGCCTTAGAATTTATTTATCGACTTTTTGAGAATATTTCTGTTTTTGTTTGTTTTGTTTTTTGTCTTTATCTCACTCCAAATTTTTGTAACAGGAATATAGATTTTTTGCTGCGTATTCAGCCACTGATAATATCGTAATATTAAATTTAAAAAAATATTAGGGCGTTTACTTCAATTTTTTTGTTTCTGTCTAAACCTTTCCCATTGATCCATACAGACACAGTTATCGCATGAAATACGCTTGAAATATAAATCAAAATTACATATATGACAGATAATACTTCGAACCAGAAGCATAAGAATTTATCAACTGTCTTATCAGATGTATCCGTCGTCTTCAGACTCTTTTGATCAGGCTAATTATCATTATTACTTTTCTAAATACTACACTTAGAACTAACAAAAAGCCTGTGAATCCTATGGAACACATGCCTACAGTATCAATTTCCAGCAGATGATGGAAATGAGCCAGAAAACCAAAGTGGCTTAAGTTGATTTATTTCAGTTTTGTTTTGTCTGAATGACCTAGTAAGATATAGGCTACATCTTTCTACTAAGATGTGTAAAAAATCGACCATGTGTTCCAGAACTGACCTGAGGGGGATCTTTTTACCTACATCAGATAAAATTACCTCACATAACACACAGCGATACAGTATGAGTATGAGCAATAAATAGTACCCAAAACGTTATCCACTTATCAGTATTGTAACACTATGTCTTATTTCTAATAAACTTACCTAATATGGAATTATATCCTACCACAGTGCTCAAATTCTACCCTTACATTAAGGATCTTTTGTCCTCTGTACGACCATGAAAGTAAATATTCGATGATACTGTTAAATTTCATACAGTGATTCCCTTTTATAAATTTGAACAAAGAAAGAAGAAACATTGGCGCAGAATAATCTGGATCCATTTTATTTCGTTGGTTCTCATCAGCTGCGTACAACCTGAATTTTTTAATTAAAAATAAAAAGTATACAATTTTAGCAAACCTTTATCCATTAGAAAGCATAGTGTCAGAGCGTCATAGTAAAATAAGGCATTGAGATTTACAGGGTGTCTAAAGTGTCACAACATATATATCTTGGTAGAGAGAAGTTTCTTGAAAAATTAGTTAACAGTTGCGTTGTTAAGGTGGTAACAAAAGACAATTAGCAATAGTTACGTAATTAGACGAGAGAAGATCAAAATTTTAAAATTACGGTGCACATGAGGTCAGATGAGAAGTTGATGATGTAATACAGTGAGCAGAACTCAGAAGATCAAGAAAAATTATCTCTTAAGAAAGTCAAGCGAAACATAAAAGGGGGGAGGGGGGAGTGAAAAGATAATTTAACAAAATTAACAAAATTAGAAAACAAAGAGTTACTAAGAAGTGAGTTACCAGGGTAATTGAAGTCCAACAACGGATTCCTTTGGATATATAAGTCAGGCTTCAATCTTTTTATTGCTATAGCTTCAGCAAACCTGAGAAGACTTGAGGTACTTCGTCTGTTAATTATTTTGAATGATTCCAGCATATCTACTCCGTGTCCTGTGTCAATCAGATGTTTGGCGATTGAAGAACTTAAATAATTCGGTCCCTTTAACCGGAGGCTCCTTGGTACATGTTCGCAGAATCTGACGTAGGCCCTCCTCTCCGTTCTTCCAATGTAACTGCTCCCGCAGATACATGTGAATTGGTATACACAGTTAAAGGTAACATGTGAGGGGTACTTGTCAATCTTTGACTGCATCAGTGAAGAGTTTGTTCGGGATAGAGAGACTAATAATGCTGCAGGATACGTCCTAGACAGGGCTGCGCCTAATCTTTTATTTATCATTCTCATAATGTCGTCGCCCTTGTAGTCGAGTTTGATGAAAATAGGCTTCTTACTGACTGTAGCAGTATCAAGCTTCTTGTGTTCACTCTTGCCATATTTGTTAATGAAACTTTGTGGGTAACTATACTGTTAAATACCAAACTCTGAATACGGCAGATATATCCAGCTCCAAAACAGTAGGCGGGAACTTTTTGACCAGTTAAACGTTGCAAATAATGCCGTATCACTCAGCATGTATTATATCAAATGCAATTATGGAGTTACATTTCCACCAGTAGGTTTTTCACTTGGTAACATAACTTTATTGAAAGAAATGATATTGTTAAGCAGGTTTTACTGCGTAAATAATTCGTTATGAGTAGAATTGGGGCAAACAAAACATATTTCCCTGATCACTTTCCGCCCTATGTTCATTCCTTAAGAATAATACTGGAGAATATTCATCTTCACATCTTGTTATCACTAGACTTTCCTGTAAAAAATTGACAAAATGTTAGGAAAATTTAATATGCTTACTTTGATTCGCTGATTCAGCAGTAGTCAGAATAGACAATAACAGTAAATCATAGTACAAAAGCGTTTTATGCTATCTTCGGGTGACCCTGGACGCAGATTTCATACTTATTGCTTTCTGTTGGACATCAGCAAGTGGTCTAAGTCAAATGGTCTTATGTTAAATTCTTCAAAATGTCGGGCAGTTAACTTTACTTTCAAGCATCAGTGTGACATACATGAACTAGTTATTTCCCATGATGCCTGTATGTAGCATAGGTGGCACTGAAATTGAAACCAAGTCAAGCATTAAATACCTTGGATTAGTTCTTTCCTCTGACCTTTCATGGTCATCCCACATCTTATCAATCTCTAAGAAAATGTTTCGTCTTACCTTCTACATTAAATAGTTTAGACAATCAGATATTAACCAACCTTTACTTCTAAAGTTTGTAAACTCCTGTATTTCACCTATTGTACTCTATTGCTCTCCATTAATCGTTCCTGGGCTTCTCAAAAAAGACTATATCATATTACGAAGGGTATTAAATGCTGTGAGTAGGGCTTGTGCTATGCCACTGCGTGAGCTCGCCAATATTATAGTCGACAGACATTTAAAATCCTGTACAAAATTGGTCAAGGCCGTACTGTCAGACCTTCTGCACCCCCTTTATTCACAACTATCCCCTTGCATCTCATCAAGTAGGACGAGAAGTCAATATAAGAAGTTAAATGCTCGCGCCATTAAGTAAAAAATTCTACAACACTCTATTTAGCCCGTATTTTATGTGATGGAGACACTGTTAGACGTGAAGCATATAAGTTACTATGTAATTAGGAAAGTGAATCGACCCTTTCATCGTTCATCTTTCTATAATTTTATGGTGTCACCCTTTCTATCATTTAATTATAACTTAGCTATTTTATTTTAGTTGTTATTACTGTTATTACTACAATTTTATACTTTAAGCATATTTTTCTCCTTGTCGCATGCTGTAATTGCTACATAGCTGCTATAACAACATTTTGTTATTATTGTTATGTAATGTTTATTTTTTGTTGTTTTGAGTAAATTAGATGCAATATTGTACTGAATGCTGAAAATTCCTTGCTGTATCATTAGTATTTTGGAACAAAGCAAAAAAAATATCAGCTAGGCGTATCTGAAATCTTGATGGAACTTACGTCCCCACTGTATATTTGAATAAGTCTATACCAGCTAACCTTCTTCCATTCTAAGTTACACAACCGAAGTCATCTATTTTACTGAAAAGAAGCTGATGGGTGAAAGGAGATCGTGTTGTCTTTTGCCGTCCTCAATTTAAAGACTCCAAGAAGCTCTTCATTGTGAATTATTTGACGTGCAGCACTATCATACAGTTGTTGAGTGAGGGCAATAAATGTTGTATCAGCTGACAAATTACTGCACGGTTGACGCTGTCGAAGGCCTTCTCGAAATCAACGGAGTTGAGGTATACAGTTGACTGACATGCTATGTTATCTCCGATGAGGATTTATAATATTGGAACTTCATTCGTGCATGATTTATTTCTGCTGAATCCAGAGTGTTCTGGGTAAGGTTTCTTTATCTAGAGCATAGTTTAGTCTGTCCAAGATGGTGCAGCTTGATATTTTGCTGTGGGTGAACAGGAGCACGACACCTCGCTACTTGTTTCATGGGCTTAACTTGATTTTTAGAGAGTTTGACGATGTGGTCTTTCCTTCAATCAGGAATTCGCTACAAAACAAACATTATATATCTCAGAGAACTGGTATTTCCTTGGAATATAAGTGAAATACAATCAGCAAAATTCGAATTACCACAAGAATTCATGTTTGGTGACCTTTTAATGGAAATTCAAACACAAAATTGATTGGATTGCTCAAAATTGAATAAAATCAGTGCCAGTGATTTATAAAATAATTAAGGGATGCTAATTGTGAATGTTTTACTAAACTAATATAGATTTCATCAGTTTCTGAGTGCTATTTTACAGGAGATAAAGGTGAGGGAAATCATTTCATCAGTAATTGTGAATATATACTATCATAAAAGGAATGCACTAATTTCACCATAAAGTCTTGCACTGGTCTTCTTCAATCTTTTAAATTGGGAGATTCATCCTGAAGTCAGTTTCCAGATAGCATGAGAACCTGTAATGGTTCCTTCATAAACTGACACCGGTTACAGGACTATTGGGAAACATAGGAGTAATGGAGTGGAGTAATGGGAGTGTTCACAGTGCGCACCCATGGAGGTTCAAAACCAGGACCTTCTGGTTACACGACGAGCTGGAAGACCATTGAGCCACTGCAAGCCGATCCGATGGTCCATGAATTCCAACTTCTGGCGATTCACGATATGGTGCGACGCCTAGCGAATGTCATCGGCAAGTATTTGTGCTCACACTCAACCTGCTGCACCCCACTGGTCATGACTTCCTACTAGAACCCAGGTAACTACCTACCTGAATATATGCATAAATATATATGCGAAATCACCTTCAGAGGCTGTACAGTCGTATTTATACTTACAAAAATATATAGCGGTCTACTATTGAGTAATAGGGGGTGACATAATTCATATAATTACTCAGAAGTGGCTTTAGAAGTGAAAATTAAAAGTTGTAAATTACGACACAGAGGAAGAAAGGGCTAGAAACTTGATTAGGTTAAAATTGTTATTGAGTGAGAATAATAGTATTTGTGTGTCAATTTAACAAGTGTGAAGAGGGTGTGAAAATATACAAAAGGAGCATATGAGAGTGATAATAGTGAATTAATTATTAAAGCAAAAGCAAACTAATAGTAAAATTAAAAATTAATAAAGAGAAGAAAAATCAAAATTTTTACAGGGAACGACTAATGCGTGTTTATAAATTCACCTGCTTGTGTGGAGCTAGTTATATTGGCCGCACAAAGCTCACGCTTTCCAAACGCATCTCTGAACATTATCCGGCATGGCTAGCAAAGGGACAATGCAAGACAATTACTAGCCACGTAGCTCCACCAGAGTCGTCTTTCAGAATCATCTACAAAGTGAAGCCAAATGATACAAAGGGCGTCAGGTATCGGCTTTTGTGTATGGCAGAGGCGCTGGCAATTCGTCAATACAACCCCGAACTCTGTATACAGAAAAAGTTTGTCCAGTCTCTTATTCTACCTTGGTCTTAACCTCTCCACTAGTCATTCCCTGTAAAAAATTTGATTTTTCTTCTCTTTTTTAATTTTACTTTCAGTTCGCTTGTGCTTTAATAATTAATTCACTATTATCACTCTTGTATGCTCCTTTTGTTCATTTCACACCCTGTTCACACTTGTTAAATTGACACTCAAATACCTTTATTCTCACTTAATAGCAATTTTAACCTAATCAAGTTTCTAGCCCTTTCTTCCTCTGTGTCGTAATTTACAACTTTTAATTTTCACTTCTAAAGCCACTTCTGAGTAATTATATGAATTATGTCACCCCCTGTTACTCAATAATAGACCACTATATATTTTTGTGAGTATAAATACTACCGTACAGCCTCTGAAAATGATTTCGTCGATAAAGAAAATTTTCTTCGCTGAATTTATCTTCTGTTTTCTTCATGGCTCAATGGGTATTATCGGTGATATAAATGCGAATCAGATGGCTGATGGATAAAGGTTTGAAAATCGGAATGATAAATGAAATCTGATTCTTTTTATTTTAATTATCCTTTTTGATATAACTGCTTAATATCGTGTCACAGGTTCATTCCAAAAAAAAATACAGTAAATCACAAATGAGGATTTATCTAGAATAATCATTTTGTATCAAATAGTATCATATATACTTTAAAATGGTTAAGTGGATCTGCGGAACGATGGTGTACACGACGTTGAATTTGTTGATGGTTTAACTTTCAGTGACATACTGGTCAACTTTAGGGCCAATTTAGAGGAAATTAGAAAATTCTTCTCCTTTTGAGAATTTATTTCGCCTTTGAAAGAGGTGAACGAGTGCAGTAGACTAAATTTTAAGAAGATTGTATTCGTAAAATTTATACAGTCACAAGTTTATACTTTTGTGCTTCAGGATGCAGTCAGCTTTTGATAAAGTACTCAATTAAGTGCGAGATTACACCGAATTTAAGTGGTGTGAATTGATCCGACTGCCTAATTTGACTCTATAGTAGTTTACCAGTGAAGAGCTCAGTCCTCAACGAGAGTTTACATCAACATGATCTGAAAGTCAAGACCAAATGGTTGACGTGAGTGCTCTTCAACTACTGAAATTAATTAGTAGTATGCATCTTGTTGTACTTACCACTCCCCAGTCATTTAGCAGTGAAGTTAACATCAGTGCAAAGCGCACCGTGTTATTGAGTCATCGAGTTTGGTGACCACGTTGTAAACTTTACCGATAGAATTCATTCAGCAACTACACTAAGGACTAGATACATAGTACTGATTTTCCACAAGTAACGAATCAATGTAAGAATCGAGAAATCCTCAGTCATGTTGTACATAACTATTAACAGGCAGTGGTGTTCTGGAATTAAAACTAACAGCGCTGGTTAGTGCAGGTTGCAACGTCAGGTGGCATATAAGTCCCTTAGAGGCCACAGATATGCCCTCTGACAGGTGCCACCAACCATTTTACATCTAACGTTAACTGAATGTGCATTCAGATACGTTAAGGAATCTGTGTATTTTCTCTATGCTTCCTGGTTTATTTTCAGGTCTGATGAAGGCAATCAGTAACCAACACTGCTGTGATTTTGGCAGTATGATTAGCAGTTTTCAGGAATAATATTTCCATACACTTCCTTACCAGGAACAATTTATTCTTATTACCTCTGTTTCACCGAGGAATTAAATAAAACTCTAGCAGCACTTAGAAGAAGCTGACAAACTTAATTTCAAACATAAAATAAGGATCCGAAGTCAAGTCATGAGAAAAAAGTGATCCCCTTCACCAATCATACACCTTTAATAAATATTCGGGGTAACGTTTTAAAAACAATTTTCTGTCTATTATTATTCCTTTAGGTTTCAAGTGGGACATAGGGTTTTAACAGCAGATTTCAATTTCGTCTTGTTCTCCGCATTCCTCTTCAGGTAGCTCCACGATCGCCCATAAGCTTTCAGCTCCTCCTCACACGATCTTTAGCATGTCACCCTCTGACACAGGCACAGATCGTCGTTTCCCATTCGGTTTCCACCAGGACAGTGGCCTAAAGGGCGATATTATTCGATGGTTTCCTCATTGTGTTTGACCCATCACCATTTTCTTCCCAATACTTGTTAAGCAATAGGTTTTCTGTTGGTTTATTACCAGAGTTTCTTGTTGCTAATTCATCTTGGCTATATGATTCTCAGTATGGAGCGAAGGCAGCTGTTGGTAAAAGTCTGTAGCAAGCTGTTGGACATGCTTCTCGTAACCCACAGATTAAGTATCCAACTAATATACAAGCACTAACGGATTTTACATTGGTGTTGAAAATCCAAATCTTGTTCTTTATGCGGAGGCGGAGTGCAGAAGGTTTCCACACTGACTGCAGAGTAATGAAGGTCTTCCTTGCCTTTATGATTATGGTTTTGACATCCTCATTCATTGGGCGCGCCTGTGGTTGAGACGATGGTGCCTTCATAAGTGAAGGAAGTGACCTCTTTCAAATTTCTTACATTGACAGTCATTGGTGCTTGTTGCAATTGGCTAGCTATCTTCACCATCTCTGTCTGCCCTTTGTTTACTTGAAGTCCTGTTTTGTCTGCCTGCCTCTTCTGTCGGTTTGTTGGTTTTTCTCCTGTAAGTCTTAGATTCTATATGGCATTAAACATAACTCACCTGCGAAATCCAGATATTCTAGAGTCTTCTTATCGTTCCAGAGTATTCCTGTCTTCTGGCTCCCCACAGTCTTCCTCATAATCCAGTCCACCACAGTTAGGAATTTCATTGGTGACAGTAATCGAACTTGTCTAAATCCCTTCTTTATTTCAAAGGTTTCTCAGAGTTTCCTGTTGTGGATCACTTGACATGTGGCATTGTCATATAGCTGTTGAATGAGATCGATAAACGTTTGGGATACTGCACTCAATAATGTTGAAGTAGTTCCCAAATTACTTCGTGATCAGCGCTGTTGAAGGCCTTTTCATAGTCGCTGATAGTGTGGTAGAGTGGCAATTTGACCCATGTATGAATCTGTATTCCTGAATCCATTTAATTCCTGGAGGAACATAGGGCTTCAGCCGTGCGTCTCCATTGCATTCGGTTCTCTGCTAGAGTTTTGACCTGGCTCCAAGTCTGCTCACATGCTTCCATCTCCCCTTCACATGACCTCCTCCAAGTGACCCACCCTCGCACTGACGACCAACTCGCCGCTTCCCTTTCGAGTTCCACTCGAGCAATGGCTTGTCTAGTGATGTCACTTGATGACTCGTTTCCTCAGAGTATGGCCAATCCATCTCCATTTCTTCCTGCCTATTTGTTTCACAATCGGTTCCTGGTTGGTTCGCTCCGAGAGATCCCTGTTGCTGATCTTTTCTGGCCGGCCATCTGATCTTGAGTATTACTGAGCGAAGACAACTGTTGATGAAGGTCTGTAGTTTGTTTGAGATGCTCTTTGTGACGCGCAGTGCAAGTCTCTGATCCGTATAGTAGCACTGACTTCACATTGGAGTTGAAAATCCGGATCTTATTTTTGATGCTGAGAGTTGCTGACCTCCACACAGACTTGAGGGTAGTGAAAGCTTGTCGTGCTTTTCCGATTCTCGCTTTGATATCCTCGTCAGTTCCGCCTGTAGTTGAAACAGCCCGCTCATTATCAAAAGTAATCCATGGTCTTCAAAATCTAGTTTAAGTTTCTGGTTTCCCTAGCGAGTTCGTACAGCACTTAAGATATTTTTAGATATGCATTGAGTTTATGTTAAACAGATGAAGTAGGATTAATTCCCCTCAGGGTATGAAACCAAACCAATGGACTCAGAAAAAGGACAACTCTAAGTGTTTAACTTTCACGACAGCTAATTACTATGATTACACTTTTTATTTCTAGGTATAAATTCTTCAAAATTTAACATCCAATTTTTTAACACTGTTAGTTAGTGACTGTATTATAAAACTTCTGATATTTTGTAGTACAGTATTACTCTTTAAGCCTAACTGATTTGCCCAGCACCTATTTCGACTTGAAACGTGCATGTTTAATTTGAAGATACAGCCTTGCGTGATCTCTTCCATTTAGCAATTTTCGTATCTTGAATTCACCAAAAGAGTAACTATATGTTGTTGTTTTCCTTGAAAACTTTACCAGAATTTTTCATATCTTTACAGATCTACCGTCTTATAGGCAAAACAATGAATGGAACACTTACTAAATAATCATTGTTTCCTGAATGCAGGCTACAGTGTTTTCTGTTTGGTATATAGTTGAAAAGAAGTTACCGAAATGCCATAAAGTCATTATTTCTCATTAAAATTTGGTGTTCGTGTTTTAGTGAAATTTCTGAAGTGAATCGTTTGCATGCAATCAGTTGTTTTAACCTGAAATTATTTATTAGTAGTTGCATGAAAAGTTTCTCTCTAACTTCACTGAGAGGCTATATTCGTCATTAGATTGATCCAGTAATTAAGTCGTTCTCTTGAAGTGTTAGCTCAGTGTTTCGGTCATCCCTTGAGTTTGTCAGGAGAAACACAGTACGTATCCTACAGAATATCACTGTCGGCAAATCATGGATTTTGTGTTGAAACGTTCGAGGTAGCCGTTTTCAAGGGAAATTCTTGAATGCACGATGACTAAACCACTAAAACCACTCACACTTGCTGCTCCTAAAAGACTTCTGTACCTGTACCTACGATTTAGTAGAGACTCGCCAGAAGAATTACTGAGAAACCACCATTCCCGCATATTGAAGAAAACTTTCTTAGCAACTAACTTTGACTAACCTTCTCCGGAAAACCAACGATTTGCATGAACGTGAAGGATAGGCTATCAATATTGGCTTCATCACTCTGTGTCTATCAGTTCACCTGCTCGTATTTTGACCGTGCGCAGCGTTCGCTATTCACATGTATCACAGGACATTTACCCTCATGGTTATATAAAGAAGAAGAAAGATCCACCCACACCACTATCCTAGAATAGTTGATCGAATCTAGACACCAATCAAACCTGCAAATCAACTTCAGAGCTATCTACAGAATACGCGAGAATCATGCTAAAAGAGTAAGAATCAAACCTATTCAAACCGCAGGAGCATTACCATATTAGTTTGTTTATTAGGTATATCACACAGTGAAACAGTATTATTTACTGGATTGATGAATCATTCCTATTACATGTATTTGTAGTTGATTCGATAAACAAAGCTTCTGTTATCTATCTCTCCCTATACTCTGTGACATTAGGTTTTAAAAATGTCATCCTATCCCATCCTATTGTATGGTTGTGTGTGACTGCATGTAGTGCTATAGCTGAATTATTCTCTAGATTTCTTATCTTATTCGGGTCAACCAATCTAGATTTTGCTAAGTTTTTATGTTCAGCTAGTCTGACTGCCCCTGTTCTACTAGTTTGACCTATGTATTTGACCTGACAATCATTGCAGGGTATTAAATAAACTAAATTGTTTTGTTCTAAAGGCTCCACAGGATTGATCCTTTAACCGACAAAGCTTGTTTCTAATTGAGTTTGTGGGTTTAAATGCCATTTTTATTCCTGCCTTGTTAAGAATTCTGCGTAAGGCTTCCGAGGTTCCTTCCTTGTATGGAATTACTACTGATGATTTAGATTCTTTATTGTTGGTGTCGTCATTAATATTATTATTATTATCACTATTATCATTATCATTATTTATTTTATTTTTACTTTTCTTTACATATTTCCTGACTAATTTATCCGGGTAATTATTAAGTTTTAAGGCTTCTTTTATGTGTGTTAGTTCCTGTTTTAGATTTTCTTTGGTACTACTTAATTTTTGTGCTCTGTCATTTAAACATTTCACCAATCCTATTTTTACTGACATAGGATGGGATGATCGGAAGTCCAAATATCTGTTGGAGTGTGTGGGTTTCCTGTACACACTAGTGTTTACCTTCCCATCTTCTTTCCTCTTTACCTTACAATCTAACATTGGGAGCTCCCCTTCCTGATTTTCCAATTCATAAGTGAATTGAATTGCTTCAACCTTAGAGTTGATATGTTCCAAAAACCTATCTATATCTTGTGTTCTAAGTACAGTGAATGTGTCGTCTACGTACCTCCACCATACTTTTGGGGTGGGGGTGAACGTTTTAATCGCTATGCTTTCCCACTTATCCATGAATATATCTGCTACCACTGGGGATATTGGTGATCCCATGGCAACTCCCTCAGTTTGTTTGTATATTTTCCCTTGGAATTTAAATACTGTGGAAGTCAGGCATAGCTGTACTCCCAGCATTATGTCCTCAAGTGGCACTTTTGTCCTAAGTTCGAGTTCTTGGTCAGAAATGAGTTCGTTTCTGACTGCCTCTATAGCCATATTTATTGGTATACGTGTGTATAAACTGACTATGTCAAAACTAACCATTTTTTCTTCATTATCTAATTTTAAATTATCTAATCTGTGTTTGAGTTCATAAGAATTAGTTAGTCTAGATTTCGAGTGGATTTTTAGGGGATTTAATACCATGGCTAAATATTTAGATAATTCATAAGTAGGTGAATTTCTAAAATCAACTATAGGCCTAATAGGGTATCCTGACTTATGAACTTTAACAACACCATACATCCTACTGGGGTTATTAGTTTTGGGCATTAAATTAAACCACTTAGACTCACCTAGAAACGGCTTCATTCGGCGTATAAGATCCGCTGTGGATTTCTTAACTTTATTCATAACTGTATCAATTGGTTTATTAATTTCCTCATATGGTCCTGTTCGTATGTGAGTGTTTACCTTGTCCAAGTAGTCTGATTTGTCTAATACTACCGTTGCATTTCCTTTGTCTGACTTTGTGATAACTAGATCCTTGTTATTCTTAAGGTGTTTCAGGGCTTCTAACTCTTGTTTTGTCAGGTTTGGCTTTCCACATTTTTGTCGTTTTAATGTTAGTGCACATTGTGCCCGTACTTCATCAGCCGTAGTTTTGTCTATTCCACTTAGTGCTATTTCTATTTTAGGGATGACATCCTCAGGTTTCAGCTTGTCTACAGATACATCGAAATTTAGTTCCTTTTCTAAAACACTTATTTCCGTAGTATTTAATATATGTGTTGAGAGATTGATAACCCACTTTGATTTATCGATCGCCGTTGACTTTGGATTGTCGACTTCATTATTCTGAGATGAAGATTTCTCTTCTAATAATTTGTTGAACTTTTTGATTTGACTATTTTTTGACTTTTTGAAAGTTGCTGATTTTGCAATGCCGGAGGACTGTGTTATAAGATCATAATCTGTATTGGTAACTATTCCTTTTATCTTTTGTTTTAATTGCTCAATTTCAGATCTGATATGTTCCAACTTTTTAACGATTCTGTGGATTTCTTCTTTCAGGCATAATTTTTGTAGGCTTTCTATTCTGCTTCTAACTCTGTCCGTTGGAACTGGAGCTCGTAGACGTAGATATTTAGGAATGATTTCATTTTTTTGGGCATCGAATGTTGAAAATACGATGATTTTCATATTTTGCTTCAGTCTGTGAAAGTCGAGTGAGTTTATTGATAAGTCTTCGTACAGGAAGACCATAAGTCATATTAATATATGTGTAAAACTTGGGCACTGTGGTAGTAAGTAATTCCATATTAGTTTGTTTATTAGGTATATCACACAGTGAAACAGTATTATTTACTGGAGGAGCAGGAGCATTAGTAACTCATGCGTTAAGTGCAGAACTCTGTAGCCCGATTAACGCCGTTTATAATACATGATTTGCTATCCAAAAAATTTGCAATTTTAACAGCATCTTCAGAAATATTCTTTTTGTTGCTAAGAAAATTTATTATATATATATATTATTATACAGCTTGCAAGTGATATCGCTGAAAAGATTTACTCTTCTCTGAACGTCTCTTCTTTTATATTTCTCAAAAATGACTATTCATGATATCTGTAGCAAGTTTTATATTTAGCTCTATGTGATATTCAGTAACGCTAATCTATACAGCTAATTTATGGGTGTCATCCGAACGAGAAAAGAAATTCTGTTCATTATTTAAGCATAAGAATAGGCCACTGAATTTGATGGTATAGTTACAGTCCATATAATCCATCCAGATAAATTAAGGCTTTGATTTTGCCTTTTCTAACTTTTACACAGATTCGATGTTTACACTGTCATAAGTTTACCATTGTTCTGCATTCTATTTGTGTTCAGACTGGTATTATTTTATTGATATAAGTACAAAACTTGGGCACTGTGGTAGAGTATAACTCCATTATAGATAAGATTTTATTTTGGTAAATCACACAGTTTTGTACAGTAATATTAACTGATGAAGCTTCCATATTAGTTTGTTTATGAGATGTATCATACAGTGAAACAGTATTATTTACTGGATGACGTTTCGAACAAAATTTATTGTTCATAATCATATCGTCAATTGTAATCACACGACTTTGACACTTGAGTTTTATAGTTTTCTTTCTTTGCTCCTATTTGTCGTCGTTGGGGTAGTAGAATTTTCCGGATATCTGGGACGGGTGTTGAATCATTCCTATTACACGTATTTGCAGTTGGTTCGATAAACAAAGCTTCTGTTATCAATGTCTCCCTCCATTCACCCTGTTACATTAGATTTTGGAACTGCCATCTTATGGTTGTGTGCAATTGCATGAAGTGAGTGCTATAGCTGGACTGTTCTCTAGATTTCTTATCTTATTCTGGTCAACCAATCTAGATTTTGGTAGGTTTTTGTGTTCAGCTAGTCTGACTGCCCCTGTTCTACTACTTTAACCTATGTATTTGACCTGACAGTCATTACAGACAGGGTATTAGAAAAACTAAATTGTTTTGTTTTAAAGGCTCCACAGTATCCTTTAGCTGACAAAGCTTATTTCTAATTTAACTGATGACGTTTCGAGTGCAAACTATTGCTCATATTCACATCAAGTCACTAACGCTCATTCTTTTATTAATGACTGCAATAAAAATTCTGACTATTTTAAGGTAGTATGTATATACCACTGATCTATATGAGTAGTTGAAAACTAGTTGTGTTTGCTAGTCAGATGGTCGTTTCACTTGTATGAAGTCACATTTCTACTGATTAGTGCTTACATCCAAAAAATAGTAGTAGGGTAAAGAGTACCACAGCTGAGCGTAATAATTGTAGTAAAAACAATTTTATTCAAAATCATTTCTTAGCAATATGGATTCCTCACGATGTTTACTAACCGTCATACAGCAATAAACAAATTTTTTTAAATGAAAACAAGTGATTCAGCTGAATCACATGTACTACGGGGAATTTTCCTTGAAATAGAAATACAAGACCTTCAAGCCAGCACTAAATAAAGAACAACGGGATTCTAAATTATTAGCTTCCCTTGTAGTATACGCTTCTGTGCATTAAATGCAAGTTAAACGGGATATATAATCTAATCTAATTTCTCACTCATAGGACGAAGCTGACCACTGAGAAAATTATTTTAAGAATTCAGTTATGCCTCACATCTACTATCTTTAAATTCCAAGGCAAAATATTTTGACAAACAGAAGGTGTAGCAATGAGATGGATCACCACTATCCCCTACCGTAGTAGATATATTTATGGACAGCTGGGAAAATATTGCTCTTAATACATTTAATCCTACTCCAGAAATATGGTGGAGATATGTGGATGACACTTTCACAGTGTTAGAAACAGAAACTGCCTCCAGTTTCTTCACACATATGGACTCACTAGTAGAGGGAATAAAATTCACATTTGAATCGGAAAATGAACAAGGAGAATTAGCTATGTTAGATTGTAAAATAAAACGAACAGAAGAAGGTAAACTGCACACTAGCGTTTATAAAAAGCCAATGCATTCTAGTAGATCTTTAGACTTTAATTCATTTCATCCGTTAACTGTTAAAGCAAGCTTAGTTAAGTGTCTAACAAATCGAGCAGTAGCACTAAGTAGTACAAGAAAAGACCTTAATGATGAAATAAAACAGAAAGAAGAGGCGTTGGTGTTAAATAACTATCCTTTCAAATTCATTAGGAATATCAGAAAAAGTCATAAGCAAAAGAAAAATAATGGGGAACCTAATAAGGATAAATAAGAGAGAATATAAGGCATCTACAGTTTTACCATATAATGAGTGGACGTCTAAGACCCTAAATAGGATTCTTGATAAAGTAGGAGTTAGGGTAGCATTCAAACCTACAAACTCACTCAGGGACAAGCTCTGTGGGCTAAAGGACCCGGTTGACCCAATTAGACAAAATAATATAATTTACAAAATACCCCACAATGACCTTGAGTTAGGTCAATTAGGTAGGTCACACTAGTAGATAAGGGGTAGTCAGATTGTCAGAACATAAGAATTTAGCTAAGGTAAGAATGGTTGACCCCGAGAAGATAAGTAATTTAGAAAAAAGCTCAGCAATTGCACTGCATGTATTAACACACAACCACACAATTGGATAGGAGAGGGTTAAAATTCTAGATAAGTGGAAAGAGAGGTTGATTACTGAATCCTTGTTCATTGAGTCTACACCAACACGTGCAATAGGATTGACTCATCACTCATACCGGAAATATGGAAAATATTACTAACAATGAAATCAAACAATGGAAAATAATCAAATTATATAAACGAAGTTAGAAAGTTGTGTGAGCACCTCGATACAATTATAAGCAATAAATTTTTCTCGAAAAGTTATCAGTAAATATTACTATGAGACCTATCAAAATAAATTTTACCCATAATGGAATTATCCTCTTCCAAACTGCACCAGTTTTATTCTTATATCAACTTCCTTAAGGCTTTTTTCGCTTGTACTGATATTGCTGATGTCAGTGACCTGAAATTTAACCTTTTGATCTTGCTAACTGTTTTTATCAACTGATAAACTTGTCCTTTGTTTAGTTACAAATTGACCTCAGTACAAGGCTTTTAGGGATTCTGTGGCACTCTTTGTGTTTCTCCTGTTAAAGACATTTAATCATTTCCAGTGGAACTGATGCTCTTGGCTCTACACATGAATTCGTGTAAAACAGCATATGTGATGCCTTTTGACTGCTAGTTTGTGTTCACCAGCGCAAAGGTATGAATTGCTTCACCTCAGTCAGTATTTCAGTGTGTGATATGTCCTTACAAACATAAATGATGATAAGGGTCAGTTACAGATTCAAAAGTAGAGTAGTAATTTTAAAGAAGTCATGTTTACAATACTTGTTATCCTTTTCTTTATTCAAAATACAACAAGTTATTAACGTCTTACTTTAACTTACTAACATCATTATCATTTAGAACGTACAAGGTATCTTTAAAAGCTATTATTCCTAATTAAACCTAAACTTAAAGGATGATTTGAAGTAAATAGATCAAAGTGATAGAACTTAATTTGACTTTGGACAGAGTAAGGGTGATTCTTTTCATCCAACTTTTAGCTACTTTATCCTTGTAAGTACACAGTGAATGCCTCTCACTGACCATGATTATTACAAACTAAAGTGGAGACGAGCACTTCTCCATTTCATTTTTGTTAATCAATAGATGATGATGGAAATATATGATTAGTTAGTCATATTACTATTCATTTCTTGAATTCTTAGAGGAAAATAGGAACTTAGCAAGATGTATTCACAATGCAGCCATTTTTAGCTGGCTCCACGAATATACACCGGCTTTCCTTTCCAGCTGGTATGATCTCCTGCATGTCACCGTAGAAAGCCTAACTCGTTTCTTCCCATTCAGATTCCACCACTGGACGTGACTAGTGTGTGACGTCAACTAGCAGTCTCCTCAGCATATTTCCAACCAATCTCCATTTGCTTCTGCACATTTGTTGGTTGTGCCGTAAATAGGTTGCTTGCTGGTTTGTAAAATACCAGAGTAGCTTCTTGCTTCCTCATCCTTTCCTACCAGTCATCGCATAGAAATTATTGAAGCCGTGAATGCACATGTTGGTTCTGTAAATCCCTTAACAGTGTAAACCATTGCTACGACGTTTGTCTTTCCGTGAGGCAATTTATTTCCATATTATTCAAATCTCCATAAATTCAACAACTCAAAACAATAAAACTCTGTACCGAAGGTATTTGATCCTAAGATTTGTCTTGGAGTAAGTTGGAATTATACTTAATCTATAGTATTCCTAATTCCGAGGCACATGCAATATTAAGTCATTGATGCCACATAAAGATTGTAGTATTCAAACTTCCTGTCCCCTGAAACCTCAGTACTGGTTTTAGTTACTTAGTTTTTATACTTGGATTCCTACTACACTATGTATTCTTAAGGGACTGGATGGTTTGATTTGTTTTGTATTCAAATTCCTCAGGATGCGTTGGGTTATACGCCTAATTTGTTTTCGCGTTTCAACTAAAGGGAAGGTGAAGCAAACTTTTAGACTCATAAGCTAAGGTTTCAAACACCATCGTCTTCAAATCTCTGCCATGCGAACTCAGACAGCCCCATTCTAGTTATAAATATCGTAGGTGGTTCAGTGGTAGAATGCTTGCCGACCACTCACATGGTCCGGAGTTCGATTCCTGCCCGACGTACTACTTTGCCTCGTTTGTTCAGTATTAAGTAAGCCTGATGGAAAGGAATAGTTGGACGTGAGGTAAGCGGCTTTACTCCGTGAAAGGAATTCAAAAGAACGAGAAGGAAGAGAATTAAGGGATAACTGTGCAGTTCTGAGTTTTAATCCAGAACACTAGACAGAATAATACAGCTCTTTATCATCATGAACTGGGATCAACTTATGAACCTCTGAAAACCAAAACTATTTGATTGTACTACTAACTGTGCTTCTTTTATCAAATTCTCAGGTAGATGAGAATTATGTTGAAGCCTTTTCTTTCTTTCATTAAAGTAGCTAATTATATGCAGAAAACAGTGCAGAATCATTTTCAGAATAATTATCCAGTAATTTAATTCTCCCCTTCTTATGTAATGATGTTTGTCTGTGAAAAAATGTTAGTGTGTGTGTGTTTCTCCTATACTCATTTTAACTATCTCTAACAGCTAACTTCAGGAAATTACTACCATCATTCAAAGGTTTCACCGTTAGCCTGATGAAGAAATAATTTTGCCGTCATCAAATCACCCTGGATCAGAAAGAGGGAAGTAACCCTTTTATGATTGGTTGATGCACGTTATATCCTGAGATTATTGATCCAGTTCTCATTAGCATTTTATTCGCTACATCATAAATATACTTATTCTCATTTCCCAAATGACATGTCTCATCCCACTGCCTCATCTAGCATGTCTACAAACTACTTCTTAAGTTTAGCGATTGTTTGTTTGCATGTTTAGATTTGCTATAGAAAAATTTTATGCAGTCGTGAATACGTATGAAAATGCCTACTTAATGTCTGTATGTCTATCCTATTGTCTACCTTAGTGACAATTTAGATATGTGTATACCTTTCACCCCAAATATTTCTGACTTATATATATATATATATATATATATATATACGTAAGTATTCAGAAATACTGCCATTTAAAAACATGAGTGTGGTCGTAGCAGTGAAATCAGTTATTTGAAACATTTGGTGTGAAATACTCATTAGATAAAAAAAGAAACTCACGTACACACACTATAATAATGAACATTGCATAATTATTCAACGCTATAATGATAATTTGACGAGAGTACGCTGATCACATACTGTCAGACTGTAAACTATGTCCTGGAATTTATACTTTGCATATTTTTTAATAACTATTGCAATCTGTACAACGCATACTCTTTCCCTACCTTCAAGTGGCAAAAATTATGAGAGTTCTTTTCCAAGCATAAGAGAAGACATTGACAAGGATGGCTATGATAATGCTTTGAATAGTGAAAATGTACTATTATCATTAGCACCACTTTACAAGCCAATATCATCGTCAAAAGTGTCTACGACAACGGATACCCTATCAACTTTATCAATACCGAATGAAGAGGAACTCCTTCAGTTGCAATCAGCCCTGAGCGCACAAGTTACTTCTGAGATCACTAGAGCAATACAACTGGAGCAAGAGGCAAGTGAATCTGTTCATCAAGCTGAATCATTACAGAAAGCAGCTTTAGAGGCTAAAAACCGGGCTAAAGTTGCACGTGAAGTATTAAAGTCACTGAAATCACTGTGGAACAATGACAAGCGTGCTAACATTTTGGATGATGAATCCGATAAAATCAGGGAAAACAACATTATGGTACCAATCATAGATCATGATTACTTATTAGACGAACGAAAAATCGGTCCCATCGATAATGATTACCGAGCTGTCAACGAAGACATTTACGACAAAATAGCCCAGAGCCATAACTATGGAAATGATGAGGAAATGGTTAATTTGGAAGATACTACTACCAGTAGTCGATACAAGAGGCGAAAAAATTTGCCCAGTTTACCTAAAGAATTCATTCATTTTGATAATGATGACATTGACACTGTGGACTTACTGAAGAATTCTGAACAGAATACAAGACGTTTAAGCGAAGCGGAACAGTTAACACTGGAGAAGATACGTTTATATATATTGAAACAATTAATACATAAGCAAAAAGAGGAAGAAGGACTACTGGACGAACCATATCATCCTCGTCATCAGTCTGATATTGAAGACGACGATCACAATGATGCAGATAGAAATTCCTATGTAAACCATAGAAACAGATATTATCATAGTCGTCATACACGACCAAGCAACCTTGATTATCAACTTTCAGAAAGTGATTTACAACCGTGGCTAGTGATAAACAAGCCAGAAGATGATGAGAACTATGTGAATAGTGAAGATGAACCGCATATCTATGGAATGCCACGACATTTACTAAGGCAAGTGAATTTAAACACGATAAACAATGAAGATCCACTTTTATCCATATAAAATGTTTTCAGCTATATAGAAAGTAAAAGGAAACTGAAAAAACTCCGCGTCCCTTCATATATATATACATGTGCAGAAATGAACAAAAAATACACCAATTTGAATAATAAAAATAAAACAAAGTCACTTTCTCACTTTAACTTCTTTTCAATGGTCACGAAAAAGTAGTTCTCCATAAAGTAAGACATGGTTGTTGGATCTTTTATTGTTGAAGGCTTCAGTGGTATTGAGATTATTATCGCTTCATAAGAATGTGTATTTATTTGTCTGTGTTTATATACAGCTTTCTGTTACCATTTTAAACCTCCTTTATAATCAGCTCACAGTTGATAGTAAAGGTCTACCGGCTTCGTAAGTTTTACAATATGGTATTATGTGTGTAAATATATAATGCATTGAATAAACGTCATCTAAACACAAATACCAGTCCAAATTGATAGCTCAAGCCAACTGATCTATGTGATTAAATAATACAACTTCTCAAAGTTATGTATTTGATACCCTAAGTCCCTTTGGTATAAGTTTTATGCTCCATACTATTTGTTAACTCAGTGTCTTCCTGTCTTATTTTACTCGCCACATTTTTTTCAACGTTAGACAGGTCTTGTATCAGCTTTGGCCATACTCTTTCCAGAACCATATTCTTCAACTTCACGTAAATTCCTTTTAACGGTCTTACCTAAGGTGAATAATTCGCAATAATAAGAATAACAGTAGTAATAATAGCCATGGTATCGATGATTATCCTTGAAATAATACCATTGACTCTTGCATACACCCCTTTTTGTCTGTGGTCAAATTCCTCCTTCCTTTTTGAGGAACAGTGCTACCAAATCCAAACTAGCACTTTTCAGGTCAGAACTCGTTTATTTTCATTTTCAGCTGTTGCCATTTGGTGTCAAGTTTAGTTACTTAAAAACAAAAAATTGTCCTAGATAATTTCACTGTCTCAATAATCTAGTAGCATCTTCACTTCCCGTGTCCAGGACTCGTGTGTATGAACCATATGAAAGTCGTTCAAGTAATCCGTCAGTTGTTCAAGTCCTTCAATTCTGTACTTATGCTGCCATATCATAGATAACAGTATTTCGAAAACGGGTCGTGAGATCCATTATTTTATTTTATTTCATAGTGCTGCTGATTAGTAAGATATATACATATGTACATATATATACTTGTCATACTAAGTGTTTTCGGAGACTAGTACTTAAAAATGTAGCCTGCAAACCTCCTACACTCTATGTCTTTTTTGCTGACGTCTACATGATTAGTCAACTAAAGAGTGTGCAGAACTCAAAAATCACACAAAGTTGTTCGGATGGTACAAATAAGCTTCCAGTAGAAGGTCGGTGCCACTAGTTATTAATTATCTATCATAGGTGCTCATTCAATTTCAGCAAAGTATTCCCCAGATCGGGAAACAAAATTCACATCGTGATGTTATCATGCTGGAGACTGTAAATTCACTTTTTCCAGAAAGTACTTAAATTGTAAATATTTAATTGAATTGTGAGAATCACTATTTTGTTGTCTCAATGAAGGTACCAACAAAACTAGTGGGAGTCGAAAAATTATTTATTTAATCTGTCCCAACTATACAGTTCTAAAACAAATATGGTGATAGTCAAATAAAGAAGTTATGCTAGTTCGATACTAATAGCAATATAGATTTAAATAACGGTTACTCTGGATAAATTTAAATGAAAATCCTGAGATATGATGCACCTTCCAGGTTACTGAGCAAACAAATCAAGAAGTATGCGCTCTATTTCTGTTACTAAGCTAACTAAACTGGTTATTTGGAACGAAGAATATTTAGAACATTATCCTTATACCCAGTCAGTTGGTGATTACATTATCTTAAAAGAACAGACGTGGATTTCTGAGTACAAAATGCAACAAAAGGCGGTTGCGGGACGACATATACTTCTTTTTGGAAATTCGTTTGGAAATTATCACCGAAAATATTTTTCTTTTAACAGTTTAGAGCGAATGTTAGAGACTGATAGAAATTATTCCACATTACTTCAGAAAATCTTCTTTGGTAGTCAACAAATTAAGGGATTCCTTTCCTCATCCACCCATTTGTTTATCCAGCTAATATCGCGTGATCAATATATGCTAATCACGTGACAAATGTTGATCAGAGTGAATGACCGTGACCAAATCAATGTTAGCCAATGAGAGATGTGCAAGTAGCTTTAGAGTTGGCTGAATTGAGCAGGCTATTGATCGGACAAGAATTGTTTAGCTCCAAAATTATCGGATAGAAATTTCATTCATAAAGCAAACATAAAGTGAATGTAGCCTAATTTAAATTTGATTTAACCATAGACTTTCAATGTGATTACTTTGCGTTCATCAATCTCTTCTGCTACGTTTCTTACATACAAGTAGGTTAGACATAGACAAAATTTACCCATAATAGGTTAGACATACTTCGCCTTAGGTCTTTTAACTTTCGTTAAAATGAATTACTGGGAATCACAAGACCTTAAAATGCTTGATCCGTAATTCACTTTAATCTCCTAGATACATTTGAATAGAATTAAATCAGTCATATGAACAAAATCACGACCTTAAGTTCAACAGATTTGTCTGAACTATCCACATATTTATATCCAGACAGTTAGTTAATTCTTAACATTTGTAACTGTAGTACTGGATAACGCAGGTTTGAATCTGCCAGTCGACATCTATTCATTGGAGGCTGCAGACGCTTCCTGATGATGAACGCCAGTAAGCATGAAACTTAGGTTTAAAGTGGATTGCGTTGACAGGTCACCTTAGTGATGATACGGCAAGTTTGGTTGACAGAATTCATTCAGTGTCAACATTAAGGACTAGATGCATAAAAGTGATTACCCCTCCCCTCCCCTCCCAGTGACAGTTCAGTGTAGGAATCTTGTGATCATTGGTCATTTTGCCCATAAAGAACAATTGGAAAGAGCATTTTAGATGAGTAAAATGGCAGCAGTTTTGTTTTTCAAAAAAAAGGGAAAAAACGAAATAATATAATAAAAAGTGTTTAAAAGTACTTTTCATTGAACGATATAGTTCAGGAGCCTATAAAGTCGTCGTCATCGTAGGCAGATTATCGATAACGCGAAAATTGATCAAACTACTATATACCTATATGTTTATATTTTAGGTCTTCTCATAATTTTATGTAAATATGCTACTCTGTTAATGAAATCAGGATTGTACTGCAATCGTGTTTTTACACAAATATTGTGTCCAAAGTTTAAAGTTAGTCATATTATCAGTAGATATGTATCAATGAAATCTATTGTAAAATTATCAACTAAAAATGCTCAGTAATAGTTGTAGTGAAGTGTATGTTACTAACAGTCAGGTATGAGTAGTGTATTGAGTAATGATGCCAGAGAAGAGATGATAATTTATATCACTGGGATAGCCAATGAAAAAGAAACACCAGAAGAAGGTTACAACTCCGAGAAGAACCTAATAAGCAACAGACAATAGATGATATTCGCAAATTTTGAAATCGATGGATGGTTATAGATTTTCTTACTATCCAATAAACAATAATTCTATTTTTACCAGTCTCTTACTCCTCAGTACTTGTTTTCGAAATGACTGAAGTTGCACAGTGGCAAACCAAAATCTGAGGATGAATGGGCTTCTAATTCACTTGTTAAATTACTTCTTAATAACTAGTGCAGCTGAAAAATTGCTGCTTTCCATTTATAAAACTGATGGGATAGAGAGAAGGCAAGTAGTTGCGAAGTAATAACTGATATCTAGGATCTACCATGTTCAACACTTATGCACAAGATATTGTTCCGTAAGGACGAGAGACATGCAAATAGTTTTACTTTCGAATTAAGGAGCATAATCTAAATAGTCATTACTTCATTTATTTTAACACAAAAATATTCTTTGAATGCTTAACAAGTTTGTTAAAGAGCAATATGACGCTGTCAAGTGTGACTTCTGATAAAAAGTCATTTATTTTTAAATTTATGTATTGTGAGAAGAACCCAATATCTATAGGTTGTAAATATTGTTTATGATGCTTAAGAGAGAAGCCATATAAAGTTAATACGCACAGGACATTTCCAGTTTTAATTTTACAGTAAGACTTTTTATCAACAATTTCAAACAAATTTTCTGCATGAGATTATTAAAGGTTTGATGGATTCAGAGTACGAATACTAGGCTAAATCTCGGACTTTCCTATCAATGAAAGGATAATAAACGTTCACAAAAATGAACTTTTAATAGTTCATACGTAAATCTCATTATTACGTAGACTGCATATCAAGAGTGCTAATCAGTGTGATTAATTCAGCAGAGTTGTTGCTATACGCTGCTTTTTAGTGGGGTGACTTTTGTGCGTGCATATTTTTAAAGATATTGTTAAAAAAACAACCTCTAAATTCATCGTTTCACTTACAAGTCATTTTATTCACTCCGATTATCAGTTTCAAACACTGAGTTTCTAGTTAGTATCAGCACAAATGCAAAGTAGGGAAACTACCTGTGTATATTCGCAGGGGAAAATACCCATCAGGAGAATAGAGAGAAAAGGACAAATAACTCAGTAGAGATATCCTTTCAGTGACTTCATCCTCAAAAGTAGCTGTAGAATCGCATTTATATACATACAATTATTATTTAATTCCACATAATAACGAAAGAGGAGATTGGTGATAATAATTTCCAACTTGATATGGAAGTTCTACGGTGTGGATATAGATTACAAGGGGTTTAGAAACAAAATTACGCAGGATTATAAACTAGTTTTTTCTAATGAATACGGAGATGAATTGGATAGGCGTGGAAACAAACTGAAATAATGCTTTTTATAAATGAAAAAGGGAAAACGTGAAGGGAATGAATAAACAAAACACAAAAATCGAAAAGTAAGGGATGAAACAGAACTAAATCCATGGTAAATGTACAGATTGAATTTTTTGATGCATATGGTAGTACAGAAAAGTCGAATACATACTGCTTTTGGTAGATTTTTCTTCACTTTCCAAAAGACTCTGTACGAGGAGTCAACTGCAATGCTGTGACGTGTTGACGAAATCTGCTGTGGTCCAGATTTTATGTATTGCAAAGCTAAAGCATCATGGCTAAAAAAGCTCCTTGTGGTTATTTAGACGAATAATGGACACTGAGGTGAAGGTTTTTCTCCTATCCTATATATATACCATAATGAACAGTATGGATTCTGTATGAGTACATGCATTTATCTACATATAACGTAACTATGACTATATGAATATTTTTCTCTGTGAGAAAACGGGGATACCTGTTACTGCATGTATTGACTATTCACTTCGGTGTATATATATACATTGTCTACACCTTAGCGCTGAGTGAGTTCTATCAACAAAGTTTTCACTGTGCTCATTAAGCAAGCAGATCAGCCATAGCTCGAGGGCTGTTATGGGAATTAGAATCTCTAAGGAAATATCAGTTCTTTCAAGAGTTCAGAAACATCTGTCCGAAGAATGCTGGTAAACAAGAATCCTAGGCTTATAGGTTCCTGTAAATTATATTCAACCGTCCGTCATTAATTTTTTTTATTTTCATCATCAGAAAATAGTAAATTCCCAGTGTTTCATTATGAGTTATTACCGATGTCTACCAGATATGACTAAGTACATATGTTGGGGTCTGAAGCAGTAACCAGCACTTTAAATAGTTAGCTACTGAGGTACAATATTTTGCTCCTAAATTTAGACTTGTGTTTCCGTGTGGAGATGTTAATTTCATTGGACAATTTTCGAAGATTTTGAACAAAGCAAGGACATCAAATTTAGGGGGATAGCATGACATCATTTTATTTTATTGTTTCTTTTCAGCCGTATTTAACTTAAAACACTTTTAATATCCCTGTGTAGCTTTGGTTGCCAACAACATCATCTAGAGGTCATTGGAAACCAAATAGCACTGGACGGACTGTCCATCCTAGTCTGCGCCTCCTGAGCAGTACACACCGACGACACCACGACACAGGAATGAACTTTGTTACGAAACTAACCCATTCGCCATTTGTGCACTTGGGCGGAATTCATTGTCATGTGAAATCTAACTAGGACGAAACAGCTGTCCAGTACTCCCAGGTTTTCCAGTGGTTCTCTAACTGATGTCAGCTCATGATGAAATCCTCCATACAATTAAACAAAATCCCTACCAAACCAATACTTGAAAATTAATCTGATGCTCACTAGTGACTGGCCCTATTCAGGCAGTTAACCTGGGGTTCTAGTGGGAAGCCGTGACCAGTAGGGTACAGCAGGTTGAAGATGTGACAGTAACTCATCTAAGAAGACATTGCGAAATGGTCGCGCTATGTCGTGAATTGGCAGAAGTTAGAATTCAAGGACCATTGGATCGGGTCCCAGTGGCTCAATGGTCTACGAGCTCGCCTTGTAACCAGAAGGTCCTGGATTCGAATCCCGGTGGGTGCGTACTGCTGAAGAGTCCCAAACTAGGACGAAACAGCTGTCCAGTACTCCCAGGTTTTCCAGTGGTTCTCTAACTGATGTCAGCTCATGATGAAATCCTCCATACAATTAAACAAAATCCCTACCAAACCAATACTTGAAAATTAATCTGATGCTCACTAGTGACTGGCCCTATTCAGGCAGTTAACCTGGGGTTCTAGTGGGAAGCCGTGACCAGTAGGGTACAGCAGGTTGAAGATGTGACAGTAACTCATCTAAGAAGACATTGCGAAATGGTCGCGCTATGTCGTGAGTTGGCAGAAGTTAGAATTCAAGGACCATTGGATCGGGTCCCAGTGGCTCAATGGTCTACGAGCTCGCCTTGTAACCAGAAGGTCCTGGGTTCGAATCCCGGTGGGTGCGTACTGCTGAAGAGTCCCAAACTAGGACGAAACAGCTGTCCAGTACTCCCAGGTTTTCCAGTGGTTCTCTAACTGATGTCAGCTCATGATGAAATCCTCCATACAATTAAACAAAATCCCTACCAAACCAATACTTGAAAATTAATCTGATGCTCACTAGTGACTGGCCCTATTCAGGCAGTTAACCTGGGGTTCTAGTGGGAAGCCGTGACCAGTAGGGTACAGCAGGTTGAAGATGTGACAGTAACTCATCTAAGAAGACATTGCGAAATGGTCGCGCTATGTCGTGAATTGGCAGAAGTTAGAATTCAAGGACCATTGGATCGGGTCCCAGTGGCTCAATGGTCTACGAGCTCGCCTTGTAACCAGAAGGTCCTGGATTCGAATCCCGGTGGGTGCGTACTGCTGAAGAGTCCCAAACTAGGACGAAACAGCTGTCCAGTACTCCCAGGTTTTCCAGTGGTTCTCTAACTGATGTCAGCTCATGATGAAATCCTCCATACAATTAAACAAAATCCCTACCAAACCAATACTTGAAAATTAATCTGATGCTCACTAGTGACTGGCCCTATTCAGGCAGTTAACCTGGGGTTCTAGTGGGAAGCCGTGACCAGTAGGGTACAGCAGGTTGAAGATGTGACAGTAACTCATCTAAGAAGACATTGCGAAATGGTCGCGCTATGTCGTGAATTGGCAGAAGTTAGAATTCAAGGACCATTGGATCGGGTCCCAGTGGCTCAATGGTCTACGAGCTCGCCTTGTAACCAGAAGGTCCTGGATTCGAATCCCGGTGGGTGCGTACTGCTGAAGAGTCCCAAACTAGGACGAAACAGCTGTCCAGTACTCCCAGGTTTTCCAGTGGTTCTCTAACTGATGTCAGCTCATGATGAAATCCTCCATACAATTAAACAAAATCCCTACCAAACCAATACTTGAAAATTAATCTGATGCTCACTAGTGACTGGCCCTATTCAGGCAGTTAACCTGGGGTTCTAGTGGGAAGCCGTGACCAGTAGGGTACAGCAGGTTGAAGATGTGACAGTAACTCATCTAAGAAGACATTGCGAAATGGTCGCGCTATGTCGTGAATTGGCAGAAGTTAGAATTCAAGGACCATTGGATCGGGTCCCAGTGGCTCAATGGTCTACGAGCTCGCCTTGTAACCAGAAGGTCCTGGATTCGAATCCCGGTGGGTGCGTACTGCTGAAGAGTCCCAAACTAGGACGAAACAGCTGTCCAGTACTCCCAGGTTTTCCAGTGGTTCTCTAACTGATGTCAGCTCATGATGAAATCCTCCATACAATTAAACAAAATCCCTACCAAACCAATACTTGAAAATTAATCTGATGCTCACTAGTGACTGGCCCTATTCAGGCAGTTAACCTGGGGTTCTAGTGGGAAGCCGTGACCAGTAGGGTACAGCAGGTTGAAGATGTGACAGTAACTCATCTAAGAAGACATTGCGAAATGGTCGCGCTATGTCGTGAATTGGCAGAAGTTAGAATTCAAGGACCATTGGATCGGGTCCCAGTGGCTCAATGGTCTACGAGCTCGCCTTGTAACCAGAAGGTCCTGGATTCGAATCCCGGTGGGTGCGTACTGCTGAAGAGTCCCAAACTAGGACGAAACAGCTGTCCAGTACTCCCAGGTTTTCCAGTGGTTCTCTAACTGATGTCAGCTCATGATGAAATCCTCCATACAATTAAACAAAATCCCTACCAAACCAATACTTGAAAATTAATCTGATGCTCACTAGTGACTGGCCCTATTCAGGCAGTTAACCTGGGGTTCTAGTGGGAAGCCGTGACCAGTAGGGTACAGCAGGTTGAAGATGTGACAGTAACTCATCTAAGAAGACATTGCGAAATGGTCGCGCTATGTCGTGAATTGGCAGAAGTTAGAATTCAAGGACCATTGGATCGGGTCCCAGTGGCTCAATGGTCTACGAGCTCGCCTTGTAACCAGAAGGTCCTGGATTCGAATCCCGGTGGGTGCGTACTGCTGAAGAGTCCCAAACTAGGACGAAACAGCTGTCCAGTACTCCCAGGTTTTCCAGTGGTTCTCTAACTGATGTCAGCTCATGATGAAATCCTCCATACAATTAAACAAAATCCCTACCAAACCAATACTTGAAAATTAATCTGATGCTCACTAGTGACTGGCCCTATTCAGGCAGTTAACCTGGGGTTCTAGTGGGAAGCCGTGACCAGTAGGGTACAGCAGGTTGAAGATGTGACAGTAACTCATCTAAGAAGACATTGCGAAATGGTCGCGCTATGTCGTGAATTGGCAGAAGTTAGAATTCAAGGACCATTGGATCGGGTCCCAGTGGCTCAATGGTCTACGAGCTCGCCTTGTAACCAGAAGGTCCTGGATTCGAATCCCGGTGGGTGCGTACTGCTGAAGAGTCCCAAACTAGGACGAAACAGCTGTCCAGTACTCCCAGGTTTTCCAGTGGTTCTCTAACTGATGTCAGCTCATGATGAAATCCTCCATACAATTAAACAAAATCCCTACCAAACCAATACTTGAAAATTAATCTGATGCTCACTAGTGACTGGCCCTATTCAGGCAGTTAACCTGGGGTTCTAGTGGGAAGCCGTGACCAGTAGGGTACAGCAGGTTGAAGATGTGACAGTAACTCATCTAAGAAGACATTGCGAAATGGTCGCGCTATGTCGTGAATTGGCAGAAGTTAGAATTCAAGGACCATTGGATCGGGTCCCAGTGGCTCAATGGTCTACGAGCTCGCCTTGTAACCAGAAGGTCCTGGATTCGAATCCCGGTGGGTGCGTACTGCTGAAGAGTCCCAAACTAGGACGAAACAGCTGTCCAGTACTCCCAGGTTTTCCAGTGGTTCTCTAACTGATGTCAGCTCATGATGAAATCCTCCATACAATTAAACAAAATCCCTACCAAACCAATACTTGAAAATTAATCTGATGCTCACTAGTGACTGGCCCTATTCAGGCAGTTAACCTGGGGTTCTAGTGGGAAGCCGTGACCAGTAGGGTACAGCAGGTTGAAGATGTGACAGTAACTCATCTAAGAAGACATTGCGAAATGGTCGCGCTATGTCGTGAATTGGCAGAAGTTAGAATTCAAGGACCATTGGATCGGGTCCCAGTGGCTCAATGGTCTACGAGCTCGCCTTGTAACCAGAAGGTCCTGGATTCGAATCCCGGTGGGTGCGTACTGCTGAAGAGTCCCAAACTAGGACGAAACAGCTGTCCAGTACTCCCAGGTTTTCCAGTGGTTCTCTAACTGATGTCAGCTCATGATGAAATCCTCCATACAATTAAACAAAATCCCTACCAAACCAATACTTGAAAATTAATCTGATGCTCACTAGTGACTGGCCCTATTCAGGCAGTTAACCTGGGGTTCTAGTGGGAAGCCGTGACCAGTAGGGTACAGCAGGTTGAAGATGTGACAGTAACTCATCTAAGAAGACATTGCGAAATGGTCGCGCTATGTCGTGAATTGGCAGAAGTTAGAATTCAAGGACCATTGGATCGGGTCCCAGTGGCTCAATGGTCTACGAGCTCGCCTTGTAACCAG
Source organism: Trichobilharzia szidati (assembly GCA_944472155.2). Classification (NCBI taxonomy): domain Eukaryota; kingdom Metazoa; phylum Platyhelminthes; class Trematoda; order Strigeidida; family Schistosomatidae; genus Trichobilharzia; species Trichobilharzia szidati. The sequence goes on along the minus strand of OX235279.1, from coordinate 142,954,362 downwards.
AAGGTCCTGGATTCGAATCCCGGTGGGTGCGTACTGCTGAAGAGTCCCAAACTAGGACGAAACAGCTGTCCAGTACTCCCAGGTTTTCCAGTGGTTCTCTAACTGATGTCAGCTCATGATGAAATCCTCCATACAATTAAACAAAATCCCTACCAAACCAATACTTGAAAATTAATCTGATGCTCACTAGTGACTGGCCCTATTCAGGCAGTTAACCTGGGGTTCTAGTGGGAAGCCGTGACCAGTAGGGTACAGCAGGTTGAAGATGTGACAGTAACTCATCTAAGAAGACATTGCGAAATGGTCGCGCTATGTCGTGAATTGGCAGAAGTTAGAATTCAAGGACCATTGGATCGGGTCCCAGTGGCTCAATGGTCTACGAGCTCGCCTTGTAACCAGAAGGTCCTGGATTCGAATCCCGGTGGGTGCGTACTGCTGAAGAGTCCCAAACTAGGACGAAACAGCTGTCCAGTACTCCCAGGTTTTCCAGTGGTTCTCTAACTGATGTCAGCTCATGATGAAATCCTCCATACAATTAAACAAAATCCCTACCAAACCAATACTTGAAAATTAATCTGATGCTCACTAGTGACTGGCCCTATTCAGGCAGTTAACCTGGGGTTCTAGTGGGAAGCCGTGACCAGTAGGGTACAGCAGGTTGAAGATGTGACAGTAACTCATCTAAGAAGACATTGCGAAATGGTCGCGCTATGTCGTGAATTGGCAGAAGTTAGAATTCAAGGACCATTGGATCGGGTCCCAGTGGCTCAATGGTCTACGAGCTCGCCTTGTAACCAGAAGGTCCTGGATTCGAATCCCGGTGGGTGCGTACTGCTGAAGAGTCCCAAACTAGGACGAAACAGCTGTCCAGTACTCCCAGGTTTTCCAGTGGTTCTCTAACTGATGTCAGCTCATGATGAAATCCTCCATACAATTAAACAAAATCCCTACCAAACCAATACTTGAAAATTAATCTGATGCTCACTAGTGACTGGCCCTATTCAGGCAGTTAACCTGGGGTTCTAGTGGGAAGCCGTGACCAGTAGGGTACAGCAGGTTGAAGATGTGACAGTAACTCATCTAAGAAGACATTGCGAAATGGTCGCGCTATGTCGTGAATTGGCAGAAGTTAGAATTCAAGGACCATTGGATCGGGTCCCAGTGGCTCAATGGTCTACGAGCTCGCCTTGTAACCAGAAGGTCCTGGATTCGAATCCCGGTGGGTGCGTACTGCTGAAGAGTCCCAAACTAGGACGAAACAGCTGTCCAGTACTCCCAGGTTTTCCAGTGGTTCTCTAACTGATGTCAGCTCATGATGAAATCCTCCATACAATTAAACAAAATCCCTACCAAACCAATACTTGAAAATTAATCTGATGCTCACTAGTGACTGGCCCTATTCAGGCAGTTAACCTGGGGTTCTAGTGGGAAGCCGTGACCAGTAGGGTACAGCAGGTTGAAGATGTGACAGTAACTCATCTAAGAAGACATTGCGAAATGGTCGCGCTATGTCGTGAATTGGCAGAAGTTAGAATTCAAGGACCATTGGATCGGGTCCCAGTGGCTCAATGGTCTACGAGCTCGCCTTGTAACCAGAAGGTCCTGGATTCGAATCCCGGTGGGTGCGTACTGCTGAAGAGTCCCAAACTAGGACGAAACAGCTGTCCAGTACTCCCAGGTTTTCCAGTGGTTCTCTAACTGATGTCAGCTCATGATGAAATCCTCCATACAATTAAACAAAATCCCTACCAAACCAATACTTGAAAATTAATCTGATGCTCACTAGTGACTGGCCCTATTCAGGCAGTTAACCTGGGGTTCTAGTGGGAAGCCGTGACCAGTAGGGTACAGCAGGTTGAAGATGTGACAGTAACTCATCTAAGAAGACATTGCGAAATGGTCGCGCTATGTCGTGAATTGGCAGAAGTTAGAATTCAAGGACCATTGGATCGGGTCCCAGTGGCTCAATGGTCTACGAGCTCGCCTTGTAACCAGAAGGTCCTGGATTCGAATCCCGGTGGGTGCGTACTGCTGAAGAGTCCCAAACTAGGACGAAACAGCTGTCCAGTACTCCCAGGTTTTCCAGTGGTTCTCTAACTGATGTCAGCTCATGATGAAATCCTCCATACAATTAAACAAAATCCCTACCAAACCAATACTTGAAAATTAATCTGATGCTCACTAGTGACTGGCCCTATTCAGGCAGTTAACCTGGGGTTCTAGTGGGAAGCCGTGACCAGTAGGGTACAGCAGGTTGAAGATGTGACAGTAACTCATCTAAGAAGACATTGCGAAATGGTCGCGCTATGTCGTGAATTGGCAGAAGTTAGAATTCAAGGACCATTGGATCGGGTCCCAGTGGCTCAATGGTCTACGAGCTCGCCTTGTAACCAGAAGGTCCTGGATTCGAATCCCGGTGGGTGCGTACTGCTGAAGAGTCCCAAACTAGGACGAAACAGCTGTCCAGTACTCCCAGGTTTTCCAGTGGTTCTCTAACTGATGTCAGCTCATGATGAAATCCTCCATACAATTAAACAAAATCCCTACCAAACCAATACTTGAAAATTAATCTGATGCTCACTAGTGACTGGCCCTATTCAGGCAGTTAACCTGGGGTTCTAGTGGGAAGCCGTGACCAGTAGGGTACAGCAGGTTGAAGATGTGACAGTAACTCATCTAAGAAGACATTGCGAAATGGTCGCGCTATGTCGTGAATTGGCAGAAGTTAGAATTCAAGGACCATTGGATCGGGTCCCAGTGGCTCAATGGTCTACGAGCTCGCCTTGTAACCAGAAGGTCCTGGATTCGAATCCCGGTGGGTGCGTACTGCTGAAGAGTCCCAAACTAGGACGAAACAGCTGTCCAGTACTCCCAGGTTTTCCAGTGGTTCTCTAACTGATGTCAGCTCATGATGAAATCCTCCATACAATTAAACAAAATCCCTACCAAACCAATACTTGAAAATTAATCTGATGCTCACTAGTGACTGGCCCTATTCAGGCAGTTAACCTGGGGTTCTAGTGGGAAGCCGTGACCAGTAGGGTACAGCAGGTTGAAGATGTGACAGTAACTCATCTAAGAAGACATTGCGAAATGGTCGCGCTATGTCGTGAATTGGCAGAAGTTAGAATTCAAGGACCATTGGATCGGGTCCCAGTGGCTCAATGGTCTACGAGCTCGCCTTGTAACCAGAAGGTCCTGGATTCGAATCCCGGTGGGTGCGTACTGCTGAAGAGTCCCAAACTAGGACGAAACAGCTGTCCAGTACTCCCAGGTTTTCCAGTGGTTCTCTAACTGATGTCAGCTCATGATGAAATCCTCCATACAATTAAACAAAATCCCTACCAAACCAATACTTGAAAATTAATCTGATGCTCACTAGTGACTGGCCCTATTCAGGCAGTTAACCTGGGGTTCTAGTGGGAAGCCGTGACCAGTAGGGTACAGCAGGTTGAAGATGTGACAGTAACTCATCTAAGAAGACATTGCGAAATGGTCGCGCTATGTCGTGAATTGGCAGAAGTTAGAATTCAAGGACCATTGGATCGGGTCCCAGTGGCTCAATGGTCTACGAGCTCGCCTTGTAACCAGAAGGTCCTGGATTCGAATCCCGGTGGGTGCGTACTGCTGAAGAGTCCCAAACTAGGACGAAACAGCTGTCCAGTACTCCCAGGTTTTCCAGTGGTTCTCTAACTGATGTCAGCTCATGATGAAATCCTCCATACAATTAAACAAAATCCCTACCAAACCAATACTTGAAAATTAATCTGATGCTCACTAGTGACTGGCCCTATTCAGGCAGTTAACCTGGGGTTCTAGTGGGAAGCCGTGACCAGTAGGGTACAGCAGGTTGAAGATGTGACAGTAACTCATCTAAGAAGACATTGCGAAATGGTCGCGCTATGTCGTGAATTGGCAGAAGTTAGAATTCAAGGACCATTGGATCGGGTCCCAGTGGCTCAATGGTCTACGAGCTCGCCTTGTAACCAGAAGGTCCTGGATTCGAATCCCGGTGGGTGCGTACTGCTGAAGAGTCCCAAACTAGGACGAAACAGCTGTCCAGTACTCCCAGGTTTTCCAGTGGTTCTCTAACTGATGTCAGCTCATGATGAAATCCTCCATACAATTAAACAAAATCCCTACCAAACCAATACTTGAAAATTAATCTGATGCTCACTAGTGACTGGCCCTATTCAGGCAGTTAACCTGGGGTTCTAGTGGGAAGCCGTGACCAGTAGGGTACAGCAGGTTGAAGATGTGACAGTAACTCATCTAAGAAGACATTGCGAAATGGTCGCGCTATGTCGTGAATTGGCAGAAGTTAGAATTCAAGGACCATTGGATCGGGTCCCAGTGGCTCAATGGTCTACGAGCTCGCCTTGTAACCAGAAGGTCCTGGATTCGAATCCCGGTGGGTGCGTACTGCTGAAGAGTCCCAAACTAGGACGAAACAGCTGTCCAGTACTCCCAGGTTTTCCAGTGGTTCTCTAACTGATGTCAGCTCATGATGAAATCCTCCATACAATTAAACAAAATCCCTACCAAACCAATACTTGAAAATTAATCTGATGCTCACTAGTGACTGGCCCTATTCAGGCAGTTAACCTGGGGTTCTAGTGGGAAGCCGTGACCAGTAGGGTACAGCAGGTTGAAGATGTGACAGTAACTCATCTAAGAAGACATTGCGAAATGGTCGCGCTATGTCGTGAATTGGCAGAAGTTAGAATTCAAGGACCATTGGATCGGGTCCCAGTGGCTCAATGGTCTACGAGCTCGCCTTGTAACCAGAAGGTCCTGGATTCGAATCCCGGTGGGTGCGTACTGCTGAAGAGTCCCAAACTAGGACGAAACAGCTGTCCAGTACTCCCAGGTTTTCCAGTGGTTCTCTAACTGATGTCAGCTCATGATGAAATCCTCCATACAATTAAACAAAATCCCTACCAAACCAATACTTGAAAATTAATCTGATGCTCACTAGTGACTGGCCCTATTCAGGCAGTTAACCTGGGGTTCTAGTGGGAAGCCGTGACCAGTAGGGTACAGCAGGTTGAAGATGTGACAGTAACTCATCTAAGAAGACATTGCGAAATGGTCGCGCTATGTCGTGAATTGGCAGAAGTTAGAATTCAAGGACCATTGGATCGGGTCCCAGTGGCTCAATGGTCTACGAGCTCGCCTTGTAACCAGAAGGTCCTGGATTCGAATCCCGGTGGGTGCGTACTGCTGAAGAGTCCCAAACTAGGACGAAACAGCTGTCCAGTACTCCCAGGTTTTCCAGTGGTTCTCTAACTGATGTCAGCTCATGATGAAATCCTCCATACAATTAAACAAAATCCCTACCAAACCAATACTTGAAAATTAATCTGATGCTCACTAGTGACTGGCCCTATTCAGGCAGTTAACCTGGGGTTCTAGTGGGAAGCCGTGACCAGTAGGGTACAGCAGGTTGAAGATGTGACAGTAACTCATCTAAGAAGACATTGCGAAATGGTCGCGCTATGTCGTGAATTGGCAGAAGTTAGAATTCAAGGACCATTGGATCGGGTCCCAGTGGCTCAATGGTCTACGAGCTCGCCTTGTAACCAGAAGGTCCTGGATTCGAATCCCGGTGGGTGCGTACTGCTGAAGAGTCCCAAACTAGGACGAAACAGCTGTCCAGTACTCCCAGGTTTTCCAGTGGTTCTCTAACTGATGTCAGCTCATGATGAAATCCTCCATACAATTAAATCTAACTTTGTTTACTCGTAATATATTGTCATCCTCAAACATTAGCATCCACTTCAGTCTGACATGGTGGACTACTTGTGGTCACGGGATCTCAGTACAGCTTCAGGACATTCATTCAGTAGACACCAATCAGCTGGAGACTGATATTATTTAGATTATGGGTTTTTGTATGAAGTTTACTATCAATACCTAGAATATTCAAATACTTTAGTTAATAATTTGGAATTCATGGATCGGGTCCTAGTAGAATAATTGTCTGCGAGCTTGCCTTGTAACGGGAAGGTGTTGGGTTTGAACCACAGGGGATGCGGGCCACTGATGAGTCCCAAACTAGGACGAAACGGCTGCCCAGTACTCCCAGGTTTTCCAGTGGTTCTCCAACTTGTAACTGTAATCACTAGTTTTGTAGGTGAAGGCCATTAATATCACGCGATTACATAGCATAATGAAAAGGAATAAACGTTGCTGTTAAGCTCGTTAACGTATGTAGAAATAATTACAAGAAGGTTCTAGAATTAGGAATGAATGTTGCAAAGTGAATATGGGTGTATAGTCGACAACACATTTAATTAAGGATTAAATGATTTAGTTCAACAAATGTCAAAAAAATAATCACGCCGAGCGTATAGATAAAGGTAAAATTAAGGGTATGACGTAACATTGTTGCAACAAAATATTACTGAAGTAACAGGAAGTAAAAAAAAACTTAGAAAAAAACGTAAAGTATATTTGCCGTGGTCGAATGAGATTGACAACAGTTTCTTTCTGAATCCACAAGTTCAGTTTTAACCGTTTAATGGTCACTGCCAGAGTCATACGTATTAATCTGTAACCAACTTGGACTATAATTATCTTAAATGATCTCAAAACATCGATTTTATGATCATCATACGCCAAGTTGTGCAGTGCTGTAGACTTTCGCACCTTTCAGTGACAACTTTCTAGAAATGCACTCAGATATGCACACACAAATCCTTCTTTTTGTTTATCTTATGTACGTTTTTTGGCACGTGCATATGAACTGATGCAGGAAGTTCAAAGTAATATGAAAAGGGGACTTGTTGACCTTAGATTGTTTAGCCATTTATTCAGTAAAATGCAACTAACATGGCAGCTGGACGAGTTTGTTTGAAAGCGGTATTTATCCTATATCTAATTCTTCCATGTACTTCGTCACCTTTGAATCTAAGCTTTCGGAAGAATGATGTTTTGTTTCGGCTGTATCTAAATTTGCTGCAATATTTGGCGTTCTCATGTGTTTATAAAAATATTTTGAGGATATCCATTTTTCCTTAAATAATTTTCAGTAATAGCCAGTTCATTATTAAGTCTCTATTACGAACAAACATTTTCGGTGCGTTAGAACGATATTCTCTTTGTAGCTGGCTGGAGAGAAACTATACAAATTCGCAGGACCAGTCAGTACTAGGCAGTTTTTCTTTTCTGGCTGACAACCCTTCAGTAGTACTCACCTGCGATCCCTAAGGATCTTGAAACCGTAACCTTCAATTAACAAAGCTATCGTGGTGACCACTAAGACACTAGGATAGGGCTCAGTAGCCTATGGGTCCCGACTTCTGCGAATTCATAATATATATATATATATTCACTGCCTTACAATGTCACCAGGACTCTACTGATTGCGACTTCTTGCTAAGATACTAGGAACTCCATCTTGTGTTATTGTTAGCAGTCTTTGAGACTAAAACATAGGGCTTCATCCTGTACTTTGCCACCTTTTTAACCGTCTCCACGACTGCCAACAGTTTTCCTTCTATTTCGTACTCTGGCACCCAACTCGCAGCTTTTCAGTTGGGTCTTTCGTTTGGACGGACAACCTATCGTTTTTAGGCTTGAGGTTATGACTTATGCATTCACTGATTGGACAGTTTTTTAGTGGTTTGTTTTTGGCTTGAATTTCTGAGTATCTGCGATGTTATGGAACTAACCAGACTTTTCTATTTGTTTATCACTTGAATTCCTGACTTTCTGTTAACTATATATACCATATATTTTGAATAATAGAACTTTGTTACTGCTGTCACAGTTAAATCCGACTTTTATGTCTATTTCAGTGTGGGGGATATTTTCAGGCGATCAGTTAATTATGTTGTCATATCTTGAGATGAATTCTCGTCAAGTTAGACGACTCCACACTCATAGTAACACTCCAATATGACAGTCCCAATAGAGGGCATGATATCTCATGTCACTCAACGATCCCCTCTGCATATTTTCAATCCATCCACGTCCCGTTTAGCATATGTTTTCGGTAGCGGCTTGTTGGCTAGTTCACTGCCATCTAGAGTCCCTTCTTGTTTCCTCATGCATTACCGTCAGCCATCTCATCTTCTAGTGTAGGCTGATGAAAGTCTGCAGTTTGTAGTGAGTCACCTAGGATGTGAGACAGCTGTCCAGGACGCTCTAGTACTTAGTGATTCTCTAACTGTAGTAAATTTTTGATCAGGTCCAGTTTCACTCATATTCCGGCTACCTAACACTCAAACATTTTCGAAGATACACAGCCAGTCCGAATAGGTTGTTTCATAACTCATCTAGGTTGATTTTACGTGTATGGAAAAGTATATATACATATATATGATGTATTTTCGCCTGAAAATATCGTCACAGATCAGTCTCTAACTCCTGATATTTTTGTGGCTAAACGAAATAGAGATTACCCGGGGGAAAGCAGTTGTATTCGATATTCAGCTGAGGTGTCGTGTTGCGTTCAGTATCTTTGTACATACTGCCTTAGTTCACTCGATCAAATCAATTTTTCCAGGTTGTAGAAATCTTTTCACTTATTCAGTCATATCATATATACTAATATATCATAAAACAAAATGAATGACCTCTTTTTGTCTGAAAAAGAACGAAAGAAGTGATCTCGTGGAGTATGCTGCTGACAGGAATTTCCAAGTAGTATGTCAATGCTACCTTCTGCAAGAATTTTTGATAGGAAGGCAACGGATCATATCACAAAGAAGAAGAATGAAGATTACTGAGAAACAGTACAGACAAAGGAACTACGTTTTGAACCCTTTCTTCAGATCGAAATTGCAAATTAATGTTTTTATATTTTGTCATTATTACATTTCGGTTGAAGAAAACGTTATTCAGCGAAGAGTCTATTTTCAAGGAGTTTATTACTAGAGTGTTAAATTGAAACTTGTTAAACCTCTTGCCTTGTTATGTGTTGTTATATCTGCCAACTAATATTATTAATTTTATACTCCTTTCTAAGACTTATACAGGAAGATGAACAGCTTTGAGAAATGAAGATTTTTTACACTAACACCAATTCACACAATATAGTGTGACAGAACTACAATTCTTGAAAGAAGTGTAGGCAGTCGAAAGCAGAGTTTGATCACTGAACCTATCTTCATTGAATTCACACCTAAAATAGGCAATGCAAACGACACAACGGTAAGAGTAAAGGTATAAAAAATATTACTACCAATAAAATCATGAAATCATATAAACAAAGTTTGTGAGTGTCTTGATGTGTTTACGCTCGGTAAATTTTGTTTGAAACGGTATCAGTAAATAATATTGAATCGATGTGTTTTGTTTATCAAATAAAATCACTTTTTTCTTAGATTTTTTTGTATGTTACATAACCTGTATTATCGCTCAGTATTTTACTATGGTTGTGATCACAAATTTTTATCTCAATTACTATTATCATTACCATTATTTTAAGAATCAAACGAATTCACGATTGTACAAGCCACTGAATACTGTCTTCTTTATGTTTTGACGTTAATTATTAAGGCTTGTACTTTTGCTAAGTAAAGAATTCTGCAACCAAATATATCCGTGTTCTGAATACTTTAGTGGAAAAATTTCTGACATCGGTACTTAATTACAGATTCCAATCTTTTGAAGAGCATGAATCCAGTTACGAGTGTAGACAGATGTGCCTCATTGATAATTATAACGATTATTAATGGTAGATCTCCAGTAATCAGTTCATTAAACAGAGACTCTCTTATGCATAGATTAAGTTACTTCGTACATTGTAAGTGCTGAATTACGGCCATTTCCGAATGACTATCTTCAGGAATGTGTATAATTATTGTTATTGTTTCCTTTAGTTCCTAGAGGAAGATAAGGCTTCAGCTGCACGTATCCATTGCATCAGGTTCTCCGACAACATTTTCACCTGGCTCCACGTCTGCCCACATCCTTTCATCTCCTCTTCACATGACCTCTTCCATGGCACCCTCACGCTGACAACTAACTCGGGTTCCACTCGAGCGATGGCCTGGTGTGTGATGTCACTCACTTGATGGTTTTCTCAAAGTATGGCCACTCCATTTCAATGTCTTCCTGCATATTTGTTACACAATCTGTTCCTGCTGGGTTGGTTCGTTCATTGCCAGATATCCCTCACTATTGCTGATCTTCTCTGGCCAGTCATCTGATCTTGAGTATTGAGTGAAGACAGCTGTCGATGAAGGTGTGTGGTTTGTTCGAAGTGCTCTTCGTGACGCACCAAGTCTCTGATCCATATAATAAGACTGACTTCCCACTGGAGTTGAAAATTTGGGTCTTATTTTTCATGCTGAGTGCTGTTGATCTCCACACAGACTTGAGAGTATTGAAAGCTTGCCTGGCTTTCCCTACCCCTGCTCTGATATCCTCGTCAGTTCCGCCTGTAGCTGAAAGCTCTGACAAACCGGATCAAAACCTCTATTAGATAGTTTCGTCTCTATAAGCCAAGAAATAAATAATATGAATCCAGTTTAAGAATGTATGAGCGCAGAGTGACCTTTTAAGGGCATATATAGAGAATAGCGAACGCACCAGTGACTTTGAACGTATACCATTCGTTGGATTCCAGGACCTGACATGCAATATAAATCAAAAGCTGTTTATTTACATAATATTGCATAATAGTAATGAGATACATTAGGAACAATGTTTTTACTGTGATATAACTGAAAAATACTTCCCAGTTACGATGAATTTTATTGGTTTTCAAGTTTCGCAGCTATCAAAACGGTTTCATCCATGTGAACAAAGAAACACTCTCCTTCCATTTATTTCTTAGAAAAATACGGATAACACACATTAACCCAAATTCTCATTATAGCCCTAAGCCAAATCCTAACCACAACCCAAACCCCAACGTGCTATCAACCCGCTGTCCAAACAGCTCTTAAAAACGAGGTCAAAATGAAATTTGCACATCAATTATGGCTGATTCTACTCTTACGTAATATTATTACATTTAGCTCTTGACAACTATTATTATTCCTACCGTGATATATGTCAGTAGCTAAATATAAGAAGCTGAGATAAGAAATTAACACTAAGAATTCTCAAGTGTTGGTTTGTAGGGATTTGATTGGTTACAGGATTTCATCATGAGCTGACATCAGTTAGAGAACCATTGGAAAACCTGGGAGTACTGGACAGCTATTTCGTCCTAGTTTGGGACTCTTCAGCAGTACGCACCCACCGGGATTCGAACCCAGGACCTTCTGGTTACAAGGCGAGCTCGTATACCATTAAGCCACTGGGACCCGATCCAATGGTCCTTGAATTCTAACTTCTGCCAATTCACGACATAGCGCGACCCCTAGCCAATGTCTTCGGCGAGTATTTGTCCTCACGCCCGACCTGCTGCACCCTACTGGTCACGACTTCTCACTAGAACCCCAGGTGACTACCCACCTGAATAGGGCAAGTCGCTAGTGAGCATCTCATTGATTTTCAAGTGTTGGTTTGTAGGGATTTGATTGGTTACAGGATTTCACAATGGTTCTCTAACTGATGTCAGCTCATGATGAAATCCTGTAACCAATCAAATCCCTACAAACCAACACTTGAAAATCAATGAGATGCTCACTAGCGACTTGCCCTATTCAGGTGGGTAGTCACCTGGGGTTCTAGTGAGAAGTCGTGACCAGTAGGGTGCAGCAGGTCGGGCGTGAGGACAAATACTCGCCGAAGATATTGGCTTGGGGTCGCGCTATGTCGTGAATTGGCAGAAGTTAGAATTCAAGGACCATTGGATCGGGTCCCAGTGGCTTAATGGTATACGAGCTCGCCTTGTAACCAGAAGGTCCTGGATTCGAATCCCGGTGGGTGCGTACTGCTGAAGAGTCCCAAACTAGGACGAAACAGCTGTCCAGTACTCCCAGGTTTTCCAATGGTTCTCTAACTAAGAATTCTGTCCAGAAGGATATTGAAAGCTTCGAAATCGAGTGATCCAGTTCAGGGAGCGCAACAAAGCCACAAAACAGGAATAATAGAGATAAAAAATAGTGACACCATTTAAGATGAAAAGAATAATGTCAACATAGAAAGCTGTGCCAATAAAAATCCAAGCTCAGACAACAGTATAAGAAACTCCCACCTTCATCATCTATCATCAAACTTTGATACTAGATTGCTGGAGGCAGTCGGAAGGAAGACTTGGACCTAGATCTTGTTCTTGTTGGCACTTGTCAGCAAAGCTTATCTGCGACTTTAAAGGAACTTATGTCTCTTCTGTGTCACCCAGTGCTGTAGTCAGAGACGTCGCCATTGAGCTAAATACATAATGCTAGTCCAATCAAAGTATCCATTGCAATTCCACACGAGGTCAGTCGCGGGCCTGAAAAGCCCACTGGCAACGTCCCTGTCTGCAGCACTAGGTGACACGCGTTCGAATCTCAGAAGGGGCATGAGTTCCTTCAGGGTTGCAGATGCACCTTGCTGACTGGTAAGTGCCAACCAGCTTGAAACCTCGTTCCAAGGCTTCCTTCTGACTGGCTCTAACCATTTAATATCATTAATTCTCAGTGTAGCGTGATGCAAGGCCACCTAACATGGTGGTCACACTGCAAACTTGACTGATGGAATTCAGTCTGCACCAAAGATAGGACTAGACGCATGACACTAGATAATAACAAGTTTACAATCAAAGTATCATCACACTATGAACATAGTCGTATTGATCAAATTAGTTTAAATCATCACTGATCAATACAAATATAGTCTTCATTAATCTAATGGAAATTAGTTCAGCCCCATTATACGCCTAAGTGATACATTATGCATAACATTTTTACTTTTAAAAGACACTGTCATCGAATAAATTCTCGATATATTAGAAAATATTTAAGTAGTATATTTGTGTTTTCAGTAACTTTCAGTCTTTTAATTGTACTGTTTCAATATAAGTCACGGAATGTTACAACCAACGATAGTATGACACCTATTCCTACCACTGCATTTACTGTCAATAACGCCAATTTAATGCGAATATATGATGAGAATTACTTGACCTGTTCAACACACATGTCACATCTATTCATTTATCATCAGAGTGGAATGAACAGTGGAATATCGGTTAACTTCATTACCCTGCCAGGTTTAGAATCCCATACTACAGATGAAAATGAATGTAAAACTATTTTAGTCAAAGAGTTAAGGCGGTATAATAGTCAGCATAATAAATATGACGATGACATTGATGATGATGATGACATACCAACTTCAAAACTAAGCATTAAGAAGTACATTGAAAAATATTGTATTGGAGAGGACAATATTTGTACATATTTGGGTAGAATTACACCACTTATCAGATATCCTTACAATATATTAAATCATATTCAAAAGCGCATACCGCTACTTTATGTGAAAGCAGATAATGTAACTGAACGCAATTTCAGGTTATATGTGAATACATCATGCAATGTGAAGTATCAAATTATAAGTTTATACACACTATTGACTGAATGGATAAATTTTGCTTATAAGGAGAAAATAATATGGTGGATAAGTTATCGAAGTTTATTAGGCTCTTTAAGGTAAGTAATATGTCTGCCGCTCTTGAATGTTTCATTATTCCTGAAGTAGAAGAATTAACTCATTATGTAAGCTTTGAGGGGAAAAAATTCCCCGTAAACATAGATGATTTACAATAAAAATGAGAAAAATATACCGCAGAAATTGGATGAGGAGATAGTGCCAATATATGAAGTTGCTAGAAATGTAACAAAGTATTAATTAGCTATTCATATGAACTGTGATCAAGATTTGACCGAATAGTTCCAAAATAATTGGACGCCGAGTGAGAAGTAGACATTTATACAAAATTATATTTGTAAAATCTCAGCGAGATTGAAATGAGTAATTCCAACGTTTCAATCGGTAATCTGGTCCGAACTTCTTCAGGGAAATTAATCGAAATTAACATAACAGAGGTTTATATATAAAAGGAACATCTCTTGTTTTTAAAAACTTTGTCCAATCATGTGTCATGAAACAGGTGTCAACATGTATAATAAACAAAACTGTATGAACTGTGATCAAAATTTACCTCAGACTTTCAAAATTAGTCTACTTTTTATTTTAATTGAATTTTAGATTTTCCCGTCGATTGATTGGACTGCAGTGGTCGGTCTCAGGTTGACGTGTAGGCTTCTTGTGCAGATGCTTAGACGATTTCTGGGCGTGTAATTCGACGTTAACTGGTGGATGGTGACTGGCAGTGGAATTTAGGATGCTCATCTCGTCTTATTTGGGACTCGTCAGCTGGATGTATCCGCATTCCGCAGTGAGTGATGATGTTCCCACCGAGGCTCGAACCCAATGCCTGTTCATAGTTTCAAACGCCAAAGCGACGTCCACTAGGCCACTTGGGCCACGAGAGCCACCTCTTGTACCACGGGTCATATTAATTATTTTAAAGGAATTTTAGATTTTCCCGTCGATTGATTGCACCGAAGTGCAGGTACATCCAGATGACGAGTCCCAAAAAGGACGAAATGCGCATCCTAGATTCCACTGCTAGTCACCATCCACCAATTAACTTCTAATTAGTCTACTTTTGTTAAACAATTTAAACAGAGTGCGCTTTTCATCAGATTACGTTAAACTAAAAGTTCATGGTCGTATTAATGTCAGTAAAAAGTTTGAACATTGTGGAATAGATCAAATAAAGTATGCTTATATTTCAATGGTCGGGGATAACTGAATATGAAAATATATGTGTATATGCAGTATACAATGGTGTGTGTGGGTAAACAGCCATAAAACATTTGTTAGCCTCTCCATAAAAAGATATAGACAATTGGGAATTTTGATCAATTATGATTAATTATTGATACATATCCATTTTTATTTATTAATCAGGATTTGCCATGTATCAGCTAACATCACACTTTCACGTCTGTTCAAACTGTTGGGATTCACCCGTATATGCAGGGCTTCTGTAGCCAGTCTTTCTTTATATGAAACAAAACCTTTCTGTAGAACCTTAGTCTTATCAAAGTCGATTTTGTGTCCCATTTCTATCGAATGCAGTGCAATCTCTGATCCGTTTTCCAGCTTCTTTAAGTCTGCAGAAATCTTTGGAACCACCTTCAGACATTGTCTACGCTCTTTCCCTCTTATATTTACCTACATATGCGGCCCCACAGTCCGCACAGTTGATCTGGTACACACAATTCTGTTGGGTTTCTTCTATTTTATCCTTAACCTTCACCAGTGATGAGCGTAAGGTGTTAGTTGCACGAAAATACACTCTTATGTTATGATCATTAAGGGTTCGCTTTATCTCATCGGATGTTTCTTTGCAGTAAGGAATCACCGCTGTACTAACCCAGCTCTTAGCAACAGGTTTTGATGCATCCTTATTTTCACATTTTAAATATCTTTTTATGAAGGCTTTAGAATAATTATTTGATTCAAGAGTGGATTTAACCAATTTTAATTCCTTGCTAATTTCTTCCTCCTCAGTAACTAAACGTTTGGCTAACTGAATGTCCTAAGTTTTTTCAGAATTACTGACAGCAGAATTTCACTGATATGGAGTCAAAGTCGCAATTTATAAATTACACAGTTAGAGGTGGTAATATGAACTGACTCAGCTCTCATGAATTCAACTCTCAATGAGCAAAACCGTCATCCAGTGTTTACTTCACTTTGATTTGGCTACCAGGCACCACTGGCTGATATGAATAGTCCCCAACCATCCATACTCATCAGTAGTATGCACCATCCTAGTGATATGGTTTAAACTGATCACAAAAGCGTACATGTACAGTCCTTCTTATATGCTGCCTATCTATGAAACTCTGAATACTCAAACAACCTTCATCCTTGTGACTTTTAAAAAAATTAGAATATTGCTTTTACGTTGTGGACATCAACTTCCCTTTCCTGTTACGTGATGCCTTACATAGTCAGAATTTAACTATCCGTGAAATTTTCTCACCTGTTCTCATAGACGTAAGAAAGTAGTTAGTTGAATTAATTTCTTTTTGTATATTCTAGTCTCCTCGCCTACACAATGGAGCTACTTTTATGTAAATATTACCCTTATTCTATTATTCAATCCATCTTACTCTCTTCTATCCTGCCTACTCATTCATTTAATAGTCGAATAGATGGCGTTTAAATTCCAAGAATACTGTCAGGTGATTATCCACAACAAGGCAGTGTACTACACGTTTATTCAGAGAGCCTAATTTTAAGTTGAAACTTCTTTCAGTGTTGTAATACCTCATCACCATACCTTTTTGACAGGTATTCCTTGACAGTTTTGCCTCTTTTGCAGGATAATTCAGTTCAGGTAATATGTACAAAGAAATTCAAATCATCTTAAAAAGGTTTTTAGTTATTTAGTTGCTTTTAGGGGCTTAAACATAACACAAGGACAATATTATGATAAGAGGTAGACATTCAAGCACCACGGGCTGATTGTGTTTAAACATGTAAGCCGCATGTGTAATATATTATAATTATTATTCCCTTGGATTCCGAGTGGAACACAGGGCTTCAACAAAACATCTTTACTTTTTTCTATTTTCTGCCGACCTCTTCAGCTGGGTCCATGATTTTTCATAATGTCCCATCTCCTCCTCGCCACACGATCTCCTCCACGTCACCCTCTCAACAACGACTCACTCGTCGCTTCCCATTGGGACGCCACTTGAGGGATGTTATTTGACGGTCTCCTCAACGTATGTCCAATCCATCTCCATTTTATCCTGCATATTTGTTGAGCACTCGGCTCTTGGTTGGTTTGTTCCCAGTCAGAGTTTCATGTTACTAGTTCTTTCTGACCGGCTGGCCATTTTATATTCACTATTAAGCTAAGTCAGCTTGTAATACAATACAATTCGGCAGTGGCCTGCTGGAAATCCTTTGCGTGACACGATGGCCAAGTTTCTGAACCGTATAGAAGAATCGACTGACTGACTTCACATTTATGTTGAAAATCCCAATCTTGTTCTTTAATCTGACTGAGTCAGTGCAGAAGATTTCCATACCGATGCTGGGTTGATGAAGGCGTATCTAACCTTTCCCATTCTGGCTCCCTTTAACATCTTCATCTGTTCCGACTGCCTGTGATTGAAACGATGCTTCCTAGCCGGGTAAGTGAAGGAAGCAACCTCTGTCAAATCTCTTCTATTGGTGGTGATTGGTGCTCGTTGTTGGCGGCGTAGGTTGGTTGTCTTCATCACCTCCGTCTTTTTTATGTTCACCTGGAGTCCAGTCTTAGCTGACTAATTCTTCGGCCAGTTTGTTGGTTTTCGTCTGTAAGTGTTCAAGTTTGTGTGATATTAAGCATAAATAATCCACACGCGAAATCCAGATCTTCTAGAATGTTCTTATTGGTTAGTGCAGCGCATTCCTGTCTTCTCACTTCCTTCATATACCTCTATTATAAATAATATTTATCAAATGACTTCTCACTTGAAACATATTTTTAAGTAAAAATCAATTTTACAAATATAATTTTATAAAAATCAATTTAAGTATCAGTATTCTCATATTTTTAAAGTTGTAATGTATTATCAAAGGAAAACTGTAGCACTTCAGAACAATGAAAGCTAACCTTTCATTCGAAAAACCCTCCCTCCTCGTTTGTTATTGGTCGACTTATTTATTAACAATATTTTCATTCCATTTTATGAATTACTTCATGTGTGACTCGTTCGTGTTACAAACTGAAACAGTACTTCTTTGTGAATGAAATATTCCTTACATTTTCGTAGGGTCAGAACATGAAAATTCACCGTTGCATAATTGTTGAAATCCAGGGGAAAACTGCAACAGTCATTAAGAAACTTGAATCTTTCTAGATTTTCAGGTTCAAACAAACATTCACAGTATGCTGACGTAAAATATCAGCAGAAAACCTCTAGGAACTACATAGGCAGCAACAGTTTTCTTAAAGATAACAAAAGATAGGCAACAGTACACCACAGTGAAGTACAGAGGAAAAATCATTCAAGTACATCGTTAAATATGGTCAATAAACAGGTACAATGAGATGGAAGACAAACTAGAAGTTACTAATAATGCATAATTATATCAACGCTTTGTTTTACTAATTCAATGGTTTGTTAATTGAGTAGAATTTCTAAAGATGTCAGTGTATCATTATTTTCGAATGTTATTTGTCCAAAACTCCTTAGACTAGACGACATAATTCCATATGATGCTCATTTAGACATTGGTGTACTGGATGCCGGTGAACATGTGCTACAAAAGTTTGAAACGCCTAGGAACAGAATTAGTTCAAGTAAAGTAAGTTATTTATACACTGCTTTGTTTATTTTGTTTTCACACAGTATACTCACCCACTTCATCGCTAATCCACAACGTCGTTTATTCCTTTTTAACTGACAGAATTTTTACTGAAGATTTTTAACGGTACAAGATAAGAAGTAGGTCCTGTTTCATATGGTATGCATTTCATGGAAGGTAGAAATTTCAGTTACTTTCTCAATATTCTGCCTACTGCATTGTAATAATCCACTTTCGAATAATTACACTTTCTGTTTCTCGTTCTTTGATAAATTACCATGTGACAATTAGTGTAGGTGTAGCAAGTTTAGACTATGCCTTGAACAGTAGTGTCTGCATTTTTTGCTTGTAGATCAAAGACCTAATAATGAGGAGAATTATAAGCATATTTTGTTTAAACTTTTTAGGGAAGCGGGGAAAGAACTTTCTTTCTTCTCCACCTTGCATAACAACATGAATAAAGGACTGCATGTGACACTGCTGTGTAGGTAAAGGATATACACGATCAGACAGAAAGAAACACAAATTATTCTGGAGAAAAAATTGAATTTTTATTGCTGAATAACGAAAATAAGTTCCATTTGATTACTGCCTACAGCTGTGAGAAAACTTTGATGTTGTGAGAACGGTTTTGGCTGAGTTGCATTTTGTGAACACAGTTATTAAATCATGAGACGTCGTTATAAGCCAAACACTTTTTTTTGAGAAACCTTCTGTGATAAAAAATCAGCTGAAAGTAGCTATTTCTATTCACTGTAGTACCCTCAGTCAGGATTTATTTTTGATTGATTATTTTAATTGCTTGTTATCTAATATGTGTCCAAACTAAGCTCACTTTTAACAGTTTGGAAAAATTTGGGCATTGGGTATGTGATGTTCTTTATAGTAAAGGTTTTCCTGTATTTCCCAATGAATGAAAAACAAAACGATATTGCTGCTTTTACTGACGTTTCGCTATTTAATGCATCTAACAGCCTTATCAAAATTTTATTAAACCAGAATTTACAAAATCTCAGCTTATATATAACAACTCGATAATCGTTCATTAGCATGGGGGCATTTTTATATAACCTCAGTTGGTTAATGGCGGCTAGTGGTGTACCTATGAGCTGAATTTACGTCTATCTCATTAGGTAGTGGTATTTCAACTGAGAGTCAAATCCAGCAACCATCTGTTCAGACACCAAAGCACTATAAGTTAAGAGATTTCCGTTGACGGATATTTTCACACCAAACTGACCAGTCTCTTTGCATATGCGATGAATAAGGCATGTGTGTATTTCAAATTTCTTTCCCATAACTGCAAAATTTGCCAAAGAATTAAAAAGAAACTATCATCACAGTAGCGTCAGTCGTATAATGGTGAGTATCTTCTCCTGTCACGTGGAAGGCCCGGGTTCAGTTCCTGGTCGAGGAGCTGGCTTCTGATGTGACGAGTGGGTCGTCCGAGGGTGGCATGGAGAAGATGGTGTGAGGAAGAGATGAAAGAGTTTGGTCAATCGTGGACCTAGCTGAAGAGGACGGTAGAAAATAGAGGAAAGCGGAGACGTGTTATTGAAGCCCTATGTTCCACTCGGAACGCAAGGGAATAGTAATAATGAATAATAATTACAGTGGCGTTGGTGGCACAGCGACAGAATGCTTGCCAACGATGCAGGTGGTTCGGGGTTCGACCCCAGGCCGACGCACTCCTTTACCCCTCTAAACCAGTAGTAAGACGGGTAAAGTGGGAAGTTTGGGCATGAGGCTGGCAATCCCATCCCGTAAAAATAAATACCACTGCTACTGAGACTTCAAAGCTCTAGGTTGAAGCCCCTGTATTCCACTGGGAAAACAGAGGAATAAAAAAACATCACAGTGAAGTCATCTTGATAAAAAAGCCAAAACTTTGGATTTTAAGCAAAAAATATTCTAATTTTACTGGACTGTCAAACACATTTCCAGCTAAGTAATGATACAGTTATTTTGGTTATATTATAATATTTTTACGCATTCTTTGTAATCTGAATGGAATATGGGGCTTTAGCAGCACATACGCATTGTCATCACTTTCAGCTAGCTCATCGACTGCCCATTTATTTCTCATATGGTCTTCTTTTTATTATATTAGGGTACAATACTCGTCATATACCTTTCAGGTTCCATTCGGGGGGCCGACATTTTATGTCATTTGAAGAAAACTAACGCCCGCTATGCTGGTTATGTTGTCATTAATCCTGTTGTAACTCAACTATTCACTGAAGTTTCAGTCTTAGTCTTGTCGCATAAATTAAATGAGAGATGAATGATAACAGAATTAAAGAGAGCTAGGCAAGAAGGCTAATTTTTAGGTCAAAATGACGAATATATTCGATGAAACGAGAAGTAATAGTGTGTTGCTATTCGTTTGGAAACCAAATTTGCGGAGGGAAGTTTGATATTATAGTTGTGTTCATGTATCCATTAGGATACACGTTACGTTACTTTCTTTGAGTGAGAAGTCCGAAGTTTGTCACCCTCAATTACTAGGTCAGATCAGAGAAATGACTTCTGAATTCACTTGGAAATGCGTTCAAACGCCTTTTTGACATTTAGTCAACTTACAATTGAATAATTCAATACAGATTTCCTTGTAACTACAAGTTTTTACTCGACTGGTGTGAATTTTTCTTCAAGGTGACACCGTAACCAGTTTAGGTAACCGTTCCTCTGGAGACGTTTAGTCATAGTGCAGTATAGTTATTATTATTACAACAACAAAAAAGAAAACGTCGAGTCAGTTTTGGATATGCAAATGAAACTTTTTTTCTCTCCTTCACGTTCCTCAGTGGGACAAAGGGCTTCAAGCTAGTGCCTTGAAGTTTCTGTAGCAGTGTTTATTTTACAGGATGAGGTTGCTAGCCTCATGTCCGACCTTTCCTCTTCACCAGCATTATTTCTGGCTTAGCGAGGCAAAGGAGTACGTCGGCCGGGGATAGAACCTCGGACCATGTGCATGGTCGGCGAGCGTCCTAACCGCTATGCCACGGACACACAAATGAAACTTACTACAGTGTAAAGATACTCATAATTTTGACAGTTACCTTCATGACTTATCAAATATGAGAGACAACAGTATTCAACATTTCAAAAAAACCCTGCTTGAGAACTGATCCAAGCAATGGGGTTGGGCTTTCCTTAACAAATAAATAGGTGTGACATTTCCCATCTCATTTCTACTATTTCTACTCACTTGATTTCTCTCTTTTCTTACTTGACTGCATATGAAAACCGTCTGTTTACCGTCGAAATAAAACCCAATACTAGCTGAATATAATATTCCGTGATTCGGCCGAGTGTTCTGTCTCGCAAACGTCGACGACCGATCAGTCAACACTGACATTTGACGATACCTCCTTTTCAAACAGTGGTATACTTTCATTCTGCGAACCTCATGCCCGTGTATTTCGTACTAAAAATGCCTACATCAACATCTATCCTGTTGAACTAGTTATCACCGGTGAAGATGGGAATTTAAAACCGATAAGTGCTGACTTCGTTGATGATTATCTAAATTCATTCAGCGTTAACCCTACCAAACAGACGTATGATTTCACTATATTATTTCCATTAAAAGCGTGTAATCTCATAGGATTGTCAGTTCCATGTCCAAATAAAGCAGAATATTTTATAGAAACTGTTTATGGTAAAAATTATCTTAAACCTAAATATTTGTGTAACTTATTCAATGGAAAATGGGAATTAAATAAAAAGTATTACTAAAAAAAATTGGTAATTTTCTTTTGTCACAGTTTCTAAGAAGCTTAAGCATGAATATTTTTTGCTAAATAGTTTTGTACTTATGAGTAGTATGTGCATTACAACTAAAATATACGGAATTAGTAGAACTGTCGTTTCAATAGCCATCAGCGTTTAACATATTAAGTAACATTTCTTTGTAAGAAATATTAATACTGTCTGCCTTTGTTGTAAAAATAAGACCCATCAGTGAAACAAAATCCTTTCTTCAGTGAGTCATCATCAAAAGCTGTAAAACGGTATTCCGTCAAGCAAAGATATTATTTACCGAAATGATATCATAGGGCTTGAAACTCATGAAAATAGCGAAATTAAACCGTCACAAATGGGATAGCCTAGTGCATAGGTTCAAACACTTGCTAAATATTAAGGTGACAATACTTAAAATTGGCTAACAGAGAGCTGGACAAAAACACCAACGTGAAATATGGCACAGAGGTGAAACAGTTCAAATCATCATACGAAGTACTATTTCGTATGGAGGAAGTGAATATGAATAAACCGATATTTGACTAAGCAAAAAAGGATATTCAATGTAAGAGAAGAATTAAATGACGATGTTTTGGATAAAGCTCAGTGACAGAGTTTTAATGTTCTTATGAATCACAAGCTCTATATACCTACTTTCTTCACGACGTCTGCTGTAGAACATTTTTCATACAGGCTGCACTAAATTTCACAGTCGCCTATTTTAATGTTACCTTAGATTGTACCATTTAGAGTGTTGTTGAAGGTGTTGAGGTACACAGCTGAAAAAATTAAATAGTGGTGAGTTTAGTGATGATGAGCTGATTGTGTGCGTACTACTGAAGAGTCCAAAACTAAGACAAAACAGCTGTTGAGTACTTTCAGGTTTTTCAATGGTTCTCTAACCGATGTCACTTCATGATGAAATCCTGTAATAAAACGGAACTAGGTTATTTCATTCCAGTGCTTGTGCTTACTATTTTCTAGAATACAAAATACATGAAAATGCTTTATGATTTGAACTCCAGAGTTAATCTGCCAATTCACTCTTTTTCTTACACATTTTCAGCAAGAAGAATGTTTTATTTATCGCATCCTCTCATCATTTTTATGGAAGTTTTCGTTTGAAATGTGCTGTAATAAATCATCACATTTTACTAGATCATCTAGGCCTTTAAAACGAGATGTCCACATTTGTTAGAGAGACTTAGCTTTTAAGCTCCTAAAGGTAATTCTGCTTAGACCTACCAATTTCGAATTAACATAGGCATACAATCTTGGTAATAACAGAATGAATCAAGAAAACCGGAAGACTAATACATTTTACCCAGTGTATCTGTACAATGAAATCAAAAATACATTTCGGAATATTAACGGTACTATGGAATGACTGGAGCATTCAAGAGCCTTTACTAAAATCATATATCAGCCTGAGGATCAGGAGGAAAACCAAACTACAACTTTATATCTTGCTAAAGGTTTCATCTAAGAGTGGGGAATTTCATGTTTCAATCTGCTAATTGCATCTGTCGATATCAGGAGATAGTACAACAGATGACTAGACAGTTTGGTGTAATTTATTTCTCCTAGGATTTTGTGTCCCCAACTTGAGACGTTATTTATCATTGAAATATCATTTGGTGAAGTTCAACAATAGCGTCCCGGGAGTGCGAATGCTCTAATGACCTTGAACGCATGACAGTTGCTGGCTAACTTCACCAGTCATTATCATAGCTGAAATATCAACGCTATTCACCAGCCAAGCAGCAAATTTCACCCAGATCATGTTTTTAAGTAGTGTTTGAATAATGTGTTAATAGCTCATTAGCGTTAGGATTAAGGTAAAGGTAAGTATTGGGTTAGGGTTAGGATCAGGGTTATAATTAGCATTAGGGCTAGAATTACGGTTTGGATAAGTGTTGTCACTAGGGTTACGATTAGGGATAGATTTATAGTTATGTCATTTATTTCAATTTACTTTATTATCTATATTTTCCTGGTAAGTAGGCGTCGATCCTCTTACTGGAAACCATAGTAATTCAACCGAAGGCTTTGGGAAGGACTGCACAACAAGGAAAAGAGAGATGAACAATTCACAAAAACAGCTCATCTTCAGTCACGTTGGTCAACACATGCACAGAAACTAGTCTAACTTAGTAATTTATATTCCTCGTTATAACTGGGATGTATTTTTAAGTCATGTCACAGAAAGATGACGTGTTTAATGTGTTTTCATGCATCTTCTTGTAAATATACGTCATTTTTTGTGCAAAAGTTCCTCATTTTTATAACTGGCCGGCTGAAGGTCACCCATGAGTTCGCATCCTTTGGGACGCTATTGTTGAAGTTTGCCTGTCATTTTATTTTTGGTGCAGTCCTATTTTCTGAGGTGGGTGACTCACTGCACTTCGAGACAACATCAGCTACGCTTAATTCAATGTGTGTTGATGTTTTCAACAATTCTCTAAAAACAGCATAATTGTCTGTCCTGACTAGCTTGATCATGATATATGGCCCAAATACAGTGTGAAGTTAACGCTGAAAACAACAAGACCAAAAATCACCCACCTGAGCTAAAAACACCTCTGTTATTTCAATATAATTTTATTCAAGTATTAGTTTGTAGGGATTTGATTGATTGGCTACAAAATTTCATCATGACCTAATATAGGTTAGAGAACCGTTGGAAAACCAGGCAGTTCCGGACAGCCGTTTAGTCCCGGTCCGGGACTCTTCATCATTACCCACCCACCGGGGTTCAAACCTGGGACCTCCAAGTTACAAGGCGAACCTGCAGACCATTAAGCCATTGGGACCCGATACAACGGTCCGTGGGTTCCAACATAGCGCGACCACTAGCTAGTGTCTTCGGCTAGTATTTGTCCTCACACCCGACCTACTGAATCGGCAGTAGTTAGAATTCATGGAGTATTGGATCGGGTCCCAGTGGCTTAATGGTCTGCCGGCACGTCGTGTAACCAGAAGGTCCTTGATTTGGAACCCGGTAAGTACGTGGCATTGAAAAGTCCCAACGAAACAGCTGTCTAGTACTGTCAGATCTCTCAGTGGTTCTCTAACCGATGTCAGCTCATGATGAAATCCTGTAACCAATCAATCATATCCCTACAAACCAATATATATAAATTTATCTTTGAAGTGTTATCTTTCTTCATGCAAACGTTAAAATATGTAAATCGACGGAAAATAAACGAAAGGAACTCACTTAGAGTGTATACAGTTAGTTATAGCACTATCTAACTTCATTGTTTATCGCCGAGAAGTTGAGTCATTTAACAGGACGAATATTTTCTCAAATAGTCCATGCAGACATCTGAGTTTTAGCCTTTTTGCTAGTAGGTAAAAGAGTTAATGAAATCCCAGTCTTCACACATCTGTTATTTTTATTCTCATCTGGTAATAGTTTTTCCTTAGTCTCAGCCGACAGTTTACATTACATTCGAAGTTATATATATGTATACATATATGCATATGTCGTTTCCTTTGTTTTTAAACTTCATACTACTTACTACTGGTAAGTAGTAAAAGTTCGCTTTGAAGTTTCTGTAGAGATCGGATTGATTTTCCATAGATGAATCGCTAGCGCCACTCCCCATCTTCCCTATTTCTCTGGTCTTGGGGCTGACTGGTACACTAGGTGAAGAAAAGCAAGGCAGACCTTCACTACCTAGAAATCACTGTGGAGATCAAATATACTCAGCACAGGAACAAGATTCAGATTTCCAACACTAATATCAAGTCTGCTTTTCTCTCTGGGTCACACACTTGGTGTACGTGTTATCAAAAGCATTTCCAACAACCAGATGAAGACTTTCACTAACAACAGAAATTGCCCAGCACTGTAGATCACATGGGCGAAAATGATAAGCAACAAGGAACTCTGGGAACGAACCAACAAAGAACCCACTGTCCAACAAACACGCTAAAGGAAATGGAGAGAGACTGCACACACACACACACACACACACACACACACACACACACACACACACACACACACACTGAACAAACCACTGAGTAACATCACGTGCCAAGCAGTTCAGTAAGACTCTAGTGGGAAACGAAGAGTTCAGTCCGAGTGAGACATGAGGGAGATCACGTGATGAGAAAATGAAAGCTCCCAATATCGTTTAGCCTAGATACATCACTATTTGGGGTTTACAAATTCTCTTCACCACTCCTGTATGCAATTTATTATATTATTGTTCCCTTTAGTTAGTAGAGGAACATAAGGCTTCAGCTGCACGTATCCATTGCGTTCGGTTCTCTGCCAACGTTTTCACCTGACTCCAAGTCTGCCCACAAACTTTTATCTCCTCTTTACATCACATCCTCCATATCACCATCACACTGACCTCCAAATCGCCGCTTCTCATTCAGGTTCCACTCGAGCGATGGCCTGTCGTGTGATGTCAATCGCTTGATGGTTTTCTCAGAGTATGGCCAATCCATCTCCATTTATTCTTGCATATTAAATGCACATTTGGTTCCTACTGGGTTAGTTCGTTCATTGCCAGATATCTCTCACTATTGCTGATCTTTTGTGGCCGGTCACCTGATCATGAGTAGTATTGAGCGAAGACAGCTGTTGATGAAAGTGTGTAGTTTGTTCAAAGTGCTTTCCATGACGCGCCAAGTCTGTGATCCGTATAGTAGCTATAACTTCACATAGGAATTGAAAATCCGGATCTTATGAATGCAATACAGTACCATATTTAGGACAGATCCTGCATTTTGGATTTGTACACGTAATGAGCCGTGGATTTATTTAGTCTAATGGTAGACTGAATTATCGCTCCGAATTCCTTATAATATATTTAACAACACCAATAAATTATGATTTAAAATTTATACTACTCATTAGTAGCTTAAAATTATCTCTTATTTGTACAGACGAAGTTCACAATTAATGGTTTGAAATACTTGGTCATTAGGTAAACAGCGTTCGTCGTTTTAAAGTTTAGTATTTCCTAATATTTCAAAAAAAATTAATCAGTGTTATTTATTTTTGGT
Source organism: Trichobilharzia szidati (assembly GCA_944472155.2). Lineage (NCBI taxonomy): Eukaryota > Metazoa > Platyhelminthes > Trematoda > Strigeidida > Schistosomatidae > Trichobilharzia > Trichobilharzia szidati. Next base: position 142,927,314 of record OX235279.1, on the reverse strand, counting down.
GCAGATATCATAATAACGAGTTCATATGTTACCTTTTTTTACTTGTTGTTAGTCTTGTATTTGGAGACGCAGTCTACTGGAAACAAAATTGAGAAGTGGAGCAGGCGTGGGCTCAGACCATCATCTAGTTAAAGGTACAATCCTGGTGAATCCCTCAAAACAACTAAAGCAAGCCACAATTCAAGTTCGACTTCAGAAACTGAAGGAAAACACCACAAGGAATAACTTCAATACAGATCAGATCAGAGCAACGTCAGAGACACTAGGTGATATCAATGAGGAGATCTGCGTGGAATTACACTGGAACTCTCTGAAAGTGATATTCAAGGAAATGTGTACAACTATTCAGAGAAGAAAGAAGACACAAAACGAGATGTGGCTCTCAACGGACACCTACCTAGAAGCTAATCAAGGAGAGGAGAGGAGAGAATGATGAGGAAAGAGAAGGTGAATCAGTGAAAAGACGAACAACGGAATCAGAAACTGAATTCAATGTACATTGCACTGTATCAAGAAAGACGTGAAGAAGGGTGCTAGGAAAGACAAAAGAACATTCTACGACACACTGGTGGACCACTGAAGCAGAACAGGCAGGTTACAGGTGAAAAAGACCTCAGAACATTATATCAGATAACAAGACTGCTCGATATCCGCGGAGACATCAACCCAGATGATGAAACCTGTGAGAGATGTTTAAGGGAACGTGATTACCACGAAAGAGGAGAGACAAGTGAAACAATGGGTTGATCACTTCGAAGAACACTTGAATCGACCACCACCACCTGCAACTCGTCCAGAAATATTGACACCAACACAACTACGACCACCAACAATAACAGCACGCACTCAACTGCCTGCCAGTGGACTCCAATTCTTCAACGGAAGCAGAAATCTTCAATGCAATCAAGCTACTGAAGTCCGACTGGGAAGGCAACAGGATCAGACGAAATCACACCACCTAACTCCCACGCGGAAGCACTGGAAACGGATCCAGAGACTGCAGAAGAAGTGCTCACGCCATCAATGCAACTGGTTTGTGAAGAAGGAGAGAAGGAAAAGTGCCTGTCAACTGGAAGAAAGCCTGACAACATTGTCAAGCTACCAAAGAAGGCTGACTTATGCCTCACTCATTCACTCTGTATGAACTGGCGTGCAGTCATACTCTTGTCCACGTCAAGTAAAATACTAAGTTGCCTCATCCTGGTGAGAATGAAAGATGCACTGGATACAGAACTCCACCAGCCCCACTTACCAGAACAATCTGGATTCATGCGAAGGCGAATTATGTACAGAACTCATATCAGCTCTACGCGTCGTCATCACGGAACAGAGCATAGAATGGCAGTCAGCTCTCTATCTCAATTTCAATGACTTTGGAAAGGTCTCCGACAAAGTCAATCATCGAGAGGTGATTTGCAAACTAGTTCGCTACTACGGGGTGCCGCCAACAATTATACACCTCATCCAACAGTTATGCGATAATGCTACACGCCAAGTAATCTGCAACGGGAAACCTACGGAACCCTTCGAAGTGAAGGCGGGTGTAAGACAAGCTGGCTGACTACTATCTCCAATGATATTCCTGATTGATGGCGGTGGACTGGATGGTGCAACAGTCAGCTAGTAACGAGGAGACAGGCATAAAATGGACCCACACGAAGAACTTGGAGGATCTGGACTTCGCCGGTGATGCCTGATTTCTGTTGTCAGAGAACCAAATGCAATGGAGACGTGCAGCTGAAACCCTATGTTCCTCTAGGAATTAAAGGAAACAATAATAATAATCTGGATATGAGAGCATGAGGAAATGTCACCAAACCAACAGACTATGTACTCACTAACCACGACCAACTTTTCCACTACACAAAGTGTTGCATATGGTTTGGATGATAGTGTATCAAGACTAAACATATAGTCAACACTAGTAACTCAATTTGCACGGAGAATTCAATGATAGTCATCTATAAAGTCAAAAGAAGCCTACCGAAAACAGTAAGCTTCCGTATACTTTACATTGTTGAGGCCTTTGCGATCCGGATAGTAAACCCTGGTTCGCGCACGCAAAAGAAACTTATCCACCCCCTCCTTCTGCCTTGGGAATAGTTCCAAGTTTTACGACTTTCTTAATAATGTTTTGCTTTTTTGAATTTTTGTATGGTATCTCAGCAACATCTTCATGACCAACCCTTTATTTACCCTGTCTACCTATTACGTAATTTTGTTTGGGGCACGTGTCTCCATTATTATCCTATTTCACATTACGTAACCTTTGTCAATACTTACCAATCTTCGCTTCCCCCCTATTAGCAATTTTGATTATTCATCGCATTTTAGAAACATTTCGATGACTTAAGTAGTAACCCTAACTTATTTTAACTTTATTTTTCTTTGACAGTTCTAATGTACACACACACACACAAAATAATTATATGGATAAATGTGATTGTACAGTTATGTGAATGATTTCTCCGAAGAGAGACTCTTCGCTGAACTTTGGTTTGCTCATACTTTGAAAGAGGTCACTTATTGAAAAAATACCGTGTCAACTACAGGCACACTGCAGGGATGAGGATGTCAAAGCCAGTCAGCATTGGAAATATGCAAGACAGACCTTCATCACTCTGAAATCGTTTTGGAAATCTTCTGAGTAAAGAACAAGATTCGGATTTTCAACACCGAGTCAATCAGTGCTTCTATATGTGTCACAAACTTAGCGGACGCGTGAAGAAGAGCGTTTGTAACAGCCCAGTGCAGACTTTTATCAGCAGGTGGCTTCGCTAATTGCATATTGAAGATTGAATGGCCAATACCCGACAGATAGCTGCAACCTTGACGTGGTGGTCGGGCTTGCATATCTCAATGACTCAACAAGCTACACTGGCTGGAACTTTTGTTCCTGCTGGTCTTACCATGCCAGGAAGGTTGTTAGGATAGCGATTTGACTAAAGGTAGTTACCGGCACAGTGTAAGAATTGTTTTTGCACTATGTTGGGGTCTGTGGGTGAAGTCGTACTGCTGGGGAACAGGGATGTAACAGCAGTGAGGTGTTTCCCTCATATGACCAGCATGCTAGCTATGCTGTCTCTCCACTCTGGAGAGAGGGGGTTAGAAAAGGTCGACCCCAAGAATTGTAAATCTCGACTTACCCCACCTACGGTGGTCCGTAACCGGCGGTAAGTTTACTAATATGGAACCAATCCCAGAAACCAATTCATATAGGCCGTGTGTGACCGGCCTCAAGCAGTTGTTCGGTCACGCAACACTAACCCTCTTTCTGTTTCAGGTACCCGAAGACTCAGTCAACTCCCATGGTGTGGGCAGCCGGGAAGCAACAACCGACCACACACTTCCAAGAGCACATGAAGCCTTCCTGAGCATCATTCTCCTTTACCCACAACACCCTCATCATCTTGTTTTCCTACTACTGTTAATACTATTATGAAGACTGGTCAGTCATCTTCATTTCATTCTGTGACCACAAACAACAATGAGAGCCATAGAAACATCCCCGACAACCCCTTAAAGCCACGTCAGCAACTTCATATTGGGGCATTCAACGTCAGAAACCTCTGCCGAATCGGACAACAGACATCAATAGCGAGAACTCTGGTATCCCATTATGGGTAAATTTTATTTTGATAAAGTCTCACAGCGTTATACAGTAATGTTTACTGATGACGTTTTGAGCACAATTTATTGCTCATAATCATATCTGTATAACACTGTGAGACTTTATCAAAACAAAATTTACCCATAATGGAATTACACTCTACCACAGTGCACAAGTTTTATTCTTATATTAATGAGAACTCTTGTATCTCAAGCCATGGATGTATGTTGTGTCTCGGAGACACGCATACAACACCCGAGTGTGGTCATTCACTTAACCTCACCCAGCCAACAAGGGGAATCTGCGAAATTCACCTTAAGGGTGTCAGGAGACTCCTTAGTTGGGCCGCGATGACTCGCAGGTGTAGGGATAGCATTGAGTGTTAGGGCAGAAAAGTCACTTCTTGACTGGATTCCAGTAGATAGTCGTACATGTGCAGTCCGTCTCATCTGGTCCGTTAGAAGGAGGAAAGACGGCTTTACCCGTCGTTGTCTTTTCGTAGTCTCCGCTTACGCCCCAACAGACTGTAGTTAGGACGAACTAAAGGATGATTTCCACCTGAAACTGTCTAATTTGCGGGAAAAAGCAAAACGTTCAGATATAGTTGTTTTAGCAGGCGACTTCAATGCCCAAGTAGGGGATTTGTGCCAGACTAAGAAGTATGTGGGTGGTATGTATGGAATTCCCTGCCGACGAACCGACAACAGTGATCGTCTTCTACAGTTCTGTCCATATGTTCCTAGTCAGCACTAACTTTAGGCACAAACAGAGACCTTGCCTAACCTGGCGACCTCCATCACCAAATCAACGCTGGACTCAGGTAGACCACATAGCGATAGGGTATGGTTGGCGAGGGTCAGTAGAAGACTGTCGCTCTTTCTGGAATACGTGCGTAGACTCCGATCATGCCCTGGTTCGCGCAAGTTTATGCTTACGTCTAAACGGACATAAGAAATTGCTGGCAGCGAAGCAGTTACGTCCCTAATTAGATCGAGACACTGAGTCCCTATTTAAGGAGGAAATATCGAAACGTGTATCTGAGGTCGACAGTAAGACTACTCCTGAGGTAACCTGGCACAACATACAATTAGCTGTAGACAGCAGTAAAAGCTGTTAATAACCTGAAACCTGAAGTTAGTAAGAGCCATTGGTTCTCTACCGCCTCATCCGAACTGATTAACGCAAGAAGACTGATTCCAGCGAGCACCGATTATGATGAGGAGCGAAAGCTACTCAAACGCAATAAGCCTTCTCATCGAACGTAAGCAGTGGAGAGGGACAAGAGCGAAAGAGATGGAAAAGGCATCGGCGATTGGTAACACTAGACAACTATTTAGGCTTATCAGGGAAATATGTAGTAAAAGGCAAATTATAAGTGAAACAATCTCTGAGAAAAACGGCACCATAATTAGCTCCCAGGATAGACGACTGGAACGCTGGAAAGAACACTACGAGGAGCAGTTTAATTGGCCTACAGCCACACTTAACCTGCCGGACATCCAACACCTTCCTGACTGGGATATACACACAGGTACCCCGTCTCTCTAACTGAAGTTACCAAAGATGTCACTAGTATGAAACGAGGCGAAGCAGCAGGACCTGATGGAATGACTCCAGAGGTATTTAATTACGCTGGTGACAGTCTACTTCTGCGTTAACTGAGGTACTAGGCAGCGTCTGGAATTCAGGAATTCCCGTCAGGTTGGTGTAAGTCATTGATTATCCCGATTTACAAGAAGGGAGACAAGTCTTCCTGTGATAATCACAAGGGAATTAGCTTGAATAATATGTTATCTAAAGTTCCAGGCTGATCAGTCATGTGTAGACTAAGTGGTGCTCGGGAGAAACAAACACGAGAGAACCAGGCAGGCTTTAGACCAGGAAGAGGGTCTATTGGTCACAGCTTCATCCTTCGACAGATTCTGGAAGACAGGTGGCATACCTACTGCCGTCCAACAATGGTTATATTTCTTGATCTAAAGGTGGCATTCGATTCTGTCGACCGAGAGGTACTATGGCGATGCTTGTCTGTAAAGGTAATGCCGAGAATATACATTGCACTGATCAAGGCACTATACTCTAGCTCATGCAGTCAGCCAGGTGAGAGCTATCATCTGAAGTGGTGACAACTAGTGGCGTTTGTCAGTGATGCTCAAATGTAAGATGATGCTACAGGATTAGTCTGGACTACATTGACTCCTAGCTAAGAAATAGGGAGTGAAATGGTAGAGCGTGTTGACCGCTTCACTTATTTGGGAAGTTGCATCAGCCAGCTCCAACGCGTTGATAGCTGATGAGATCTCAGCACGGATACAGAGGGCTAGTTTCGCACATGCCAGTTTACGCCGTCTCTGGATTAGATGCGATATCCGGTTGGCTATCGACCAAATGACGTGTATACTGCTCATCAGAAGTTCGCTCTGCCCTCCTCTATGGCTGTGAGTGAGACGGCCATTGGAATTGGTAGACATGAAAAGGTTGGCTAGCTATCTTTGATCATAGGTGCCTGCGTTCTATCTCCCGTGTGAAGTGGTATAATGAGATGAGCAATATTGAGGTTAGGCTTCGGTAGAGTGTCTACATGTGGACGTAATCATGTATAATACAATAATGTGTACCCAATGTGGAATTATATATGAATGATAAGCGTTTGTCTAATTAGTATAATAATGTAGATGGGATATTATGGGAATGAGAAAAGTTAAATGGCATCAAAATTATGAAAATTTACACTAATTTTGTCAGTAATATAAAGGAAACTAAGGGAATATGCTTCACATAATGATGAACAAAATGATCCGTAAGAATGAAAGGGAGTTTGGCAATTTGCTACTCTGCAAACATAAAAGCATTCACCGAGGATGAGTGGAATAGGATATCCAGGGTATTTCAACCGATTTGCAGCATTAAAACTGACTGACTTACTGATGGAATTTACACAAAGTTCAGAAGTTCAAATTGATATACTTCATAAAACCATACATCAAGGTCATGAAAAGATACACAAATAAATCGTAATAAAGAGAAATATGCAGGAGAAAAAATAATTCCATGAAAAATGATGAAGGTTTAGTGTTTCTGAGTGATCATAAGGTGGGAATGAATCTGAACCCCTGAAAACGATTTCCAGCCATATCAGCAACATTCTCTAGTAGTCAGTGTTTAATGTCTTGAGGACTCTGGCCAGGTAGTCTACAACATATATATGATTTGAACCAATGGTAGAAGACTTCGTAGATTAACTCCAGATTCTGATATGACCACCCGTAATTATTTTCCAACCTTATACAATATCAGCCAGCAAAACTAGTCAAAGAAGGCAATGTTTGGTCGTGCGTGATACGCCTATTGGTCATCCCACCTTCACAGCGTCACTGATCTATGTTCTCTCTTTATCAATAAGAAAAGCAAAATACGTTGACTGAGATCGAGACGTACTAGATTAGAAAAACAAAGAGGATGAAGTACATCTATCAATACAGGATAACATATAACCAATATATACTATTCCTTTGGTTTGTTTTACTTAAATTCTCCACACTCTTATAGGCAAAACTTCAAAGTACCACAGAACAAAACTGAAATACAGGAACAATTATTGTAAAGACGAAGTAAGATGTAACATAATACTCCTAGTGATAAAGACATCTGTAAGTGATTCTCACATTTCACTTCCACCAAAATGACTCAATAGTCTAAATTCACTGTAATCTTAAATATTTGCGCAACAGGACTGTGTCGTTTCTAATTGCCATGATTACTAATAAAGAACATGGTAAAAATGTTGGCTTCTTTGGATGTATTAAGGATAAAATCTTTATAAATCAGACATCACTTCCATGCATTTATTCCCCTTGATGAATTTGAATAAAGCAAGAACAACAGTGGTGGTATGTGCAGAATAATATGGTACCATCATTTATTTCGTAGGCTTCTCATCAGCTGCTTACAGCCTAAATAAATTATGAGGTTTGCGTACAGAAAAGTTTTAACATACTTGCAAATTTTACATGTTGTCAGTTGACAAAAGGTTCCACAGTAAGTGAATAGTGCTCAGAAAATTGCGCTTATATAGTTTTTACACAGGCAGTTCAAGTTTAAACAAAATAAATGTATGCATACAATGGCAAAGGAGTTACGTAATAAAGACGAAATATGCGTTAGATACAGATACAGAGTGACTAATAAATTAGGTAAAAATGTACTGAGTCCAACTCAAATCATAGAAACAAGAGACAAGCAAAATTACACTATATCAAAGGGAGGGTCAGGTTAAAACCAACGATTACGTAATCAAATGAGAGAATAAAGACATCCAGTTACCAGGGCAAGGAAAGATTAATAACTGCTTCTTTCTGAACACATAAATCTGGTTTCAAGCGTATGATAGAAACTGCTTCGGCAAACATGAGGAGAATGGAACTCCTTTGTCTATTGATAATTTTAAAGGATTTCTTGATTTCTACCTCATGGCCCGTATCAAGAAGATGTCTAGTAATAGCGCTACTATAAGGGTTTGTTCCCTTAAGACGTAGGCTTTTTGGCGCGAGTTCAGAAAATCGGAGGTGTGCCCTTCTTTCTATTCTCCCAATGTAACTGCTCCCACAGATACACGTAAATTTGTATACACAGTTGGAGTTAACATGAGAAGAGTATCTATCGACTTTTGACAGCACCAAAGAGCATGTTGTTCGATGGACGGGAACCAACTTAGCTGCAGGATAGGCTCTGGCTAGTGACGTTCTCAGTCTTCTGTTGACCATTTCTGCAATGTTTTCACCTTTAAAATCTAGTTGAATGAAGACAGGCTTTTTTTCAACTGTGATTTGTTTGGTACTTGAGTCTTCACATCTTCCATATTTGTTTATGAATCTTTGAGGGTAACCGTTATTCTTCAGCACCTTTTGGAGGAACATAAATTCTTCCTCTAGTTTCTCTGTAGAACATATTCTCCTTGCTCTATAGTACAGAGTCTTGACAAGTGCTCGTTTATAGCTATTTGGACGAAAGCTATTAAAATGTAAGCATTGTCCATTCCATGTAGGCTTTCGGTAAATTGACCTCTGGAGATTACCATCTTCTAGGCGTTGCACGGCAATGTCAAGGAAATGGAACTTTCCATCATTTTCCTGTTCCATGATAAATACAATATTTGTATGTGCTTTGTTGAAAAAGCTGAGTAGGTAGGAGGCATGACTTTCGTTGTTGCATACTACAAATGTGTCATCGACATATCGACAATAGGAAGTTGTTTGAGCACTGTTCACTTATTGTGGAACCTTTTGTCAACTGACAAGTATGTTAAAACTTTTCTGTACGCAAACCTCATAATTTATTTAGGCTGTAAGCAGCTGATGAGAAGCCTACGAAATAAATGATGGTACCATATTATTCTGCAAAAACCACTGTTGTTCTTGCTTTATGCAAACATCAATTCATCGTGAAGAATATTCTCAGATAACTAGCAGGCACTGTAAAATTAACGATCATAATTTTCAAGTATTGGTTTTGTAGGGATTTTGTTTGATTGCGTGGAGGATTTCATCATGAGCTGACATCAGTTAGAGAACCACTGGAAAACCTGGGAGTACTGGACAGCTGTTTCGTCCTAGTTTGGGACTCATCAGCAGTACGCACCCACCGCGATTCGAACCCAGGACCTTCTGGTTACAAGGCGAGCTCGTAGACCATTGAGCCACTGGGACCCGATCCAATGGTCCTTGAATTCTAACTTCTGCCAATTCACGACATAGCGCGACCATTTCGCAATGTCTTCTCAGATGAGTTACTGCCTCATCTCCAACCTGCTGTACCCTACTGGTCACGGCTTCCCACTAGAACCCCAGGTTAACTGCCTGAATAGGGCCAGTCACTAGTGAGCATTAGATTAATTTTCAAGTATTGGTTTTGTAGGGATTTTGTTTGATTGCGTGGAGGATTTCATCATGAGCTGACATCAGTTAGAGAACCACTTAGAGAACCACTCTTTTCTAAATGCAAACACTTTGCATTGAATGTAGCTATGAGTCAACTGAAATCACTCCCCTAAACTTTTAATTCTCACTTGTTGCTTTTAATTAGTGAGCCCTACCTATAGTCTGAAGGAAACATATTTCCCTTTCTTGATTCTTATTTTGCAGCTGGGCTATTCTGTCCATGGTTGCCGTCGTGGAAGTCGAAATTATACGTATCAAATTATCACCAGATAATGATGGATATGTCTGTTAATTCCTGAAAATGTTGACAGAAGTATACAATAATGTAGTGTTTCTTAGCTTAATTACCTGACTAAACACCTGGTTGGTAGGTTGGTTGATTTGAAGACAAATTTCGACAGCGACAATGACTAAGGGTTAAAGATCACATAACACCCAGGACACTTTGTGAAGTTTCTCGGTGGATTTACAGCAATAGCTTCAAGAAACTCCCAGTTTTGCTGAACTGGGAGTGTTTATTCACCCTCAATACTGCTGAATATATGCTGAATTACTTTTCTATGCATAAAACTATATACATACTCAATTTCTAATCTGTATTAAAAATTTGTCATTTCTTAAGAATATGAATCTTTTCTTTCTTTCCTTCTTCGCGTCAGCTGTTGATTTTACTGGACACTGCGTTCACTGATGCATGCAAAAGGCTGAGAAATTCAAGTGAATTAAGAAAGCGAATATTACTATAATAATAATAATTTGCTTACTTGTCTAATCATAATAACAATTATTAATATTATTATGATTGTTCGTGATTTCTACTACTTTCTTTTAAAAGTTCAAGAAGTTTTCTTTCTTTAAACAAGTTTTAGGTAGAGTGTTTAGCTATTTTATGACTGTTTTTTGCTTGCTTTTCGTAAAACAATTTTCTGTCTATTAAAATTATCCTAAACTGCTTTTATTTCTCTTTCTTTTATTCTAACCGCAATCCATTTCCACCATCACCACCCCTTTCACCCTCATCATTACTGTCACCATCTTCTCTACTTCTTTTTCTTCACATCTTGTTATCTAATTTCCGACAAGCTTTTCTCTTAAGAGAATGAAAGCTGAACTAGACAAAGGGGAATTGTATATAATTAGATGCCTTGTATATATATATATATATATATATATATATATATATATATATATATAAATGAGTGTACACTATGCATCTGTTTAAATTTTGACAGCGACTACATTTACTGATAAATGACATCTACTCGTTAAGTTAAATTAAACCAGAAAGTTTGTATCTTGATTCGTTTTAAACCCCAACCATTACTCGACTAAGTTGAGCTTACCAATCTAACACTGAGATTTACTGCTGTCAGAATGGGACACTGAAAATAATCTGACGAATAAAATATAACAGGTAGGAGAGTTATATCCAACCTGAATTTATGTAACCTAGTATTTGAAGAAGCGAATAACACTGAGATATTTTTTGGCAAACTCTTTAAGGAGTAACCAATGGATTAATTTTAATTTTATAAGGTGATAGAGATTACATTAGAAATTAAATATAACTAAAGTGTGTATGAAAACATGAATAACGAATGATTAAGACAATGTTTAAACACTTGAAGGGACGGTTCTCATTGAATGAAAGAAGGGCTACTCTGTTGAACGACCAAGTAAGAGTAATAACATTAGCCTATGCAAGAAGTGGCTCGACACAATGCTCCTATCCACCCCAAGCAAAATATTAAGTTGCATCGTCCTGCAAAGATGGAAAGATGCCTTGGATGAAAAAATTAGATAGGAACAGGCTGGATTCAGGAAAAACAAGTTATGTGTGGACTAATCATCATCGAAGAGAGCACAGAATGGCAGTCGACATCTTACGTCGAATCCGTCGAATTCGAGAAGGCCTTTGACAGCACTGTCCATGAAATAATTTGGAAATTGCTTCAACACTACAGGATAGCAGTGCACAAACATGTATACAACTCATTCAACAGCCATACAATGATGCTAAAAACAAAGTAATTCACAACGAAAAATTTATTGAAGCGTTTGAAGTCAAGACTGGAGTAAGACAAGGTTTCCTAATATCACCGATTGCCTTCGTCATTGTGATCAACTGGAGTAGACCGCAACTAGTAAGAAGAAGGACATATCCTAGATACTTGGACGCTTGAATTTACTGGACAATTTAGGTTTCATGTCGCCAGCAATCCCAGTAAACCCCAACTATCACCAAGGGGATAAATGTAAAGGAAGCAGGTTCGAGGGTGTCATTTAGAAGGGCGTTTAAGTTGAAAAGCAAAGTTTGTGGGTGGTCATGAAGGCAGTTAAAAGTGAAGGCTGGAATAAGGATGTGCTGATGAGTCTCTGTTTACCACCAAGAATTTGAAGAATGAGTAATAGCGATAACAATTTTAATTTAGAGAATGCCTCCAAACAGGTTTTAATTTCACATGCTTAAGAATTCATTTGATATCATTATGAGCCGTCAATTGTTCTCAAAACGTCACTCAGTTGTTAGTGCTGTACCATTGTGTGTTATATCAAGTAAGCTTTCCCGATATCTAATTGTACTGTGCTATGGCGTTCTTACTCTTACTGTGATGTGAATGATTAAATTGCACAATAAACAACTTCAATGAATGTCAGTTTGTAAAAGAAAACTTCAGTAAATTAGCATGCATGATTTCCAAAGAGATAATAGAATTCTTAGAAAAACAGCATTTAGATGGGACAATAATCAACATTTTTGTCGATTTGAACGTTATTCTCTAAGAATATTCTGATTAATACTTCAGAACGACACTAGTATTAAACATACAAAAGGATCTGAGAAACATAAATTGGTAGGTTGGAATGCTTGATATCGACTGGTGATAGGTGGATTACAATGAATTGTGAGAAATCCTCTAACGTAATCCAATCAAGCTATGAACTTCAGTATATAAAGGTTAACTCCAACCCAAAAATTTCTGACACCTCTGAAAGACATACAGTTCATAAGAAAGAAGTCAGTGACAAGGACAAAGATGCTCACAATACAGTCAACTCCAAAGTGGGTAGAATGAGCAAGTATTATTTTCAAACGCTGTTACTTAGCTTGAAGATTAACACAAAACGGTGACCAGTTAACAGCACATAAACAGCTACTGGTCATAAAACGTTTCTTTCTTAAATTAATTCGTCAAACGAATCTGGTATAACCCAACCCTTACTCCTACAATTCGTTAATTCTCGCATCCTGCCTATTATTCTCTATTGTTCCCCCTTAGTTTTTCCCGGGCTACTAAAGAAAGACTATAACATATTACGCAGGTTGTTAAATGTTGTCAGCAGGGTAAGCAACGTACCAATTAACCAGCTTGTTAATATTCTGGTTGACAGGCACATGGACTCATGTGAAAAATGGGCCAAATCCATTTTATCTAACTCACAGCACCCTCTTCACTCAAAACTCTCCCCTTGCATCTCATCAGGTAAAACCAGAAGCCAATATAGAAAACTATATGCTCGCACCAGCAAGTACAAAGACTCAACCATACCCTACTTAGCTCGTGTTCTGTGTGATAAAGAAAGCATTAGGCGTGACACCTATAATTCATTAAATAGTCATTAGTACAACTGGATCTCGTCTTTCCAACCCACATCATCAATAGGTACAACATTTTCTTTCTTTCTTTTCCTTTTCTCTCTCTTATTTTTCCGTTATGTGCTGCTTTGTTTCTTTCTTCCGCTTACGCCAGTTAATAAGACAGCTCCCACTTTTCTAACACCTTCAAACACTGTTTCACCTTTATCTTTGCTACCGACATGCCAATGTGTTGTTGTAATAATGAACTGTGGTTTCCTCAATGTATGTAGAATTCTATTTATTGAAAATGTACTAACGGGATGCAATACTGTAGTAAAAATGCTGAGAATTCCATTCTGTATCACAAGTACTGTTTTGGAATAAAGCAAATTATTATTATTATTATTGAGACGCATTCAGCTGAACGTTTTGGTGAAGATTATAACGTCGGAAGTTATATATAATAAATGGATTTCAAATGACTTTTGGTTAACCTTAATTTTTCCATAATCAATAAACTGCATAGTTTTTATTCTGTTTAACTTCATTGAATAATTAGATCTTCATGATAAGCGATGATAACTCTTTTGAATAATTTCTGGACACCTTACACGCTATTCCGTATCCAGACTGAATTCTTCTGCTCTTCGTCAGTCAAATGCTCTAAAGTACTAAGTTATAAATTTGTATGACTTTGAAGCTGGTTGACGAAGAGAGATCAATACTGTCAATTCTGTAGACACTAAGTACAGATGTAATCCTACGGTGTACAAACACGCAATTATCTCTTATTGTTTATCATGTATTTGCATTATTCTACACATTCTAGAATCGAAATGATAATACTTCGTCATACATAGAAATGAAATGGATATTATAATTTGACAGTCTTCACTTCCAGTCACTTGATGAAATGTATCTCAGAGTAACTAACTGTATCAGAGTTGTCTGTGAGCTAAATAGTAATCAAGTAACCTGTTCAATCCCAAAGAAGCTAGTAGCATATTTATAAGAAAAAGTTTACTTACCAGTAAAGGAAGACGAAAATAAAGTTAGCTGATTTTAGCTGATAACATTAAAAGTAGATTGTAAAAATCAGCAATAACTAACAACAGTGTACTCATTAAGAAAACTGTGTGCCATCTACATGCTTCATGGGACAGCCAGTTTCATGTAGGTTGGTGTGGTGCAAATTTTATACACATCCCAGTAAGGAAGGGATTGAGGTGTTACGGCAAATTAACGAAACTTTTGTAATGAATTTGCCATAAGTTGCATGTGACCGAAAAATCTCACTGACAAAAAAAGAATACCTAATTAGTTTGATGGATGCGGACTGAATAAAATGAGTTTAAGTTAGTTGGATGGCATCAGTGATTGAACCCGGAATCTTTAAGTTAGTGTGAAGCGATGAAGAGTCTTGAAACTAGGAGTACACAACCATCCAGAGCTCCTTGGTTTGAAAAAAATCTACACTGAAATCAGTCGTAATCCCTATAAAGTTCAAGTCTAAAATCTTTTTCTCACTCCGTACTACGGAGATAGTTTTGTCTAGTTTTGGTCTTTTCAGCAGTGCGCATTCACCACGCTATGCATTACTGTCTTTGGATGAATATTTCACTATTCATAAACAACTTTAACCCGTCTTAATGGTCGTCTGGCAGCTTATTTGCACAGGGCCTTCAGTTAATCACTGCTACAGAGAAGTGAACTAAACGGAGACAGACTTCACAGAGCTCCTTGGTTTTCAGTGTGACTCTCTAGCAAGTTGAGCCATCCAGCTTAAAAAAGCTACTTGTAAATGAATTTACTACTTTACATGATCTTAGCTCAGAGGGCCGAGAAGCGATTTACTACTTTCTTCAGTAAGACACAACAAAATGGGGGTATTAAAGGAAAAATATTAAACATTATTATTATTAGCCATTGTGTTGAGGCTGAAATGAGTTCATATATAAAGAAGGGATGAAGATGAATAGAAGTTAAATAACTCCACTCATCCCATCTCTCGATATTTTCAGTTTGCTTCATATCATCTCATACACATAAAGGATTATGTCAAAAGTTTCGCACTCATAATAATAATAATAACAATAGTAATAGCCATAACAAAAGAAGCTCTCAATCAAATAATACAATTCAAAAATTTTCCCTTAATATATAAATAAATGCAGTTACGTTATATATGATTAAGGCCAATTTTCTGTGTTTTGGCGATTATATTTGCCCTTGTGATTACCGTCAGCTTATGAATGTGAGATATATTAAATCAGCTGTTTGTATGTGTGCGTGTGCATGTACGAGAGAAAAGGGAAAAGGAGCTACTCCTCTCAGTCATTTACACACATTGGACAAGAAAATATTTGAACTTTATTTATCCTGTTCTAGCATGCATACAAAACAGTACAAAATGTACTTACCTATCCCCTGTTCTGTTCCGTTGAAATATTTTCCACATGAAGTATTATTTCATATTAAAAAGACAACTAGGGTCGGTTGTATAGTGGCAGAATAGTCACCAGCCAAACGAGAGGTCCGGGTGGGATTCCTGGCCAACGTACTCCCAGTCTTCACCTATTTTAAAAGAGTTAAGGTTGGACGTGTGCGTTGGTGGCACAGCGGTTAGGACGCTTGCCGACCATGCACATGGTCCGCGGTTCGATCCCCGGCCGACGCACTCCTTTACCTCGCTAAGCCAGCAATAGAGCTGGTGAAGAGCAAAAGTTAGGCATGAGGCTAGCAACCCCATCCTGTAAAAATAAAAACCGCTCCAGAAACTTCAAGCCTCTAGCTTGGAGCTCTATGTTCCACTGGGAACGTGAAGGAATAAAAATGAAAAAATAATAAAGGTTGGACGTGAAGCTACCAACCCTAGCTTATGAAAAGCAATATCACCATTGAAAGTGAATAAGCCTAAAGCCGTTTGTTTCACTCCGAACTGTAGGAAAGGAAAAAGTAGATAACGATGTACACTAATACGTAAAATATGTTAATGATGCAATTTAGTTGCCACTTTTAGTAAGTTGATGAACAGCAAATTATCGATTGATACAGGACCAGGCATTACTAAGCAGTGAACAAATAATACAACGGTGTTTCAATGCTCTTCTGGATCTAGAAATTTTAGTCTCAGATTAATAATTATCGTATTTGCAATGAACGCCACACACACAGCGACCACCACAAGTAAACAACTCAATGGTATGTAAAAGTGACACAAACAACTTAAAACGAAGGCTTTATGCTCATGAGGAACATCTACTGATAATCACTAACACAACTTGTCTTCCATTGATTAACTGTTTTCATTTGCAATTAGCAGTCCTCTCTGAACTGGTTGGTTAAGCTGTGGAGCTTTCGTTGTCCTTCTGGACAACATCTTCAGCGTAATTTTTAGCATATAGTGAACTCCTGGTAACCATCTTTACATATGTATTGATCATTTTCTATTAACTTGGATTTTAAACTTTCTGGTCACATGATCTACTTTTTATTAGTAGCCTGGTACTCAAACGAAAATGCAATTAACAAGCACGAAATATACCAACTAATAAAAAGTAAATCAGGTGACCAGAAAGTTTAAAATCCAAGTCAATAGAAAATGGTCAATACTTATGTAAAGATAGTTACCAGGAGACGCAATTATATCACTCATGAAGAAATTTAAATCATTTCACTTTATGCTAAATGTTGCGCTGAAAGGGGATGTTGTCCAGAAGAACGACGAAAACACAACCGCAACTAAACCAACCAGCTCAGAGAACACTGTTAATTGCAAATCATCCACCTGAGCTACAAATCTTCTCTATTATATTTGGTTTATATTAACATGTTTTTTAATTGTATATTTGTTTGAGTACCAGGCTTCTAGGAATTCCCTGGCACTTTTGCTGTTTCCTCTGTCTTAAATTTTGAAATTATCTTCATTATTTCAATTTAAAGTTCTGTGCTTAAGTAGATGTCTTTCTTATATGACGTTGCTTCCGTTTTTAAAAAGGCAACAAAACAGGCGATTCTACAGTAGGTTCCCCGTTTCTCTGCTGTGTACCAACAACACTTGCAATGTTCTGTCTGTGAACTTTCTTTCTCAGATGATTTTAGAGAACACTAATTCTCTCTTAAGTATCAGATCTGATCAAAACGAATGCTTAAGCACAGTAATAGTTGTTATTCGCTCATTACTTGGTTTCACACAAATACTCTATGATGTAATTTGAGGGATTAGAAAGTACTCAGACTGATGAATGCCAAGCAGACAGTTAGGTTCAGTGTTTTGAACTACAGCACCATTCCCTGGCAATTCTGTAACTTTTGAAATGCAGGCAAATAATCGATTCCAACAAAAGAATATCAAACGATTTGGTAAGGATTGTGCAAAACGTGTTGCCTGGAAATTACAACGCAGAACATTTGATTTTTAATGGAAGCCTTAAAATTATGTTTTATATAGTGAAGCTAACCAGTAGTCAGTACTTCTGAACTTAAAAAAGACACAGTCTTCAGTTTAAAAAAGTCTTTCATTCGTAGGTGAGATTTATCTCCATAAATGCATGATTTTCTCTGCCCACATTATGAGAAATTCTAAGTCAGTGTCTAAGAGAGACAGCCTTATTTTGAAATCGTTAATCAGCAGTTCAACTGTTACTTCACTTGATGGTGCTTATCAGGACAGGTGTTTCGTCCTATTTGGGACTCGTCATCCGGGTGCACTTTCATTCCCAGTAATTGATGATGATCCTAGTGGAACTCAAACCCTGATTCCTGTAGTTCCAAATGCCAAAGGGTTATTAAGTATGCAATGACATGTTACAACAGTCACTTTTTGTGCAGCAAGTGTCAGTTGTTATTTGTTGAAATTGATCTGGACCGAAATATTCGGTTTTTGTTGAAATGTTTACCTCTGGTAAGGACGATTCGATAATGCCTTAAGGTTTAAATTGCTAAGAGTTAATTGGTGGATGGTGACTAGCAGTGGAATCCACGATACTCATTTCGTCCTATTCGGGACTTGTCATCTGGATGTGCCTACAGTCCGAAGTAAGTGGTGGTGTTCCCATGGAGTCTCAAACCCAGTGCCCATAGTTTCAGACGCCAAAGCGTTATCCACTAGACTGCTGTGGAATGCATGTACATGCAGCTGACGAGTCCCAAATAGGATGGAATGCGCGTCCTTGATTCCACTGCTAGTCACTATCCACCAACTGACTTCTAGCTACATGCCCAGACATGGTCGAAGCTTCTGCACAAGGTACCGACATGTCAACTTGAGACCGAGCACTTTGGTCCAATCAATCGAAGGGAAAATCTAAATTTGAATTAAATTTAAATTGCTAAGTTGTATAAAAAAAAGAACTACTAATACCCTTAAGGATTTCCCGTAAGGGATGAAATTATTGACAGTTCAGCAGCTTTATTCATTTATTTCAACAAGTGATATCAATGCAAATTATCTTCAACCTCACGAAAAAGCCTACAGTTTATTAACTTATAACTAAAATTTCCACTGAAATCTTGTAGTGTTTAATAGGAAACAAAGTGGCGAAATTATTTTCTTTGTGTATTAAAAGGTGCGAATTATTAATAAAATATTTTTCATAATCACACTTAAAGAAATCACTTTTAAAACATGGAAATCTCGTGAAAAATGTATACATATATTAGAGGATATACATATAAATATAAATATGTAAATAAATTATAAATTATCAGAAGAAGTCATATTTATCAGATTTTCTTCCTTAATAACTGGACATTGAAAGCAACCCCTTCGCGCGCGCACACACACACACATACACACCGACGCACACACACATTAAAGAAAATATGAATACGCAAACTTGAATATATATATATATATATTTAATGTACATCATTTCGCCATAATAAATATGAAAATAGCGTTTATTTTAATTGACAGCTGACGCGCTTAAACGCACAGGATGGGGTGTGAGAATGCTTCAATTATGAAACAATTGACAGTTGTCTAAAATGAACTAGAACTTCACTGACATACTTAATTCTAAGTGTATGTGCGTGTGTGTGAGTGTGTGTGTGTAGATGAATGGTTTGGAAATTTTCATATGGCAGAATTGTTTTTAAGAAAAAAAGATTTTTAACCAAAATATCTCACTTAGTTAATCATATCTCGTAATCGTTTCACAGTATGAGAGAATTTCACGCAATGGATAAGTCAGAATATTGTGTAGGTTGTTAGACTATGATTGTCCTACCGAGTGAGATTCCCCACATATTCATTCATCCATACATCCACAGAGTGGTTCAACAAGTGGGTGAAAACCATAATATGGCTAGTTCAAGGCATCTACACTTCGTTGATAGAGGGATAAGCCGGTAAACCATTGTCTGTTTATTTTAATGCTCCTGAGACCCGGGATTACTCTTCAGCGTTTATAATCACTGGCGAAGACAGTTTCGAGGATAAGTTGTATCCGTTATAAAGTGTAATTTCTTGGTGCTTCCATCGACAGACTCTTTGTGGTATCTAATCTATGAATTTATGATGGCTGGTGACACAGTTGTCGCTGATTTACTCACTGCCTTATAAAAACATACAAGTAATTCGACGATTCGGGACAATTTTATTACAATTAATTTAATTAACCTTTACATAATTTAGTTTTTAATGAAGATAATGTGGAATTTACTCAAAACTGGTTTCGTTTAATCATAAAGAATAATTCTGCTGAAGAAACTGTGATTTACATGGCGAAACTTCTACCAAAATCTTCTTTCTGTGTTCAGTATATGCTGGGATTATTTTAAATAAATTTATAACGATTCGGGCAGACCAAATTAGGTAATGGCAGTAATTTTTTGATATCTTAACCTTCATAAAACTTCAAGAGCCAAAATATTTTTCTTATCAAATAAATAAAAACTAAATCCAATAAAAAGAGGCACTAAGGCTGTGTTGAAATGCACAAAGCGTTTGCTTCTATTATAGCGCTTCATCACACATCAACATCCGATAGATAAGTATCGAAAGCTTGAAAAGAAGTAAATACCCCCTCCTTCCATCCACTTTTGACACCCCTCAACAATTCGCCCCTACGATCTTGTTTGGGTGAGAATGTTGCCATTCACTGATGGACTGAAACCCAAAAGTTCACTTTTCTCTCAATTGAGTAAACTTGGGATATAAAGTGGTCGTCAGTAAAAGCTATCGGAGGATATTTGCCCTCATTTCTAATTTGGTCTACCTCAATGACTATGGGAACAAACAAAACAAGAACCAATCGCCCAACAAATATGCAGGAGAAAGTGGAGATGGATTGGACACTCGCTGAGGAGGCCGTCGGGTGACATCGCGCGTCAGGCGAGTGGGACGTCCAAGGGTGACATGGAGGAGATCGTGTGAAGAGGAGCTGAAACAGTATGGACTAACATGGATGCAGGTGAAAAGTACAGCAGAAGACAGAAGCAAGTAGAGACGTGTAGTTGAAGCCCTATGTTCCACTAGGAACCCAAAGGAACAATAATAATAATAATACATTGAATGAGACAGTATTCTATTAAATGTACCAAAATGAATCCTCCTAACCATTGACGTCACTGTCAACCTAATGCTGCAGGACAGTAGTCTCCTCGGTTCCTGATTCACTCTTGCTAATATATGATGTATGGTAATAAAATGATTGCTGAACAATCTTTATTTCGTTTCAGCCAAGATCTCCAGATCCATGCATAAAATAATTATAAGTAGACTATATGAAATCTTAGTTGTGAACTTTTTGTAAAGTTCCAAGCAGATGACTGATTCCGTTTTTGTCAGTCGTAGCAGGCGTTTAACAGCCATGGTTCAAGTTCAAATTCAGGAGGACAAGATTTTTCAGGGTTTATATTTAGAAGAAATGAATGTGTGGTGAGAGCTGGCTGATAGCCAAAGTTGGTAGACAGTAATTGAGGTCAGTGTTGATATCCCCAATATCGGTGGTGAGAAAATGAGAACAAAGGCTTTGCGTAGGCGGATACAATCAGCATATGGATGATCTTACACAGCCACAAAGAGATGCAAGTTTAACTTTCTGTGAGAAACACCCAATCAAAAGACTGTATTTTCTACTAACAATAATCTACAATAATGTACATTAAAATCTATAAATATGTGTTGGTTTTCCTTAATAAACGATCTGTTGCCTGGCCCTTGTCTTCTGTTGTTACAAATGATCCCCACCTTTCGGATAGTAAAAATCTAAACCTGGTTACCTATATGTTTTATCTACAACATCCTTCGCTGGTTCCATAGTGAAGATTAGATGACCAGTGAAAAAGAATTAGCAGCAAATAAACCTGAGGACAAACCAACCAAGAACCTGATTAACAAATATCCCCAGGATCAGACATACACTCAGGAGACTGTCGAGAGACATCGCGCATCATGCCATCACTCGAGTGGAACCCGAATAGGAAACGACGAGTGGGGGTGACATGAAGGAGATCGTGCGAGGAGGAGATGTAAGCTTATGAGTACTCGTGGGCAGGCTGAAGAGGATTGTTGAGAACAGGACCAAATGATAACGTGTTGCTGAAACCCTATGTTCTACTTTGAACCCAAGGGGACAATTATACTTTATGTAATTTATTTAATGTGTTCTGTATGATCCAAGTTCTGTTCTTGTTAGTAACAACATCAAAGAATGAAATCCCTAAGTGAGAGTTTACTGTAATTTTTAGAACGATAAAAGAAGTCGCAACCATTTATTCGGAGGAAGGCATTCCACACTTGGCGTAAAAATTTGGGCCAAAACATGGGACTGAGCAACTATGTTTTTTACCGTCAAGCAGTGCAGTCCTACGATTTATGGTATCACCAGTCCGCCCAATAAGCTAGCTAGAAATCGAGTGGCGTGAACTGAAAGGGGTCTCTAAGCTGAATCAAAGCACGCACACCACTGATTAGCTGCGCCCCAAACTAGCGAAACCGCCGTTCGGTATTTAGATAATTTCGATCTACCTAGAAAGAACGAAAACACGTAGTTCAGTGAAAAGGCTTATTTTGGCGAATTCGTCTTCTTCAACTGTACAGCTGCATTTGTATGCAATTTTTTTCATGAAAAAGGGTAGTAACAAAAGTGATGAGTTGTCATAGTTATATCTGTTAGTATTCGTCAATGCATAAGAGCTGAATAAGTGTACTGGAGTTACGCCATAGTGTGAATTTTTTAATCAATGAATTGCAATCATAAATAAAGGAAGACATAGAATTGCGTAAGAGTTCTAAGGAAGTAATAATAATAATCTACTTTATTCCAAAAACAGTACTCATAATACAGTATGTAATTCTCAGCATTTGTCACAATATTGCATCTGATTTACTCAAAATATAAATAAAATTAAAAATTAAAACAAAAATTAATCAGAGGAATTTATCCACACTTACTACATAAAGTCAAAAATATTCGAAGTACGATTGGTTACAGGATGACATTGGAAATGGTTGGGAGTACTGGACAGTTGTTTCGTCCTAGTTTGGGACTCTTCAGTAGCACGTACCCGCTGCTAGGGCTCGAACCCAGGACCCTCTGGTTACAAGACAAGCTAGCTCGTAAACCATTAAGCCACTGGGACCCGATCCAATGGCCCATGAATTCTAACTTCTGTCAATTCACGATGTAGCGCAACCGCTAGCTAGGGTTCAAACCCTGGTGGATGCGTACTGTGAAGAGTTCCAAACCAGGACGAAACATATGTCCAGTACTCCCAGGTTTTCCAATGGTTCTGTAACTGATGTCAGCTCATGATGAAATCCTGTAACCAATCAGCCAAATCCCCACAAACCAATACTTGAATTCGAAGTAAGAATTGAGAATATTAAATATAACAATAATAATAACAGTGAGTTTTTTTCAAACAGTATTGGCGATTCAGTTTGAAAATTTTAGCATGTTATAGATTATTGAATCTAATGTTCTGTTGATATAGTATAGTGAGGGAAAATACAAAATTAACAGTTATAACACAGCTTAAATGATGTTTACACTTATGAGAAAATAAACAAATAAAAACAAAAAATTGAGAGGATTATAAATAGAAATACAATAACAATACAGTACAAGAGTTACAAAAAGTTAGAAAAACAAACAAATAAGTACCAAATTAGCGGAAATCAACAAGATTGTTATCATCATAATAAGAATGGTTTAATAAATTTTTTCTGCATACATAACCGCGGGTTATCTGAATGACTGAAGCTTCGGCAGTGCCGAGTAGACGAAGGAGCATTGTCTTTGGCAGGCTGTTCTTCACTTTGTACATTACTTAGAAAGAGGGGCTTGTTGAGATGGAGTGACCAGTATTGACAAGGTGTTGAATCATCTCACTCTTTATGGAGCCACTAACGCCTTTTTTCAACCACGAGAGATAGTGTTCTTCAACCCTTTTACACACGATACAAGTCGAGTGACCAATATGCCTGTCTCCACATGAACAGATGACCTGATATATGGACACAAAAGTGGTCAGATGAGAGACCTTGTGTTTAAGGCTCCTGCAGACCAATGGACGACTGGACGACCCTACTGTTAGTGGTGCTAAGAAGAATGTTCTTCTCAAAGATGGTGGAATTAATCTCTTAGGGATATCTCAGGTTAAGTCTAGCTCGAAATCCAGGTTCATGTAAAGTTTCCTTTTTGGAACAAGTAATATTTTGTCTCAGGATTTTCATCATGAGCTGATATTGGTTAGAGAACCAATAGATAACCTGGGAGTACTGGACAGCTGTTTCGTCCTAGTTTGGGACTCCTCACCAGTACGCACCCACCGGAATTCGAACCCAGGACCTTCTGGTTACAAGGCGAGCTCGTATACCATTAAGCCACTGGGACCCGATCCAATGGCCCATGAATTCTAACTTTTGCCAATTCACGACATAGCGCGAGTATTTGTCCTCACACCCGACCTGCTGCACCCTACTGGTCACGACTTCTCACTAGAACCCCAGGTAACTACCTACCTGAATAGAGCAAGTCGCTAGTGAGCATCTCATTGATATTCAAGTGTTGGTTTGTAGGGATTTTATTGGCTACAGGATTTTCATCATGAGCTGATATTAGTTCCCAAACTAGGACGAAACAGCTGTCCAGTACTCCAGGTTATCCATTGGTTCTCTAACCAATATCAGCTCATGATGAAAATCCTGTAACCAATCAAATCCCTACAAACCAACACTTGAATATTTTGTTTCTCTGAACTTTTGGTTTGATATTCTTGTCAATGAATCTTAGTGGCTTTCGATTCTAGATGAAGATTTCATTCAGAAGACCTGGTTTTGCTTTTCGAGTGTCAGTATTACACGTGTCAGATCCGAATTGCAAGAGATTTAATTAAATGTCGTTTTCTCTCAACAGGCGGCACCAGACTGTGGAAATCCGTTAGTTAAACGTTCCAAGTTGGTTTCCTGGGGACTGACCTTCTTAAGGTTCCATCGGGTCTTCTTGTCAGTTCCATGTCAAGAAAGGGAATTTTTGATGAGAGTCTTATACCCTACTACTAACAAACGGCAATTGAATAATATCCGTGAGCATCAGGTTCATCAATAGAAACAATTGTATGAAATAATACTGCAATCGGATTCAACTAAAACGCTTTTTCAGTAACCGGAGTAGAGCCAAAATAAATTCTAAAAGTAACTTCGCATCAGAGAGACAATAAAAACAGTGACTCTTCTTTAAGCCAGTTTCTTTATTCTCTTTACTTCTTAAATACCATAGCCAACTGAGTATCTTTCCTGTAGACATTATTGACAATTAGTATTTAAACGCATAGGAATTTTTGCTTACAGACCCCAGTTTTGTCATTGGGAAATCCCGCAACCCAATACTCATCACTGTTATGAGTTCTACAACAATAATATATGTACTTTCCATTCAAGATGTATAACTGTTAATATTTATGATAAAAATTATGGAGGCCAAGTTTACTGTTACATATGGAGGCTTACAGTGAGATTCTCAATAACTTATTTTCAATTATTTTTAATATCACAGAACTCCAAAGTTTGCAAGCACTCGTAAGTAAACAAAAAGGTGTGATTTTAATTGCCATGCTTTAGTTGAAATGGTTAAACCTCAGTGCAAGCCTTAATTCTAGTATTTGCATCAGAAGAAAAGGGAATAGATAGATAAAACAATACAGAGCCTTAGTAAAACAGACAATCTCTTCACAACACCAAATATCATGACAGTGCAGAAGTGGAAAATAGACGAAAGTAGGTACAAAACAAGGATATATATATGTACCTATTTCATTTGTCGGATTTCCTCAAGAACTAGCATAAGTCAGAGAAATCACTAGTACCAAGGAGAACTAAACAAACCCCGATTCGTCCTGTCTAGCGAGTCTTCACAAGGTGCAGCCAGGACCCAACTAGTGATCGGCTGTAGCACATTTAGATTACGAGACCGAGGTCGTTGAATATTCAGCCAGTTGAGCCAGAATTCAATAACCTATGAATTCTAACCTTTTGATTTCGTCATTCAGCGTTGTCGCGTTGAGGTGAAGCAGATGCTCATTGATGGCATTGGTTCAACACGAATCAATACTTTGATCCTAAAGGATAGCTATTACCTTCACATGGTGATCAAGCCACACTGGTTGGAACCAGTGCTTTTTCAGGTTCCAGCATGCTAGAGGTTAGATAAAAAGCAGTTGCTGGAACGTCTGTGCAATACTGAGTGGTTTCAGGATGAATTCGTACTGCTGACAGATGAGTGTGTACCAAAGCAGTATGCATTACTGTAGAGTCCCTCACTTGGATAAAATAGCTGTCCAGTGTGCTACCTGGTTTTCAAAGATCACTCTAACGGATGCCTGATCGTGACAAAATCTAACTATTGAAACTGATCCAAATCTCCAAAAATCCCATAATCTGAAAATATTCATTTATTTTGCTCATCAACAGTTGCTTTTATAATTGAGTTTAAAAGTTCGAATGTGAAACTTACCTTAACTGTGATAAATTTTGAAGTAGGCACTCAAAAAGTGAACTTGGATGGTTAAAAGAATTTACGGATAAAGGATGAAAAAATACTAGTGAACAGTCTCCTTAAATACACTTTTCATTTCTATGGATAACTAAGTGATGTAAGAAAAAAAAGTGTCGTCAACGACTGACATCAGATAAGCAACTGTTGAAAACAAAGTAGCACCCGTCAACTATTTCGCCATAGTTTGGGACTCCTATGAGATCGAGTTCAGCAGAATCTGATTTCTTGTTTAGCCTATTTCTATTCAAATGATGAATCGAAGTCTGATGATAAATGACTTCCAGACTTTGATTCCGATACAGTAGTATCAACACACAAGTTCCTTGGAAAACGTATTCTTCACTGTTTGTATGAAATACAGGTTTTCGAGTGTTCGTTGGCAGGGATTTGATTGATTACGGGTTTGATCATGAGCTGGTATCAGTTAGCGAACCACTGGAATACCGGAGAGTACTGGACAGCTGTTTCGTCCTAGTTGGGGGCTCTTCATAAGCACGCACCACCGGATTCGAACCCAGGACCTTCTGGTTACAAGGCGAGCTCGTAGACCATTGAGCCACTGGGACCCGATCCAATGGTCCATGAATTCTAACTTCAGCCAATCCACGACATAGCGTGACCATTTCGCAATGTCTTCTTCGATGAGTAACTGCCTCATCTTCAACCTTCTGTACCCTACTGGTCACTAGAACCCCAGGTCACTGCCTGAATAGGGCCAGTCGTTGAAGAGTCCAAAACTAGGACGAAACAGCTGTCCAGTACTCCCACGTTTTCCAGTGGTTTTCTAACTGATGTCAGCAAATGATGAAATCCTCCATCCGATTAGCTGTTATGTTACCTGATTCGGTGGACTGTGGTAATTACAATTGATTAGAACTCCAGGTAACTTCTTGTATTGAACGAGAACTCATCTTGTTACAAGAAGGTCCTGGGTTTGAATTCCAGAGCATGTGTACCATGAAGAGTCCCAGTCTAGGGCGAAACGACTGTCTGGTACTCCCAGTTATTCTAATGATTCTATAACTTACGTTAGCTCGTGGTCAAATATAATTTTATAATAAAATACAGTTTGAAATTTATCAGAAGTGGAATTAATGTCTGAAACAGAAAAAACATTAATCTTGTGCTACAGCAGAGCTCAGGGGACAGTTGCTTGTGGTCGGTCACACAAGGAGTATTTGCAGTGGTTTTCTGATTTGAAGACGCTACTTTTGGCTACAAACCTCTGTAGAATAAGTTAAGACGTACAACTGTTGTGGTTGACTTTTACTACCCCTTATCATCACGACAGAAGGGGTAACATAGCTGGCTCGCTGATCATCTGAGGATAACGCCTTATTGGTGTTACACCCTTATTCGTCAGTAGTACAACTTCATCCTGGAAGTACCCAACACTGTGTAGATGGGTTACGCTATGATGGTAATTACTTTTTATCTAACTTTCAGCAAATTAGGACCCGCAAAAGCACTGGTTTTATCCAGTGCAGTTTGTTGAATCATTGCTGCATGGAAGCCTGATCACCGTTTGAAGGTAGCAGCTATCCATCAGGATCAAAGTTTATATATATATATATATAATATCAAATGCGGTGGTACAGCATTCTTTGTAAACATTAAAAATGTGCGGTGGTGTTCTGTATTAAAATATGTTAACCTGTGATTCAGTTATAACTAAAATATTTTATAGATATTATTTATATGCGGTGTTTAAGTTAAGAATTTCCTCCTAACTCGGTTGCCATTATGCATACATAGTTGAGCCAATTATGAAATTAATGAATTAACCATAAATTCGGACAGCCAATCAATGAACTGACATATCCGTCTCACTCGTTTTCTGATTGGCTTAGTTTAAATGCTAGTCTAGATTAGGAAGAAATTAGGTTTGTTTTGCATGATTTTAAGGCAATCACACTTTTTTCTGCTGTCCTACTTTCTTCCATAGGAAAAACTGAAATAATATTTAGCGTGATGAAGGGGAGAACAATAGAGTGTACCAGAAAGGAATTAGGCGCAAACTGTAAGCCAATCAACATGCGATTAGCTTAGTTTACATAATGTTAACTGTAACTTGACCTAGATTATGGGAAAATTAAGCTATAATTCCTTGTAATTTATAGGGAAAAGAAATTTTTACATTATTGCATCAAATATTTAAATTGTACAGAACTACGGTTAGGAAACCAACTGAATTTATTCACAATGACACATCAGAATAACACGGATAAGAAATCTTCGAAATTTGATACTAGACACTTGCCTTTCACTATTCGAACCCTTCTAGATTTAAATAACACAAAAGACAAAAAAGCAAATAGCAAAAAAGATAAATCCGTACCAGAAAACCATTGTAAGGTGACTTCGAAGAATGGATGTACTAATGATTCATTGAAACATTCAAATTCAATGGTTTCAACTCCTTTAAATTCCGATGTAAAACAGAATTATGACCCACCAATAGGTCATTTAAATTATTGTCCCTCAAATGCTCTAGAGAATAAACTATTTTTACAATTTTTCAAAAATGTATACTTATCACAGACTCAAAATACTAACTTCCAGATGCCAATGACAAATTTTTATCAGCCAAATATTTTACAAGAATACTTGATTCAGTCTCAAAATATTCATGACATGTCAAAAATTATGCCGTCCAACTCATGTATGAGTTCAGCGGAACCATCAGATACCAGTTTTTATCCAAACACTGTCAGCAATAACAATAATAATAATGTTAATTTCAACAATAGCAACTGTATGAATGACAGTGTTCCTAGAATACGTGAATTTGTAGACCATTTACAAAAGAGTCAGTTGCCAAAACTTTTAGATTTCACTTCATTTTATTCTCCGTCTTCTAATCTTCAATCATCTGTATTTAATAGCCAGCCAGAGGTATTAAATTCTTCACTGAAAAACTTCAGTTCAGATATTTCACACGCTAAATGTACTTCTTCTTCTTCTTCCTTGGTAAATCCACTTAGAGGAGAATTATCCCACGAAGATGACCAAAATAATAATTTCTTCAGGAATATTGACAAAAGTGAGTTTAATACATTTATATGTTTAAAAAAAAAATTATTTGTGATGACACTCTTACGTAAGAGGATATCAGTGTGCAGCGGGACTGACTGACTGTAGAAGAAATAAGATTAAGTGCAAATAACTTGGAGTAAACTGTTAAGTCCCAACTAATTAACGGTAATAACCGATAATAATGAACTTCACTAATAAACATTAGTTAGAGAAAAAGTCAAGGAGCACCTAATGCCTATTTTATCATCGTCTGACGTGCACCAATCATACACACATACGTTATGGTACAGTTTGAGGAGGTATCTCAGAGTCTTGCGACAGAAACTTTACCATTCAGGAAAACGGGTTAAAATACAATCCCTTTTGCTTTACAACTTGTGTTTATTCACGATATAGTGTTACTGTCACTAACTGATTTTGATGAATAACTGTTTTGACATACCATGAGAGGCTGTTGTTTACAAATTCTTATTGGAACCTCAGGGAATCCATCTCAGAGCTAATCTCTTATTATCTGTGTAGTGGAAACTGCGTTTTAACTTTTATACTGGTTTAATTGATTTCTAAGTACGCCCAATTAAAAACCAATATCAGCCGTCAAGCATTTGAAAATGAAAGTGCATGTGCGGTTCATTCTCCTGAGTCGAGTTTTCAGTATTCCTTAAAACGACAGATTCAGTAAATGGTTTGAAATAAATTATCTTGGTCTAGTGAATATTCTCAGTGAATGAGCTAGGCACACAGCTGCACGCTGACATAGACTACATAAAGGCAATCTATCGTCTGAATAGATATCACCAAAGAAGATAAGTGCCCTGTCGTGCTTACTGTTGGTCTAATCCATGGGAAAAGATTTCGTATCAGTCATCTTTCATAAATTTCCGCTCCACAGTGTTTCTTTGGTTCTTAATTTTCAGTTTCTCGATCAACAGCTTATTCAGGCAATAACTCCATGTATTTAGAAGCAAATAATTTTGTTTTATGCAGTTCCTGTATTTGAACGCCTTCTACCAACAAATCAGATGATCAGACTTTATTTAACGAGTGAAATTTTCCAATATCCTGAAAAAAACTGACGCAGTAAATACTAAAATTTAGTTTATGAAATCACAAAGAGATTCCCTACTTCCTATCTACTTTAAGAAATGTACACATACTAGCTGATTCTTAGCCAGTCATCCCCACGCCCACCCTACAACTTGTGAAAATACACAGTTCGGTCCTTATAACATCTCCAAACATTCAATCTGTTAATTCCAATTACATGATACCAGTCTTATGATGTATCAAGTTTTGTTGAACAAATATCCAATTATACACAGAATTTCGATTTGCTTTAAAGTTTTAATCTACATTATATCTAACGAAATAAATATTTGACCAGAAAATTGTTAATTCTTCGAAATTACCGCTACAAGATAGTACTGGCTAACTGTGTCACTTGTGCGTTGGTGGCATAGCGGTTAGGACGCTCGCCGACCATGCACATGATCCGGGGTTCGGCCGACGCACTCCTTTACCTCGCTAAGCCAGTAATAATGCTGGTGAAGAGGAAAGGTTGTACATGAGGATAGCACCCCCATCCTGTAAAAATAAACACTGTTACAGAAACTTCAAGCCATTAGCTTGAAGCCCTATGTTCCACTGGGAACGTGAAGGAATAAAAGAAACTGTCTCACTGGAATTATTTTCAGACTAAGGTTAAAAACGTCCAGAGACTGACAAAATCTATTTAAGGTTATTTTAGAAACGAGAATAAGAAACAAGAACACACAGTAGTGAACATTTGCGATTACTCTTTACTTCAAACAATGAAGAGTGACTTTTATGTAGAAAGATAAAACATTCAAAAAAGTTTATTTTTGTGTCTGAAAAAAGGAAACTTAAAAACTTAAAACTATGAGTTTTCTGGTACAGTATAACGCAGTATTGAAGGTTTCAGAGAACAAAAGGCATGAACTCTTTTTAGACTCTACAACCTACTGTAAATATTTTTAAAAATTCTACTCCGTGTTCCGAATGTAATATAGGACTTCGGGCTTAAGTTATGATTTTCCAGTTGCAGTGTGTTTTATTTTTAACGAGGCAGGATTGATAGACTCACACTCAACCTTTCCTCTTTCACAGGCGAGGTCTAAGAGTGCGTTCGAAGGGAGCTGACCCCCGGACCATAGGTATGGTTGATGAGTATTCTACCCCTCAACCACCAACGCATACAATCAGTTGCAATTCATATCATTTAGTCTTCAAAGGTACCACGAATTTCATTTGCATCAGTGTTGGCTGTCAGGAAACACCTTAAGCTGTAGACTGCACCCGATATCCAACGAATTACTATCACTTTCCCACATAGAATTCAATGAAAACTAATACCTTTATCAGTTTCTCTTTAGTGAGACGTTTAGTGAATATTCAGATCCTGGGAAAGTGTGACCTTCCAGGCATAAAGCACAAGAATTAGTGTATATGCCTAGAGAAGAATTACTAACACTATAATGAGAAATGAACTAAAGCTAGGAAAAATCAGATCGTTATTCTTCACCGGAAGGTTCTGTTGAGAGTGAGTAACAGGCACTTAATACTTATCTGCACAATTATTATTGTCCGCCACGACAAATAATCTTGGTCGATTCATAAAACTGGACAGGAGATTCGTTTGTTTTGCTTGTCTTAAGATTTACTGATGGAAAAACTACATTATAAGTCATTTATCTGACTTTTAACAAAAACAGGTAATGTTTATTATGTCACTCGACTTCGAATTATAATATTTATGGCAACTTTTACACAACGTCATAAGTCACCAATCACACAGATAACTATAACGAAAATGGCATCATTGCCAAGCCAAGCATTATTCTGAAAAATAGTCGATTTATATTCTTTGGCCTAATCATAATTATGATTAATTTCACAATAGATTTCGTCACAACCGGCATAAGTTAGAGAACAATTGAATACCATCAAGCAGGAACATCTGTGCTATAATTTCTATGAAATCCACAGAAACCCCCAAACCCTGAATAAAAAAATTCATACTGAATAATTATTGTCATCAGATGACGATGGGAAATAAGAATGGGTTCGAAGAACTCAACAGTACTGAAGACACTATTTCAGGTTATAAGCATTCCATAAATCAAATTCATAATGGTGTCACCGGTTCATCCAAGTAACTAGCCAGAGATCAAGGGGCTTGGGATGATTCGATTGTCTGAGCTGAGTAAAACCTGGGTACACCTGTAATGAGCTGGGCGCCAAACAGGCGAAACGATTGTACAGTGTTTAGATCACCTCGACCTGGCTAGTAAGCACTACTGACTGAAACAAGTAGTAGAGAACTACTCACCCCAATCAATCAGTAGTATACACATCTACGAGTATTTTCATTCCATACTGATACTTTAAAGGATAATTAGTTTTAATAGAAAATCACTTTTACTAAACTGGTAATAAGTTTAAAGTTTAATAAACTTAGTCTGTCAATATCGTTGTCATTACGTACCAACAAAACAAGTTCTATTTGACGGCCATTAACAGATTATCAGGTGAAGTGTAAACGCGTCTACTAACTG
Source organism: Trichobilharzia szidati (assembly GCA_944472155.2). Taxonomy (NCBI): domain Eukaryota; kingdom Metazoa; phylum Platyhelminthes; class Trematoda; order Strigeidida; family Schistosomatidae; genus Trichobilharzia; species Trichobilharzia szidati. The sequence continues at coordinate 142,894,573 of OX235279.1, read as the reverse complement.
TTTCATTTCTTGAATGACTAATCTCTAATACTAACGAAGTGACATAATCAAGAGACGGTTTTTTTTCTCTTCATTTTAACCCTTAACCACGATATCTGGTGGATTATGAAGAGTAAAGTGGTCAGGTGCTGGTACTAAAGCATATCAGAAGACCTGCTGCCTCTTTCTGTCTCTGTCAAATGCTAACAAGAGTTTTGAGCTTTTTAAAACATAAGCATGATGTAAACTGGTCAGAAACACTAAAATGTAGCTTGTGAATTTATCTCATGAATCTTGAGTGAAAATAACCATTCGATGAAAGTTAATAGGATAAACTTTATTCCGAAGTTTACCTGCCTACTGAAGATTCAGCTGTAATAATTTGTTTGTATCCAGTGAACAGTTATCAAGAAGAAGTTTTCTGAGGTATTTAGGAACGATTTCTACGTTAGTTAACACCACTTTGCTAGATTGACTTTTGACTTTAATTTGCATAGCCTGATATATAGTATCCCTGGATTTTGAGATAGTTTAACTTATCGCTTTCAGATGAAGTTTGACTCACATTCAAACTAAGCTATAATGATAAATATTATCAAGGAAGTAGTATTTAGAAGTTAATTGGTGAATGGTGACGAACATTGGAATCCAGGATTCGCATTTCGTCCTATTTTGGACTCGTCACTGGATGTACCTGCACTCCACATTGAGTGGTGATGTTCCCATCGAGACTCGAACCCAGTACCCATAGCTTCAAACGCCAAAGCGTTATGCACTAGACCACTTGGGCCACGAGAGCCATCGCTTGTGCAACAGGCCACATTAACTATATAATTCAATTTTAGATTTTCCCGTCGATTGATTGGACCGAAGTGCTTGGTGTCAGCTAGACATGTCGACTTCTTGTGCAGATGCTTCGACGATGTCTGGGAACATTACCACTCACTGCGGGATGCAGGTACATCCAGCTGACGAGTTCCAAGTAGGACGACATACGCATCCTGGATTCCACTGCTACTCACCATCCCCCAGTTAACCTCTAATCACATGGCCAGACATCGTCAAAGCATCTGCACAAGAAACCGACATGTCAACGTGAGGCCGAGCACTTTGGTCCAATCAATCGACGGGAAAATCTAAAATTTCAATCAAGTCCCTTAAATGACTTCAGCACATCGGCATATACTTTCCTCAACAACAACAAAAAGAACCCGATGCTCTATTGTCTTTTAGGTGTTAAAATAGTTTATTTTCAATGACAAAAAAAATAAATATTTGAGCCTAACAGACTCTTACTGACAGATGGAGGAAAAATAACTATTCATCTGACAGCTCTAGGCTTTTCAGATTTCTTTCATTGCCTAAAGACAGCATTGATGCTTCAGTTGAATAAACAAAAAAACAAACAAGCCAACAACATTTCAGCTAATCATGAAAACAATTATATTAAATTAATGTTGACATTTACAAATTGTTTATAAGCCGAGTTTCTTCAGCGCGCGCGCACACACCCACGCATGCACATACACGCACATGAAAATGCACATATGCATGCACACACAAATTAGCAGTGCAATTGTTTCCACATGTTAAATTAGTTCATTTTGCCTGTTGCTGATTTCTTTTTGTCTGCAAGATATTCTAGAGATTTGATTATAAGGCATAGAAGGGAAGACAGTGACCAGACGCTCTCTCTTATACATTCAGTTTCGCGCTGTTACGCATACACATTCACACATGCATACCCATACACCTATACATGCGTAAACTAAAATATCTCTTCACTAGCATGCCAGCCTATCTATCTATTTAACTGACTGACTAACTAACTAACTAACAAACTAATAATAATTTTTGGAAATATGATCATCTCTGGTGAAATTGGTTGCATCAATCATGTATTAATTAATTGTGAATCAGAAATTAAAATTGGCCTATTTTTATTTATTGACTTTCTAAGGAGAAGAAAATATGCAGACTGGTGATTTTCCCTATTTGCTAGCTTTTCTGAAATAAATCTCCCTTGTAGATTGCATAAAGTGGAATTAAAGACATGAGTTTCACCAGCAGGATTTCAGACAGTGGTTTGTCTGTTAGTTGAGTCTTGCAAATTATTATTTCAGTACTTTGGAATCTGTAACTTCGAACCTTATCACAGCTAAGATTTCACTTTCATGTACAATCAAAAAACCTATAATGACTTTCTGTTATAGTATCAAAGTGTTAGTTTGTAGAGATTTGATTGGCTGCAGGCTTCATCACTAGTTGATATCAGTTAGAGAACCACTGGAAAACGCAGGAGTACTGAACAGCTGTTTCACTCTAGTTCGGGACTCTTCAATAGTATGCACTTACTGGGGTTAGAACCTAGAACCTCCTGATCACAAGGCCAGTTTGTGGGCAAGTGGGCGGGTACTGATAAAGAGTCCTAAGCTATCAGTGAAACAGCTGCCCAGTATTCCCAGGTTTTCCAATGGTTCGTCAACTTATGTCAACTCGAGATCAAATAATGTCGAAACTTTCATGGATATTAAATGTCTTCTGGAGTTGAAAATCACACCTGTTGAAATTCAATCTCCATCAAAACCATCTTTTTAAGATATTTCATAGTAAAAGACCTGTAAATTCTAATAAAAAAATCCTAATACTCTTAGTCATCCCACGGACACTGTGATTAGGCGTAGAGATGAACAGTATCTGCACAGATTTTGTTCTCATAAGTATTCTAACCAGCAGCCTCTGAATAACTAATGCCCCAGCGTTTTAATAATTCGGAGGTTTTTTAAACACATTTCCGAACTATTTTCATTGAAAAGTGACTAAAAATTGATACGGTTTCAGACCTGCATCTTAGACTCCCATCTACCACGCACCGCTTCGGATGCCTAGGCGTTGCGATATACATTACTGAACCACGGCAGTAATAAACACCGTTCAATTATTTGTTTTTCAGGATTTCATCATGAGCTGACATTAGTGAGAGAACCATTGGAAAACCTGGGAGTACTGGACAGCTGTTTCGTCCTAGTTTGGTTCGAATCCCGGTGGGTGCGTACTGCGGAAGAGTTTCAAACTAGGACGAAACAGCTGTCCAATACTCACAGGTTTTCCAGTGGTTCTCTAACCAATGTCAGCTCATCATAAAATCCTGTAACCAATCAAATCCCTACAAACCAACACTTGAATATTTGTTTTTCAATTTCTTTTTGATAGTTATCATCAAATGAAGAAGCAGAATGTTTCAAACCAACTGGCACTTCTCGTTGGTTAATGAACTTCTGTCAGTCTGACAAAACTATTGGCTTGGTTTTCTAATTGGATGTATTTGTCATACTAGGGGGCAATAATTATGGAATTTATTCTGGAAAACTACAGAGCTCCATAGTCAATTATAACCGAGTAAAAGAATTCTAAGCTTATGTGCATAAATGTAACTGCCAAATGAAGTATTAGTTTCAACTTAAACGTGGACTGACTGAAATTCTGTCAGTACAATCAGTGTTTTATTGTTCAAACATAACATAGATAGGTATAAATAAATCTACGTAACTTATAAGACATTTTTCATAATTGATTCTCCAATTATTATTATCTGGGCGAGTAAAATAGCAAAACAAAGCGTGGAGACAGAGAGAAAAAAGTTAACGAACCACTGTGACAAGTTAGTATGTAAAGACTTAACCCATAGACATTTTTTCTACTATGTATCGTTTTAATACTAATAATTTCAATAAAGCTGATTGGATTAACTTCTAATGATACGCTCAATTAACTTTGTCGACAGCGTATTAAAATTTGTTAGAGTAGGGGTATAAAAAAACAAAACAAACTCACTTGAAATTACAGTTAATCTTATTTTTTTAAGTTGAATCGAGCTAAGTAAATCAAAGTATAAAGTAGAGGGTCATGGAACAGATATGGTGTCTGTGAATGTTTGTATGCGTGTACCCTTTTCTGTGTCTGTGTGTGAGCTTGGGCTAGTTTCATTATTTATGTAATAGCTGACCTCTCCACCTGTTTGCCATCTTACTGTATGAATAAGTTTATTCAGTGTAAGCTACAGTCTTCTCGTGTTAATTTTTAAAAAGTTGAGAGACAGATGTTCCCTGCTTTTAAAATATGCGGTAAGTTATTCATATAAAGCATCATATTCACAGTTTATAATAGGAAACTAAATAACACTGATTGATAGTGGTGTTTAATCGGAATATATATTCGATCACAGATAATTTTCAGGTCAGGTCGTGAAATGACATTAGTTAGGGAAACACTGGAAAAGTGAGTTCTGAACGGAAGATGTGGCTTCAGCAGCACATCTCCATTGTGTGCTGTTCTCTGAAGTCCCACTCCTTGGCTGCCCATAGGTCCTCATCTCCTATTCGTATGTTCCCCCAGATCACACTCGGATGTCCAGGTCGTCGTTGTCCATTCGGGTCCCGCTAGAGTGATGATATGGCGCGAGATCTCATCCGATAGTCTCCTCAGCGTATGCTAAATCCAACTCGGTTTTCTTCGGCATATTTTTTGAGCAATAGGTTCTTGGTTCGTTTGTTCCCAGAGTTCCTTGTTGCTAATCTTTTCTGATCATTTGATCTTAAAAATAGAGCAAAGGCAGCTGTTGATAAAAGTCTTCCGTCGTCTGTCAAAAACGCTTTTCTTGATTCGCTGGTCAGGTTTATGACGCATATAGAAGAAGTGACTGACTTAACATTGTTATTGAAAATCTGAGTGTTTTTTTATGCTAAGTGAAGAAGACTTGCAAACCACTGGAAACTGGGGTTGACTGATGTCTGTTCTATCCTAGTTTCTGGCAGTCAAATGAAATCTAGGCGTAAACGATGATCATCCAAAAATTCTAATCTGGGACAATCGACTTTTCAACCCCTTATGTTAGTTGCAAGTTAACAGACCCTGGTTCTAGAGCTTTTCATAGAAGGCCTTCATTAAGTTTAAGGCGTATAACTTCATCTTTTTAATGATTTTTATTAGTTTCCAGCCTATGAGAAACAGTGAATTAATTTCATTGATGCTGTTTAATTATATAAATGTAGTTCTATTTATTTATATCAAATTTATTAAGAAAACTTAATGCGTAAAGCAAAATAATCATGAGTTGATGTATCTTTTTCTTGGGGTTCAGATAGAACTTCAAGATTAACTGAATGCGAGACCATAACCAAAGCTATTATAATACAATAACTTCCGTTAAAAGCCAAAGACCACAGATAAAAGTAATACTCATGAATTCATAATAGTGCATAATTTATGATGACATCTGAAACAGCTGCGAATATTTATAGCTCAGTAAATGGAGACTCATACGAAGATGCGCACTAAAACGGATCTTCTGGTGGTATATGCGCCTCAGATACTTCAGCTACATGCACTACAACTTAAGTTATGAAATCTAACATTGGTAAGTCTCTATGATATTTCTCTTAGACCTGCTTGGAAGTGTGACTAGAATTACATTGAAGGACGTAATTCCAGCAGTTGAGTGATAATTCACTTTTTCATTCTGGTATAGTTTTTCATCCTGGTAGAATATTTGGAGGTTGATTTATTTGGCGAGATTCAGATCTATTTAAAATTCTCAGTAGTAGGAGAAATGCACTCAGTAATCTTCATGACATCACTTTTCAGAATTATTTTTTGTTCAAGTGTTGAAGTTAGAATTCATGGCTCATTTGACCGGGTGCCAGTAGCTTAACGGTCTATGAGGTTGCCCTGTAACCTAGAGGTCCTGGGTTCGAACCCCAGTGTGTGTGTACTATGAGGAGTCCGAAACTAGGACGAAACAGCTGTCGAGTACTTCCAGGTATTCCAATGGTCCCCTAACCGATGTCAGAGCATCATGAAACCCTATAACCTATTACTTCCTTGTCAACCTCAAAATGTGGGTGCACTTTAGACGCCACCGTCGTCTTATATCATAATATTGTCTCCAATTTAGACAGAGGTGCCAAATAGATTCTGTGTGTCTTCCTAGGGTGCACATCTGCCTTTGACTCAGTACCTAGGCCTCTTTTGTGTCAAACAAGCTTGCTGCAACACAAACAGAGTGCTGGACTAGTAAATGGTTGTATTCCGATTTTTCTGACAGGAAGCACTACACTGTTTACAATGTGAGGTCTTCCACCACTTCACTTCCTCAAGGTGCTGTTCTTTCTCCTCTCCTGTCCTCTTTCTTCTCACATGACTTGCCGCATTCTGACGAAGCCAATTTTGTTAAGTATGCCTATGATCTGACTGTTTCGATGTCTGTTACCTCCCGGTCAGACTATCCCAAAATATGAATAAATTTTGTTAGAATTTAATCAGTGGTCCTTTCCAACTGGTCTAAAGATTAATCCCTCCAAATGTCACCTTAAGACGCAAGCGCAACTTACATGAACTGGTTGGTCCTCATGGTTTCACGATCATACATGGTATAGAGGTTGAAACTAAATCGAAGGTTAGATACTTTGAACTATGTATTTCCTCTGATGTTCCCACGTTTTCAGTATGATATTTTGTTTAACGTTCTAAGTGAGAAAGTTAAGACGATGTTATATCAATCCGTGTTTACTTTCTAAGTTTGTTAATTCTTGTATTCTATCTATACTTTTCTATAACTACCCCTTAATCTTTTCTGGGCTACTTAAGAAAAACTGTGTTACACTAAGAAGGGCACTGAAAATTGTCAGTAGGCCAAGTGGGGTGAAACTAAACCAACTCGTTAATACTGTTGCAGATAGACACATTAACTCCTGCAAGAAATTAGCGAATATTATCCAGTCTGACACTAAACATCTTCTTTATACACACTTCTCCCCTCGAATCTTATCAAGTAGAAATAGAAGCAACTGTTGAAGGCTGTATGCTCCAACAAATAAGTATTAAAACTCTACAATACCTTATTTGGCATATATTTTATGTGATGAGAAAGGTATAAGTCAGAATATTACCAACTTACTGTGAAACACACTAAGTAAACGGCCCTTTTTTCTTTTCTTCCATTTAAATATCGTAGTTAATGTTTTCACTTAATTTAATCTTGTATTCATGTTCTTAGTTGAACAATATTGTCAGTGTAAATCCCCAGTAGTAATTATTACTCCTGTGAGGAGAAATTTAGATGCAATATTGCACTACATGCTGAAAATTTCATAACTGTACCCAAAATACTGTTCGGAATAAAGCTATTATTACTATGTTCATTGAAAAAGTTCTAACGTTTCACTTCTGACTAACAGCTATGCATGATAAGTGAACTTAACCATTTTACATAAGGCTACATTTTGTTTTGACTGTGATCGGTTAAAAGTAGTTGGCAATGGTCTCTACTTCATCTACTTTTCATCATAAGATTTCATCGGAAATGGTGTGGTTATAGCTCAAATCATATAGAGTAACGAATTGCGATTTATGTGACTGGACATTATGAGTTACATCTGAACAAATTGTAGATTTTCTAAACAAATAAAATTCTCACTAACAGTAAATGATGCCAGGTTAATATAAGGCTAAGAACACAACCAGATTACTGGTGTCAACAACTGTTGAACATCCATCAATCCAGATTTTCTGACTTAAAGATTCCCAGTCCTTAACTGGTGCCTTTGTCAATAGACAAAGTAATCCTGCTTCAATTCGTCTCGTTGAGTCGATTACTACAAAGCGATCTCAACCCAACTTTTGTGCACAGAGGGAAACCATGGTGAGTCTCACCTTACCTTGCAAACAGTTACTAGATGCATTACATAATTGTGTGTTTCATTACATGATTACAGACACATAATTTTTTTTACTCCACTGATCTCAACTCAGTTACTCGGTCGCAATTAATATCTAAGTGTTTTGTGGTATATTACTGAGCAATTCTGTCTCTGCATTTATTAGTTGAGCAAATAAGATTTTGTTGTAAGTCATTTTCCAGCCAACTCAAATCTTCCCCAAACTTAATACTAATAGTTGGCTTCTTTCCATATTGTGTAACTAACGTCATTAGCTCACTTTTTTCTGTTCTCTAAATCTATAATCGCGTCTAAATGTGTTCAGAAGAAAAAGCGACTGTCTATAGATTTTCATATGACTGCCACTAACTTCCAGTAGTCAGATAAAACTATAATGCCTACAAAGCAATACGCCTCTTGTATTTTGCTAAGCCACTGTATCTCTATCAGTCACTACAATGTGACTATTGTTACAACTTAGCCGTAATTTTATTTGAACCACAATCCTTCTGATTTCCAGTGGAATTTCAAAGTATTTCAAGCCATAAAAATCGGATAACTTTCTTTTTTCATCTAAATAAAAGATGAGCACAAGATATAAATACTATTATTCTTTTGACTTAGTAAATAATCTTCATTTCGTGTACCACTCGAATTTCTCTGTGAATAAAACTGTTGTCCACCCTCACTCCCTGAGTTCAATAAACATGCGTCAGTCGTTGTTGTCACTATGACATTTTCACAAGTGGGTCTGTTACTGAAAATCAGTACCACTAGTCATATAATGAGTTGGAAAGTCCTCAAAGCTGTTACTGTTTATTTTTTTACCGAATTTCCGGTGATATTCTAATCACCGTTTTCGTAGTTGTTTTAAAGTGAACTGGTGGTGTTTTCAAAATACTTTCATGTTGTTTTTTTCTAATTAAAACAAAGGTTTAAAACTGTGTGAACAGATTTCAAAAATCACTTAAACGTATTATTTAGTTGATGGCAGCCAATGACTAGCAGTGGAATCCAGGACTTATATTTCGTCCGCTTCTGAACTCGTTATCTAGATTTACAAGGATTTCACTTGAACGCAGCACTAACCATTGTCCACTAAACCATTTAGCCACTACAGATCTAAGAATGAAATATGAAAAAAGTACAAAATCCTATGGTTGATGTGCAGAGCAGTAGTAACATAAAATAGATCAGCTCTTATTTATCAGCATTTGGTTATGCATGGTGGCATAACCTACCAGATACCACATTTTCGTAACATTGCACATTTTGGATGGTTTCGAGAACATCCGCAATACTAAGAAAAGTAGATATGGGTTGCACGTGTTTACTGTTGGGTTATTTAACTGTAACTGGTACTCTGTTGTGCTGAACTCATTATTTAGATAGTTTTGTGAACGAGTATATCAAAAATCTAAGTAGCTCAAGTTTGCGAGTTCGTTAATAATTGTCAGTAAGACATGGTTATTCCTAATTCTGTGACAGATCACATTTGTGAAGTAAACTTGATACTCTTTCAAAGGCTCAATCCTTCTCTTGTTTACTACTAATCTGAAATTTAATAAAATCATAATCTAGACTGATAGAAAATTAACGACATAACTAAACTGATAGTTTCCTTTGACCTGTTATCTTTAAAGTTTGCTTTATTTATTTATTCATTTATTATCACTACTTTATTTTTTTGCTTTCCGAGTGGAACATAGGGCTTCTTATTTTTACGAGGTGGGTTTTCTAGCCTCACGCCTAACTTTTCCTCTTTGTTGAGTTTACTACCGGCTTAACAAGGTCTAGGAGTGAGTCGGAAGGGGATTAAACCCTGAACCACGTGCGTGGCTGATGAGTGTTCAGTTGCTGAACGACCGACGCGACTGTTTCCATATATAGAGACTTTGGAAACCACCTTCTATATCATACATTATAGGTGAACAATGGATTTGTCTACATTTCAGACCATGTTTAGTACACCCAAATATATCTGTTACATTGAACTATACTCATATATTTTATTTCTATGCGAGTCTTGTTAGTAAATTAGAGATAGTGAGAAAAGACAAGATTACTTCAATAACTTCAGTCTGTATCCATTTTCAGTTGCTCACTACTCACGGCTGTGATATGAGCTGCTTCAAAATTCATTAATTCCGGTGTTTATGAGCATCAACTTTTCTGTGAAAGGAGATGTTTTGCAATTCACTTTAGTGTATCAGTAATACGTGTTCATGTGGTGGAAAGAGCCTTTCAAAAACTGTACAATTTACAATGTCTTCATCTTCAAATGAATTTTACAACCACTGTAGCTAAAGAGTATTCTGTACTAAAATGATTCTGTTCGTATATGATTTATAAGTTAATGTTTTTTTTATACTGGACCTTATGTGCAGTCATACCAGGAGCGCAGCACACTATAAATGTTTTGCCAAAAAAGCTAAATATAATGAAGTCATTTACATGGTGTATTCTTTACTTTTATCGGAAAGCTTTGATTGTGTACCAAATAACAACTTGATCCTCTCCCTGCAATTCATCATGACCGAAATTAGCAACAGAAGGCCTAGTTATGACATATGGACAATTATGTATCATCCAATCACCTGACAGAGGTGATTGCAATGAAATAGTGACCTGGTTAGCGGAAAGGTCCAGTAGCTCAGGTGACCGAAGTTCTCACTTTGCTGTTAATCATCGCCCATTATATCAACAGCAGTCTGCTAAACCAAGACTTTCTTAGTTAGCCTCAACACTAATTAAACTTAGTTTAGAGGTGAATAGTTTCAGCATTGATTTATTAATGTACTGTTCTTCAGACATCATTTTCCACGAAGAAGAGAACAGATAATCTATCCGTTGTTTCTTTTTCTTCACCATAGTTGTATAAAAACTTGATTACCACATATTTTATTTCACTTTTAACAGGAATACTAACCAAACCTAAACTTGAAGATTCTTTCAGTGCTATAGATCAACACATCACACCAATACCTGACAGTTGTAAACTGCATTACAATGACAATCATAATACAGGATCCACTGGGCAGTTATTGCTAAATGCCGAACAGTCTTTAAACAATTTAACATCATCACAATTACCACTATCATCAGCTTCTATGGCTTCCTTTTTTCCTTCCCTTAACCTACTACAAAGTCAACAGTTAAAAAGGCAGTTTAATTATACTTTTGATAATTCATTCTGGAATCCAGTATATGATTATTCCCCGGATAATGGAGGCGGAGGAGGCGGTGGTGTAAGTACATGGAAAAATAATGTCAGTTCATATTCCACACCAGTTACCTTTAATTACAACACCACGAATGATCTTGTTAACCAGACAAGCGTACCACTTCCTGGAGCCGCAATCATTTCCAGGAATAATAATAATAATACTAACTCAGTAGCAAATACTGACATTAAAACAAATACTACTACTCATAAACATAAAAGTAGCAAGAGTCCCACTACTACGAATACTAGCAGCAGTAGTACTAGCAGCATACGTGAATATAAAAATAAATCGAGGAAAACAAATTCTGTCAGTACTGTATACAAAAAGTCTAACAATACACTAAATCATTTATCCCCATCCAACAGTACGCAAGTACAAGCTCAGTGTGTGAATGAAGATGATTTCGTCAGTTTGAATGACAATGAAAATATTGATGACAATGATGATGATGACGATGAAGATAACAACAGCAAGTCCAGTAAACGAAGAAGACACAGGTAAGCCAACTAACTAACTAGCTGAATGATTCTCAAATTATTTAATTCAATTTGAATTTTCCACTTGGTTGACTGGACCGAAGTGTTCGGCCTCTACTTACGTGTCGGTTCCTTGTGCGCATGCTTCAACGATATCTGAGGACTTAACTTAAAGTTATTTGCTAAGTGGTGACTAGTAGTGGAGTCTGAGACAACGCAAATTTCATCCCCTTTGGGACTCGTCATCTGGAAGTATATGCATTCCCCAGTGAGTGATGGTGTTCCCATTGTGGCTCGAACTCAGTGTCCATCACATCAAACGCATCAAACGTTATTCACTAGACCACTTGGGACAGAAGAGTTTGAGATGATGGGTACAGGACTCGAACCTCAGGGGGAACATCACCACTCACTATGGAATGCAGGTACATTCAGATGACGAGTCCTGAATAGGAGGAAGTGTGCGTTTTCCTGGATTCCATCTCTAGTGACTACCCAACAAATTATTTCAATCCTAAAATTAATTTCTAAATTTCTGTCATTAATCAATGAATTTCCAGGCATGATATTTATATTGCAGCTTCCAATAGGATAGAATCCCTAAAACTTCTGTAACAGAAATCCCAACTCACAGTGCAATGCTCTATCAGCATTCATAGTCCAGAGGATGGATAATTTATCATCAGTTCAGACTAAGTCTTAACATCTACCACTGTATTTGACATATGACTCCACATAGCACTGCATAGAATACTTAACTTTCAAAGAACAACTCGTATCGCTTTCTCTGAATTCAAACTTTACAATAATAAAATATTATACTGTTGCATATGCCGTATAAATTCATCAAATCCTTGGCTTTAATGCCAATAAATACTTCATTCGTTTTGGGATTATTATGTTCTCTAGCCGGTGTAGCTTTTTTTGATATTAAATAGTTACAGTGTTAAGCAAAAGGTGTATTCAGCAAAATATCTGCCTTCAGTCTTAGTGTTTCTGTCCTGTACTTAGTATATTCAAATTTATTTGCCACGTATGATGTTTAGTGTCTGACATGCTGAGTCTGGTTAGTTAGCCAATGAACTTGTACAAAGTATTTTGAATAACTTTTGCTGATTTACGTGCTCAGGAATCGGTTGGTTTTTATTGAAGTATTCAGGTTAAATCATTAACAGTCAACAGCTTTGAATTTGAAATGTTCTTCTTCATTGCCTAAAAATTATAATTTCTATACAGTTTCTTGGGAGGGTGAATAGAAGACCACTACGATCACATTAGTCTTTAAATGTTATATTTCATTACCCGTGTTTAACATCTACAACTCAAGTTCATCAGTGATACAGACTGACGCATCTGCATGTGTCCGTTGTCTTTCATACACCACTGTCATCCTAGAAGACTTGGTGAATCCCAATAGTCATAAGTGATCTCTCCGAAAACTAACAGTTATTTTATAGGTAATTCATCATTAGTTCTAAAGAAGTGATTTCAGACGTTAACTCGTAAGACAAAATGCCATCCAGAAAGCACAAAACATATACAGTTTTTTTTTAAATATCTATAAACAGTGATCTCTAGGGGCAAACAACTATTTATGCTATTGTCAAATATCTACGATACTTCAGTTTATGTAATTCTGTTGAATTTCTCCTTCCTTTTGTTCCTTTCCTAATTGATATTCAACATACCTGTATTGTAGGACAATATTTACAAGTGGGCAGATAAAAGAATTAGAGAAGGCATTCCATGAAGCCCATTATCCAGATGTCTATCAACGTGAATTACTGTCATTGAAAGCTGAACTACCAGAAGATAGAATCCAGGTAAATATGTCATCTTTTGCTTACATGCGTTTGCCTCTCTGATTATATTGACTAAATTACTTCGGAATTATGTTTGAAAAGATTGAATTTATTCTGTACGTTAGTTCTTCTTATATGGCAGCATGCCTAACCACTTCTGTATTATTCACTTGGTATTGCTTATCATACTTTATAGAATTATCTTATGTTCCAAGGGGAAGACTTGCTCCTACAGTTGTAACTGATAAATTTAAAGTATGGCAAAGTGTTTGTCTTAATCCTATTTCCAAATATTATTAAATATAATCATGGACGACTCAAGTATTTTTTTAATGACAACTAGCACGAATTTCTTCATCTAGATAGCTGTTCCTCTGCTCTAAGATGTCACTTATACTAGCAGCCAAAATGCACTTAAACACCGCCTTCATAATGAAAATTTAGAAAACTTGAAAACAGTAGGAATCATTTAATTGAATTTTAGATTTTCCCGTCGATTGATTGCACTGAAGTGCTCGGTCTCAGGTTGACATGTCGGCTTCTTGTGCAGGCGCTTCAACGATGTCTGGGCGTGTAATTAGAGGTTAATTGGTGGATGGTGACTAGCAGTGGAATCCAGGATGCGCATTTCGTGGACCAAGTGGTCCAGTGGATAACGCTTTGGCGTTTGAAATTATGGACACTGGGTTCCAGCCTCGGTGGGAACATGATCACTCACTGCGGAATGCAGGTACATCCAAATGACAAGTCCCGAATAGGACAAGATGCGCATCTTGGATTCCAGTGCTAGTCACCATCCACCAACTAACCTCTAATAGGAATCATATCTAAAAATGATATGGGTGACGTGAATAAAGAGAACAAATTGCTTTCTTAATGTAGTCCACATCTCATTTTTTTTATAGTATTACTACCTTTTATTCGGAATATCAATGCAAAGAAATCGTGGAATGACGTAACTTCTGAATTTCTTATTTAAATTATTTAAGAACAGGTTGTTTCAAAAGCATATTAAATATAAATAGGCTAACTCAGAACGGCCTTATTTAGGAATACACAGACTCTACTCCTGTGTGATAGTTCTAAATTATTTAGTTCTTCTGCAAATAAGTTGAATGAAATAGAATGAATATTTTGGAATACAGATCTGTGGTTACTGATTAGTAGTCTAGGCTGCATTAGTAATATTTCATTATATTTAAGTGAATGGCGATCCTCATTTCAGGACCCATAGGTCAAATGGTAGAGCTCTAGGCTCACAGTTTGAAGACTACCGGTTTGGGTCCTGCTGCAACAAAGTTTGTTAGGTTCAGCTATTGCTCAGTGCATCAGTAGGACAATGTGTCAATCCAAGATTATTCTAGATGGTTTGACCATCTATTTACTGTACTTATTTGATTTCTAAAGTAATGCACAGTGGCGTTTTTATTGTTCAACACGACAGAATCATCTCCATCTATAGCGAAAATGGACTCCTACTAGTTTCACTTTGTGCTAGCTTCTTTAAATTTATTGATATAAGTATAAAACTTGGGCACTGTGGTAGAATATAACTCCATTGTGGATGAGATTTTATTTTGATAAATTACACAGTGTTATACAGTAATATTAAGTGATGACGTTTCGAGCACGAACTATTGCTCATAATCATGTCATATTAAGGTTAAGAGTAAACAAAACCCAAACATCCCAAAATTTACTAAATAACTGAACTGGGTTTTCAAAGCAGAAATTTGCACAAAAGTACAATTCTTTAAACTGCAACATACTCCACATAGCAAATATTAAGGCAGAGAAAAAAATGTAAAATAGTCGTTGAAAAAGAGAAAAGTACAAGAGGAAAAATGATTACATGAAGGACAATAAGAATTTAATGAATGTAGAAGAGCACATACCGTGAATAAATCTGCACCACTAAGAGCTATCTCATCAAGTGTCTCCAATCATTCCTTCTTAGAGTCTGAACGATCCAACCCAGGAAGTCTACACCCCATACCTGGCTTAAGCCCATAGTGAAAGATTCCATGGACTGATAACATATTCTGGTTTGATCCCCATGACTGTTTTTCAGCTCAGTCAGCCATCAGAATAAGTAAGAACCAAACCTAGAGCACAAAAATTCCCCACCATGTTCTGAAGTAAATACAAACTTATTTCCATACAGTCTAGCTGAAATATTCCTGATTTTCTTCCTTTTTTTGAGAATGAATCATGAATGACTCTTATAATTTATTTCTCTTACAGGTATGGTTTCAAAATCGTCGAGCTAAATGGCGTAAAACTGAAAAGAAATGGGGTAAAAGTAGCATAATGGCTGAGTATGGTTTATATGGAGCTATGGTCAGACATTCATTACCACTACCTAAAACTATTCTCAAGTCAGCACTGGATAACAATGACGAATCATGCGCACCTTGGTTACTAGGTAAGTTGAGAATCATACTTTGATTATCATTGCCCGGGTAGCCGCTTAACATTTTTCTTCTTTCTAACCACTGTGTAATGAGTGATAGTCAAAAGAGAAAATTATGATAAGATTTTTGTCATAATTGAGGTTCATCAACCTGCATCGAGTTTCCTGTTGATAAACGTACTCTGCAACTACAACTTAGAAAACACCTGTACAATTTAGTATACGCAGTGTGTTAGGATAGTCAAAGTCATTTCACTTGACGTATATTGTTACCAGAGCTCAAGAAATCTCGCTTTCGAGAATGTAGACAGATTGGAGCACAATAGATTGATATGTTATATTTTCTTCAACTCATCATTGCTTGAAAATATTTTGTAGCTACTAGAAACAAAGTATGGTAACATCATCTTCAACAGGAATTATCTGATTGTGACGTGCAGTCACCCGGTATTTGTATAATATTGATTGCCAGTCCAGACTCATAAATCTACTTTGCCAGTTATCACTTAGCCAGAAAACTGATTAAATGAATTTCACAGACTTTCAGTTCTCAAAGTCAATCATGAATGTATGTACTTCCTACTTTGAAATTCCCTCTGTCGATGTCTTTTAGAAAAAAAATTAGTCACCTGAAAGTATTTTTGATTTCTTTAAGTGAAAATATTGCTTTCACATCAGTTTAAGATAGGCACAGTTCAAGTACAGTTTTACAACTACTTGTTCCCCAATATGAAATAATAAACGAAGCCGATCATCATACATGAAACAACGTTCAGTTTTAATCTAATGATAGTAAGCGAAGTTTATAGTTCAATATCTATCTTACTGTCTGCAGACTTTGCCTGATGTTTAGAAGCAGATAGCAGAATTGCAAAGTGAAACCAACTTTATATAAACAGTAGTTAGAAGGTGATTTATCCTAACGATAATAATATAATATGGTGATCGATGTCCAGTCTGGAATAAACCAATCAGAATCGGTCATAATTACAGACTAATTTACATATTCACGGTAATTTTTCGAACTGCACACTTACTTTCTGTCTCGTTTTTTATGTGCTCTCGCCTAAGTTGTGAGCTAAGAGGGGGGCTAGCCGTTGAATACGTTGTTGGTGTAAACAGGAGATAATCGTGATAACCGCGTCTATCACCAGCTTGGCACCCATATTTCAATTCAACGTTTTGCAAAATATAAAATAATAATAATTTTGTAATGTACAGCTGTTTCGTCCTAGTTTGGGATTCTTCATCAGTACGCACCACCGGGGTTCGGAACCAAGACATTCCGTTTACAAGGGTCGTGGACCACTACATCGAGCCCCAGTGGCTTGAAGCCTACGAGGTCTCCTTGTAACCAGAAGGTCCTGGGGTCAAAACACTGTAGGTGTGTGCTGATGAAAAGTCTCAGACTAGAATGAAACAGCTGTCCAGTACTCCCAGGTTTTCTAGTGGTTGTCTAACCAATGTCAGCTCATGATGGAGTCCTGTAGACAGTCAAACGAAATCTCTACCAAACCATTACTTGAAAATTTTGTGGTGATGTATAATGACAAACTTTAGGAATGAAAAGTTACTGGACAGCTGTTTTAGAAACGATCAATAAATTGTGTGTAGAAGTTGAAGACATAACTGCCTTCGTCGTATAGGGAGAAAGTTCCTACCTCAAATTCTGTAGCTATCATAAATAGGAAAAATACTTCATAATAAATTTCCTGCTGATTGCTTCTTACCAGTGCGTCGTGATGGCGAGCCACCTAGCATCGTGGCCACATTGAAAAACTTGACTGATAGAAATCAGTCAAACTAGACACACTACACTAGTTACTAACTAGTGTGCACTCAAAGACGGCGCCTAATTTAATCATGATCAGAGCTCAGTCAACTAGCAGATGTATGCAAATTTTCCGAACAAACAAACTGAAAGTTCCCATTTCATGTCGGTTGATAGGCCTGACATTTAACTATGATTATAATCACAAATATTTTAATTGCATTTCATACTACTATTATTATTTCATGTATTCACACCTTTGATTAAATCTCCTCACAGGAAATAATTTCTTAAAAACTATATATGTGGGATTGTACAGCTTGATAATAAATTCGTTTAAAAGAGTCTCTTCGCCGAATCACTTGTTTTGATTATCTATATGATAGGCTGTAGTCAACAGTTATTTCGTAATATTACATTTGTAATCCTTATTTGTATCATACATAATTTTCGTCTTGTCACTCGTTACAATTTTATTGATTCTATTTATTTTTTTACCATAATTTAACCACAAAGACTATTTGCTGAGAAATGCCACTTCAGAAGCTCTCATTTACGAATACACGGACTGATAATTACTCCCAGGCGCGCACACACACACTCACACTCAGACGAGGGTAGCGAAAGGATTTAAATATTTACTGAAAATAAAAATAGATTTAATATGAAAAATGCACTTGACATGGGAAATTTATTCCCTCTCATTTGATTGACTGTGTAATATTCATAAGGATGATAATAGTTGTTTTGTTATTAGTTAGAATTAATTGCCTATAGTCTTTAGCTTGCATTAACACACACATACACACAAACATCCTGCAATTAACGCGAATTATATAAGACGCAGAACACCTTACATATAAGGACAACGACAATAATAATTAGAAATTCTCCTCTCTCTCAGTTATCGTTGATTATCCAGTAATATGCGCACTGACTGACTGACGAGTTCCATTTGTCTTTGGGAAAATGCACATATAGAGATTAATTATTCATTTTGTCTGTCTATAAACGATCATTTACGGATTGAAATCTATGCAGTAAACAAGTATTTTAAAAAAAAAGAATAGCTTTGGATAAGTGAATCCTCGAAAAATCCATCTTATAATCAGTTATCAATTGGGATAAAATAGCTCGGTTTCGTGGGGAATAAAGTTATGCACCTTTGTGTGTGTGTGTGTGTGTTCGAGTGGACGGGTGAATGTGGATATATGATTAATTAATTTGTATTGCCTTAACTTCGTTTACTTTCTTCCCTCCCTTCCCCCTACTTCTGCCTCTCTCCACCTTTACAACATAACAAGTTTTTCTTTTTGCCCAGTTTTCCTTTTCTATTGCCCCACTTATCCCTGATAAAATTTGTTCAGTGTTCACTGTTTCGTTAAGCATTACACATGCAAATATAAAGTATGTCCTTCATTCTCTTTGCCACTTATAAATATAATGCGAAGCAGATTCAGATATCTTTCTCACCTTATGAAAAAGCGAAGAACAGGATAACGATGAAATTAACCGTCCCCTGTTCCCTCACGCCCACCAACCCAATCATCCCGGTATTCCTGACTTCCATCCGAACATGAAGAGTTACTGTTGTGAAATTTTAATCTAAAGAAATCATTAGATCAACAACAACAACAACAACAGAAAAAGGAAGAGGGAAAAAGGCTGTATGGTGAACGGTTAATATTTTACATTAACATATATCTAATGTTAGCCAATTTCCAGGCCTTCGAGAGGAAGAAAGAAATACTTCCGTATTTTTTTTTCCCATCGTTAATTATCAGAAGGATAATAAAATAACTTATTAAATAGATTATAATGAACATGGCTATCTATCAGTGTAACTTATTTCGCTTCCCAATGGATTGTGCGAAGTTAGGCAACGGTTATCATGAGTGGAAACGCTTAGGATATACATACATACATACACATAAAATGAAATAAGGTAGCCTAGTTAGTATACTACATACACGCACACATATGCACATGCAATTGCAAAAAACTGCATAATGAACACATCTCATTCTTACATAATCAATACATCATACACACTTAGATAAGTATTTCCTGATGATGATGATAATAAAGAAAATAATAATATAAAACAACACAGAAGTTGTAGTTGAATGAAAAGAACGGAAAAGGTCGAACAATAAAACAGGGTAAAGAGGAGAGGAAAGATAGAGATAATTAATTAATTTAAAAACGATAACAGTAATAATTATAATAATAATAATAACAATAAATGCACGCTATTTTTCCCAACGCTTTGATTACAGATTGTATAATTACTTAATAGTTCACGGTGTATTCTGTGTGCAGATAGAACTATATATTTAATGTGCGTTTATATGTGCATAGCGTGTGGATGGTTGCATGCAGTGTATATGCATATATTTTTTTTATAGGCAATCAGTCAGTCAGTTAGTCAGTTATCCAGTTAACTAACTTTGTGTATACGCGCGTACAAGTGCACGTTATAATTAAAACCTTAGTTACAAAAATGTTGCCTGCTAGTTAAATGATAATAATAATAATAACTCAACAGGAAGTCTTCTTGAATTTTCCTGGAAAAAAAATAAAATAATTCCTACTACATACAATTTTATTTCATCCATCAGCTTAATTCTTCATTACATAGTAGGGTGCCATTTTCGTTTTCTAGGCCTTTCTTTGCCTAATAATTCACCGTAGCCATCTAATTCTCCTAGTTCCTGACGTTCATTTTTTTTCCCGAGATTTGTTGTATCCTCTTGTGTGTATGCTTGTGTGCGTGCGTGAGTGCGTGCGTGCGTGTGTGTATCTGTGGCAGTACAAACAGACATGGGAATAAAACGAAAAAGGTGAATCAAAATTTATAAGAAATAGATCTAGGGAGAAGAGGAAGAAGTAGAGAGGACAAGAGTCTAAACAACAACTGGATAACTTAATGACTGATAACTGAAATTCAGCTGATAATTCACGCTAATTTTAATAAGAAAATTAAAAACAAATATTATGAAACAATTCGATTCGTTTCTGCCTGTGAACAATGCACGAATATTTGAAGGATAAAAGAGTATGTGTACATGTGTAATTAATTGTACACGGCTTCCTTCTGTCCTCCTCTAGTTTTATATAGCAACTAAAAGAGAAACTATGAGAGCAAAGAGTGGAAATTTAAAATAAAAAATAAAAATTTATGTGATTAATGGAATAATTAAAAGTTTGCTTAGTCAAAGCAGTAGAATGAACATATTTTACAAAATATATGTATAATAAAATTATTCAGTTTATTCCCAGGGTAATTTAACTGGGCTGTAAGGCTAGGTCTCTGTCACTGTGTTAACTCCTAGTAAGACACTTCAAAGATGAGTCGAGGTTAACTTCGTGTTAGTTAATAGATTCCGGTCTCGGCAGAAACATCGTCTTTCATTGGGATGTAGATACATCCATGTGATGAGTCCCGAGTAGGATGAAATGTGACACATTACTGTTAAACAGAAACTAAATAGTCCCATGGGGTTTAAAGTATTAATATAGTCTCTTTCTGAACACCTTTTTATATAAGTGACAGCTTCTTGAGAAGAATTACTCGAATTTTTGGCTTCCTCATTGTAGTATAATTTACAAACTTAGACAGTGATCCTTATGTTACAGAATACGGCTAAAGTGCACTAAGTTCATTGAGATGAATGAATTCACACGGGACTAACAGACGTCCCTTTCGCTCATTATACGACTGATAACATCTCTGGCTGTCATAATAAGTGTAACAGTTAAAAGAATGATTTTGTCTTAGTCACCATTTTAGCTGAATAAACCGTACACTTAAGGGAAGACTACAAGGATTCCCATACTATTGGGAGACTGGAATAAACTTTTTATACATCAAGCTCACATACATTGTATGAATGTTGACAAAGTAGGCGGGGTGGAACTCGAAACCAGAATCCGTTGGTTGAATGTTAAGCCCCTGAACTAACAAGTCACATTCCCACTTTGTGAATGATAAACTCTAAGTCTTTTCAAGAAATTTAACCTCCATAAGTATTGTGTAACGAACCCATGAGACATTAAAGACAATTAATAAATGTTCAGGAGTAATCAGTCCAATTCTTAATTGAAATGCATCAAAGCTATCCTGAACACCATCGCACTAAGACAACAATAAACATAATGCCGACAGGATTAATTCCAGATATTCACATGTATTTATATCATCGAATATATAACAAACTTCATTCTTTTGATTATTATCTGAAATTTCTATTTCATCTTCCTTTATTTCTATTCCCCCCAATAGGCATGCATAGAAAATCATCCATGCAGTCCAGTGTAGAACAGGACACTAAAGAAGATCCAGTCTTGGATTCAAGTAACTGTGCTGCTCTGTCAAGTCCTGCAACTACGGTGACATGTTTAACTGAGTCGATACACTCATCAAATGAGTCAGACAAAATGAATCTTGACGATGAAGTACTGAATAGCAAAAATGATCTGAATGATAATAATAATAATAACAAAAACAACAACAGTAACAGCACAAATGAGGATCACGATGGCAATGAAGCTGATGACAGAGATGAAAAGAAACCTGATAATTATAAATAGCGATAATATCAACAGTCTATTTTCACTTTTTTTGTTCTTTCTTTTTCGTTTCTATATTGCCTTAGATCTGTTGACTTCAGAGATTGATCACTTCGTTTTTCCAGAAAACGCACATACACACACAAGTGAATTAGTTTACATAAATAAACATTACTACATAACATGCATCTATGACATCCACATATAATATCGTGGAAAGGAGACTATGCATGTAGGCATCAAGAAGTACAGCAACACTAACACCAACAATATGAACATGACTGCAATGATTAAAAAACCATAGATTATGTGAATTTCAAAATAAAACTTATTTCTATTCGAACTAACTTGTTCTCTACAAGCGACTCTTTCTTATGCGAAATAGTTGAAACTGGCATGAACCGTATTCGTGGAAGTAAATGTGTCATTAGCAAAAAAGACAAACAAGATTAGTTGATTTGACACTAGTAACTAGTGTGACGTGTCTAGTCCTCTCTTTGGTGCAGACTGAATTCTATCAGTCAGGTTGTAATGTGGCCACCATTCTAGGTAGCTCGCCATCACGGTGTACATTGTTTGTGATGATATTAGATGGTTGGAGGCAATCGGCAGGAAGCCTTGGACCTAGGTTTCGTGCTAGTTGGCACTCTTCAGCAAGGCGTATCTGCAACCTTGAAGGAACTGATGTCCCTTCTGAGATTCGAACCCGCGTCACCCAGTGTTGCAGTCAGAGACGTTACCACTGAGCTAGATTAGTGTTTACTTACTGTTCACATGAGCACGTTGCAGTTAACTTCAGAGCCTTTTCTATCAACAAACAGGCATTAAATTATTGAATCGTTGGTAATCATAAAGTATTGGTTACAATTCATATTTTAATTTATTATCAGTGCGCATACTTAGAAAACCTTTACACACATATACGGATCGTTAAATTTCCAAGCGAGTACTGAAGAGTAAATATTAGTGTTGTGAGAATTCAAGACAATTATTTACTTGCTTTATTAATTCTATGATGAGAAATCCAACAGAGGACTTTAGTTTTATCTAATTCATCTGAAAGTAATGTAAGACTTCGATTCAGTTTAAGATGATTCATTTCTGCGGTGACGCTAGACTTTATCTTCCAGATATGATCTATCTGAAGCATTTCAGGACTAGTTTGGACGTTCTAATAGTTTCATTGCTCTTATTATTGTTATTGTTCCCTTGGGTTCCTAGTGGAACATAGGACTTCAACTGCACGTCTCCACTTGCTTCTGTCTTCTGCTGTATTTTTCACCTGCATCCATGTTAGTCCATACTGTTTCAACTCCTCTTCACACGATCTCCTCCATGTCACCCTTCGACGTCCCACTCGACGCTTCCCTTTCGGGTTCCACTCGAGCTATGGCCTGACGCACGATGTCACCCAACGGCCTCCTCAGCGAGTGTCCAATCCATCTCCACTTTCTCCTGCATATCTGCTGGGCGATTGGTTCTTGTTTTGTTTGTTCCCATAGTTTCCTGTTGGTGATTCTTTCCGGCCATCTGACTCTGATTATAGAGCGAAGACAGTTGTTGATAAAGGTCTACAACAGGCTGTTGGAAATATTCTTTGTGACCCTCCATTGCTCTTAAGTTTTAGATTTTCTCAACAGAGTTTGCGAAGTCATCTAGAAATCTTCTGCATGAACTATCAATAAATATGAAATCTATATGGAAGCAAAACTTTGATATAACAAATGTTTTTAAATAAATAAATAGCTTTATTCTGAACAAATTGTTCACAAATTTTCTCAGCTTAGCTTACTGAATCGTATTTCCTTTTCATTCAGGATCTTCAATGAAAATAACAGTCCATAATATATTATATGAAGCTGTGGTTTTAGATCTGAAGTACTGACTAGTCTCTAATGCTATTTTTCTTCGGTCTCAGCAAAATGTGCACTGATAGTTTGGATGTCATTTGAAAATGTGAGTGAGTACATTCAGCGATTCATGGACATGGTTAACAAAATGAGAATTAGAGATAATATAATGCATTGTGATAAGTGGAAATTAAGGCAGCTCAGTAATTCAAGCGTGCATCGGTGGCGTAGTGGTAGGATACTTCGCTGACCACGTCTGTGGTTTCGATCCCCTGTCGATGTGCTACTTTACCTGACTAAGCCAGTTATTGGGCCGATAAAGATGGAAGGTTCGGCATGAGGCTAGCAACCCCACCCCGTAAAAATAAAACCACTGCTGCTGAAACTCCAAAGCTGTAGCTGGAGGACCTATTTTCCACTGGGAACTTGAAGGAATAGAAAAGTAAAATAGTTCAAGCAGGCTCAGTTTAATCAATCTTCATTGGTAGGTTTATAAGTGTTGGTATAATTCAAATACAGATTTAGTAACAAGTTGATACCAGGTAAAGAATAAATAAAATAATAATAATAATAAAATTAACAGGAAAACTTATTGTTAGGTTGAACTTCTACTAGACTGGCGGATGTTCATCAATAAAAAGCAATAACCACTGTTACGTATAGCTTTTTTTAACAGCTTTTCCCCTGATACCCAATGAAAATGTGGCATGCTTGATGATAATGAAATTTGTCAGTCACGCCAAGAGTCAATCATACTCGCGCCAACTAAATTTATCAAGTGTTTATGAAGTTCTGAGCCTATCTAGTCTTAATGAAAATTTTCCTCGCCTTATTTAGAGCGAAAAAAATGTGAAGGCTTAACTGTTTCCTGTTCAGCTAGTTAGTAGAGTCTGATTTTAAGAAAGCTATACAATTATACGAAACAGTCTAAAGTTTGTTGAAGTAAAACGGAAATTACGTACAGAGAAGAATCTTTGTACTGTGTGCTTTTTGAATGTGGTTGTTTGATTCATTTTGCTAAATTAGTTACAGAATGACTGAAACTACTGAAAAACGAAAACCATTAATAAAGATAAATCACCCAGTCTGAATATACAAAGTAATCCTGTCACCACAGTTGACTTAACTTTTTTGTGCAAACAAACAATCACTCGGTTTTGAATAAAGCAAGA
This sequence comes from Trichobilharzia szidati, assembly GCA_944472155.2. Lineage (NCBI taxonomy): Eukaryota > Metazoa > Platyhelminthes > Trematoda > Strigeidida > Schistosomatidae > Trichobilharzia > Trichobilharzia szidati. The sequence goes on along the minus strand of OX235279.1, from coordinate 142,869,596 downwards.
ACAACAGCTTTTGCAGAATAAAATGGTACCATCATTTATTTCGTCGGCCTCTCATTAGCTGCTTAAAACTCAAAGACATTTTTAGGTTTTTCTACAGAAACAATTTTAACATACCTGCACACAGTTCATTTTTAGACAAAAAATCAATATATGCATACAACGCTAATAATAATAATAATAATCACTTTATCCCAAACAACAATAATCATACATAATGGAATCTTTCATTGTTGCGTAATCGGATGAAAGAAAGGGTGACAAAATCCAGTTACCATGGCAAGGAAAACTGATAACCACCTCTTTCTGAACACACAAATCGGGTTTCAAGCGCTTGATGGAGATTACTTCGGCGAACTTAAGCAGAATTGAACTCTTTTGCTTATTGATAATTTTGAGTGATCTTCTGACGTCCACCTCATGACCCGTGTCAAGGAGATGCCTGGTGATGGCACTACTGGAAACATATGTTCCTTTGAGATGTAAGCTTTTCGGCACATGTTCAGAAAATCGGAGGTGTGCCCTTCTTTCTGTCCTTCCAGTGTAATGGCTTCCACAGATGCATGTAAATTTGTATGTACAGTTGGAGTTAACATGAGAAGGGTATCTGTCGACTTTTGACTGCACCAAAGAACATGTTGTCCGATAGACGGGAACCAAATTAGCTACAGGATAGGCTATGGCTAGTGACGTATTCAATCTTCTGTTGACTATTGTTGCAAAATTTTCTCACCCTTAAAATTTAGTTGAATGGAGACATGCATTTTTCCCCACTGTGATTTGTTTTTTTTTTGAGCCTTGACATCTTACATATTTGTTAATGAATCGGTTAGGGTAACCGCTGCTTTTCAACATCTTTCCAAGAAACTCAAATTCTTCCTCTAATTTCCCTATAGAGTATATTCTTCTCGCTCTATAGTATAGAGTCTTGACTAGACAACGTTTAAAATTATTTGAACAAAAGCTATTATAATGTAAGTATTGTCATTTCCAAATAGGCTTTCGATAAATTGACTTCTAAAGACTATCGTCTTCTAGGCGTTGCATGTCACTGTCGAGGAATTGGAACTTTCCGTCACTTCCATGTTCCATAGTAAACTCAATATTGGTGTGTGCATCATTGAATAATCTTAGTAAGTGTGAAGCATGACTTTCATTGTTGCACACTAGAAATGTGTCATCAACATATCGACCATAAGGAGTTGTTTCGTTGATTGCATGATTCAACTTTGTTCTTCCAAGGTTGGGCATGAAGATATCTGCTAAAGTAAAGAGTGTTGTCAAACTGGAATCGTACATCCATGGTAGGCGTTTGAATTCCGACCCTGGGAGTAGAAGAAGATCAGACTGTTGACAAATGTTCTCCATAGTTTCACTGATTGGGTACCTTCTGAACAAGGAGGTTGTATCAAATGACTCCATGAACTGATTTGAAACATTTATATGGTTCACAATTCCGGCGAAATGAAATGAGTCTTTCATGGGTTACACGGCTAGCTGTTAACGAATGAGTTCCAACTTATCTGCAAACCAACAAGCAAACTTATGTTGGGGATAGTTGATCATCAAAAGTATAGCTCTAAACCCGGGCCGACTGCTTGAAAGGCAGCCATGATAACCGCGATTTGATGGACATGTGCCGAAAAGCTTACATCTCAAAGGAACATATGTTTCCAGTAGTGCCATCACCAGGCATCTCCTTGACACGGGTCATGAGGTGGACGTCAGAAGATCACTCAAAATTATCAATAAGCAAAAGAGTTCAATTCTGCTTAAGTTCGCCGAAGTAATCTCCATCAAGCGCTTGAAACCCGATTTGTGTGTTCAGAAAGAGGTGGTTTGTTTCTGTAGATAAACCTAATAATGTCTTTGGGTTGTAAGCAGCTAAGCTGATGAGAGGCCGATGAAATAAATGATGGTACCATTTTATCCTCAAAAGCTGTTGTTCTTACCTTATTTAAATTCATAAAGGAGAATAAATGTATGAAACAACTTGATTTCTTTAAGAAGTCCCAAAGCTTGTTATATTTGCATCAATGATAACTTGCTCATAATCAGTTATAACATGCAAAATATATACTTCGCTGTCTAAAAGCCAAAGAACTAACATTCATATTTAGGAGCGAACAACAACAGTAATTTGTTCGTAATTCGTGTTAACACCCAGGCTCGACAAATTTGCAGAATATGTTATTGTGCCATCCTGGAGAGACTAAAAGATGCTTTGGGTGCAGAACTCTTCCCGGAACAAGTTAAATTCAGAAAAAGTAAATATTGTGAGGATCAAATTGCAAACATCGAACAGAGCAAAGGATTGCAGTCAAATCTCTGCCTCGAATTTGTTGATGTCGAAAAAGGCTTTGGCAGCGTTTATTGAGAAGTAATTTGGAAAATGTTCCGACACTACGGAGTAAAATGCCCAAACATTTACAAACATCTTTATTCGACATGTCAAGTGGTTCACAATAAAAATATCCAGTGAAGTCTTTGGAGTGACAGTAACGACAGGGGTAAGACAAGGCAGTCTACTGTCACTCACAAGGTTCCTGATTATGGTGGGTTGAATCATACAACAGACAGTGAGTGGGGAGTGGGAATACAGGAGAACATTCAGCTGACAAGAAGATTCTAGATGACCTGAACTTTGTCAGTGATTTACGTATAATGCCCACAAACTCGAAGTTCTACAGGCGAAAACCAACAAGTTGTCGAAAGAGGCTGACAGCGAAGGCAGAGCATCAAGTGAACATAGACAATGCAGGGATGATGAAGATACTTGAATGACGGCAACAACAAGCCCCAATCACTATCAGTGAAATAAATTGTAATGAAGTCACTTCTTTCACCTATATAGACAATGTCGTTTCAACTACAGGTGGCGGAACGGATAAGGATGTCCAGGCCAGGCTGGATCGAAAAGGCGAAAATGGTCTTCATTAATCTGAAATAAGTGTGGAAATCTGCATTTAGCAGGAATATGAAGTGAATGAGTACTTCTGTGTGGTTCAGAGTCTTGATGAGTCACAAAAAGCATTTTCAACAGGTTTCTGAAGACTTTTATCAACCATTGCCTTTGCTGCATACCGTAGATCACATAACCAGAAAAGATAAGCAGTAGGGAACTCTAATGGGTAGCGAACCAGACAAGAACCTACTGCTCAAATGAGTATTGATGGGAAATACGGTGAGGAGACAATTAAGAGTAGAAGTGGAATGAAAAATGACAGCTTGGACGTGGCGGCAAGGGTAAGACGCAGTAGATCTTGTAAGGGGTAGATAATAGATTATGGGCAATCGTGGAACCAGCTAGAATTTCTTCTTAATTTTAATTTTTTATTTATAGCTTGATTCCACACAGTATTTTGGTAGAAGTATGGAGTTTTCAGCGTGTGATATCAGTAGCCCGAATTCAGCAGGTTAACCTATTGTTAGCAGGTGTGCGTTGGCCGGGGATCGAACCCCGGACCATGTACAAGGTTGGCAAACGTCCTAACCTCTGTGACACTACAAAAGTACATATAAACGCTTTATTTAACTTGAAACCCAAGGGAATAATCATAATAATAATTTAGAATTCAACATTACCTTTTGTCCTAAATTACTATTATTATTCTCTTGAATTTTGAATGGAGCATAGGGCTTCAACAACACATCTCTACCTTATTCTATTTCCTGCTTTCTTCACCTAGTTTCACGATCGCCCATAATCTCTTGTCTCCTCCAGTTCACACGGTTTCCTCTATGTCACCATCGCACCAACGATCAACTCGTCGTTTCCCATTTGCATTCCATCCGAACGATGGCCTGCATTGAGTGCGATGTCATTCGACGGCCTCCTCGAAGTATGCCCTATCCGTCTCCATTTTATCCTACATATTTGTTGAGCAATCGGCTCTGGGTTGGTTTGTTTCCGGCCAGAGTTTCTTGTTGCTAATTCCTTCTAGCTGGCCGGTCATTTGATCTTCAGTACGAAGCCAGAGAAGGGGGCAGCTGTAGCTAAAAGTCTTCAGTGGCCTGTTGGAAATCCTTTTCCTGACACACAGTGCAAGTTCCTGACCAGTGTAGAAGAACTGACTGACTTGACGTTGGTGTTGAAAATGAGAATCTTGTTGTTTATGCTGAAGCGGAGTATAGTGCAGAAGATTTCCAGACTGGTTTCAGGTTGATGAAGGCATGCATATCTTGCCTTTCCTATTCTGACTGGCTGGCTGGCTGGTTTTGAAATCTTCATTCGTTCCGATTGCCTGTCGTTGAAACCATGCTTCCTAGATAAGTGTGGGAAGTAATCTGTTTCAAATTTAAAACAAAACACGTAGTTTATTGAAGAGTTTCTTTTCGTCTAAATGCATTGACTGTGATTGCTGCTGACTATTGTTCTTGTTCTTGTTCCTCATCACCTCCATCTTATCTATATCCAAATGCAGTCCTGTCATCATTGACTGCTTCCTCTGCCAGTTTGTTGGTTTCCGCCTACAAGTCTTCAGCTTTGTATGACATTAAACATGAATCCTCCTCCTCAAAATCCAGATCTTATGGAATTTTCTTATCGGTCCAACAAATTCCTGTCTTCTCACCTTCAACTCACAGTTTGACGCATAATCCAGCCCACCACAATTAAGAATATTATCGGTCGTAGTAGTGGGCAGCCTTGTCTTAGTCCTCTTTCACTTCAAAGCCAGGCTTCGCTGAGTTTTCCGTTGTGGATCACCTGACACGTAACACTGTCAGACAGCCAGCTGATGAATGAGGTTGATACAGATTTGGGGCACGCTTTATTGTTGGTTTCTGACTGAATAGTATTTTAAGTTGACGAAGGCAGTCAGCTTGAGTATATTACTTTCAGTTCATCATCCAAATTCACATATATTATCTACAGAAGACAACTTTTTCCTTGAATGTTTGAAATTTCATCAGCCAACGCTCCATTTGAAGAAATTACCAATCAATCAGATGTCTTATATTCTGATATTTAATTGAAACAGTGACGCACATGTCGTCCAACTCCAGACTCACCAGCTGGATATGCCTGTACCGTCAGTGAATGGCAGTGCTCCCAGCGAATCCCGAACCTAGCTCCCATCGTTCCAAACGATAAAAGCCCCATCCACTAGACCTATGGCCTATGAGAGTCAACCCTTGTGAGGCGAGCATCAAATGTTATTTGTTAGAGTTATTTTGAATTTCTTATTGACTGGTTTTACTAGACCGAAATGCCCGGTCTCTGTTAACATTTAAGCTCACCAGACTATCATGTTGCTAACACTGTCGCTCGTTGAGAATGGAGATGCATCCAGAAAACGAAATGCGCTTCCTAGGTTCCAGTGCCGAACATCATCAACCATCATCTTAACCTTAAGGTGTGCGTCGGTGGCTCAGCGGTAGAATGCTCATCAACCACGCCAAAGGTCCGGGGTTCGGTCCCCGTTTAAAGCGCTCCCAAACCTCACTAAACTGGAAGTAAACCCGATAAGGAGGTACGGCTGGGCGTGAGGCTGGCAACCTCATCCCGTAAAAATAAAAATACTGCTACCCAGAATTCCAAAAATAAACCCAGCCTGAAGCCCTATGTTCCACATGGAACGCAAAGGGATAAAATTTAAATAAATAACCTTACGGTGTCGTTTGAATGCTTACACTTAAAGTCGACATGTCGACAGAGACCAAAATATTTCTGTCCATTAGAATCAGTCAACGTGAAAGGGGGAATAAGGATTTCAAAAAAATTATTTAGTTAAAGTTTACGGAAACTTATCACTCGGATGTAGTTAAACAGCAAATAAAGTCCAGTTTGAAGTTCGTTTTATTGGAATTCTGATCAATATCACACACAAAACAAGCGGACACATTACCCTATTCCAGTATCTGAAAATAATAAACATCATCTTTCTCTCACTTCGTTTCTTCTTAATAAATTGTTAATAAACAAAATTGAAAGAATTATTTACCATATGTGATGTGCTTCTAATGTCAGCATTCTAGCCATTGCAAGGGAGCTGATGTATTTGATACAGTGCATAGTAATACGGTGTTGTTTACTAGAGGGATGTTTTGAGCGCAACTTATTGCTCAGATTCATATAGAAGTAATAATGAAACTTTCAAAATCAGTTTTGTTTTCTTGCTCTATTCCTTCGCTTCTGTTGGCAACAATATTTTTCAAATATCTACAATGGGTTTCGAATCAATCTTCCTATGGTGATTTGATATTAATCCGATAACCAATGGCTTAGTGATGCATCTGACTCGCCAGATAGGATTAATGTGGTTCATTGCACCAAATATACAAAACTGTACGGAATGATGCTCCATCGTAGTACATTCGTTTTACTCTCACACAAAGATTAGAACTGTTTATATATACATCTATTAAAAATATCTTTTATATTAACGATGGTCATTTATGCAGCATATGTATCTATTTATGCCAGACGGTCGGAGATAATCAGTGGATAGCCTTGGACTGAAAAGTTTCTTGAGCATTGGCATCCACCAGCCTCGAAGAAATCAGTGTTTTCGAGGAGTTTTGTGCCCCCATCACCCATCGCTGCAGTCAGCAATACTACCACTGAGCTATTCGGGCCACGGTTGGTCTCCTGCAAACTGATTCGTCAGTAGGATGCAATCAGTTTCATGCATCTAGTTCTTTGCCCTAAATGGATTTCTGTATTTATAAATGTTATTTGGTTATGGCCTGTACCATGATAGATTAAATCAAATGTGAATGATCTATGCGAAAATCCTTGGTTATCGGTAATATTTTAGCAGGAGCAAAGAAAATTTCTGCGAAATCCTCAGCCAACGGTGATGAGAGTGGTTGTGTTCATGTTGTTGGTGAGTTTATAGATGGATGTTCGTGGCGCAGTGTATTGGGTGAGTGATTAGCGATTATGTGAATATTTGTTTGTTTATGAGTGTGTTTGGTGGGATTCGAACCCATGCCCACATCGTGGATCAGAACACCCAAAAGATTACTCTTGAGTATGGCGCCTTAGACCGCTTGTCGTCAACCTAAGTCCCGCTTTGCAGATCAAAGTCTGCAAACCAGAAATTGAAATTTACTCAGCTAGCATAATCACTGGTGTACTGTAAGGTGAGCATAACAACCACATGATAATATTAGATAGTTGGAGGCAATTGGCAGGAAACCTTGGACCTAGGTATCGTGCTTGTTGGCACTCAGCAGTCAGCAAGGTGTATCTGCAACTTTGAAGGAACTCATGTCTCTTCTGAGATTCGAACCCGCGTCACCCAGTGCTGCAGTCAGAGACGTTACCACTGAACTATTCGGGCTCGAAATTGACCTCTTATAGGCCTCTAGTGGGTATTTTGATTGGACATCATCAAATCAATTTGCACCGTGATGGCGAGCTACCTAGAATGGTGGTCACATTGCAAACCTGACTGACAGAATTCAATCTGCACCAAAGAAAGGACTAGACACGTCACACTAGTTACTAGTGTCCAATGAAAATAACAACCATATGTTATACCCCACTGACTGACAAGTGTAGTTAGGAGTCACTTAGACTAATATTTATTGCTTTTTGTTAGACTCTTTTAAAACGGAACTTATCACCATTGTAATTAGGTGGATCTATGTCAGATAACCCAGTTGCTCAAAATACTTGAAAATAAACCTAGTACTTTTATGCCCTAAAAATAAGTGCAGTCAGCTTACGGTGAATTTTTATCAAGAAGAAACATAAAATTTGTCAGGAACTATGCCGTCAATAGTAATAAAAATGTTTACGAGAGGTAAAACGTCAGAAGGTATTAATTGATTTAGACACTCAGTACTTTCTAGATTATCCCCTGATAAACTGAAGTTTGTTGATAAAGGATTCACTGATAAAACATTTCTAACACTTCTAAAAGATCTCTGATACAAGTTATTCAGAATACGAGTAAATCAAACAATAGAAGTTATCGCTATCAAAGTCGACGTAGGCTAGCTACAATATGCTGATGAGATTTCGAAAAATATAAAACTCCCTATGGAAATACAGCGGCCTGCTTGAATCACTGGGCTGTCTGAATTTCTGTCCAACACAATGTACAAAATATGCTCTACTTCTCTTCGTTTTAACCATTCACTTATGTCCATGAGTCATAAAATGTATTCACACACAATTTTAATCGGCTTGCAGCCTGCTGATGCGACGATCTTCTGATCGAACAGCACTGCGTCACATGATGTACTTTAGATTGTCATTTTACCTGAAGGTTCTGGATGAATAGAAAAAATTCTGTACATTGTGTAAACATCTTGTCCAGAATAAAGCTATTATCATCACATTAGTCTTGAAGTGTCTTTAATTTATCGCTTTTACCAAGCTTAGTCAACTAGGTGAAATTTGTTTAGTTGATGTAAATCGGTTTTCTGAAATGAAACGATACACACGTGAAATGAGCTATCATATCCTACACTGCTTGCACTTACTGGCATATATCCAACTTACTTATAAGGCTGAAATTAATTGAAATATTCAATCTCTTTATTTTCATTTTGACATTCCAGCAGTTGTGCCGTGTTTCTTTTTTCAATACACCAAGAGTGAAATCACAAAGTGAAGAATGAAAACATTGTGATTCCTTATACCTGTTACCAAGCAGAAATTAGTTTCACATAACTCAGGACAAGGTTTGAATAAACCATCTGTGTCATTTCTAACATATAGCACCGAGATCATACGTTAAGATCCACAAGGTGATTAGGTTCTCCTCGTAGTCCCACTGATGAGCATTAGTATGCAAAAATCCTGACCCAGCAGCTTCTTGAAACCGATCATTGTGACCTAGCACCAGAGAAGTTGTATCGCAATGTTACCCTACAGACTGTTAGCCAAGATATATCCCTTAATTTACGAAAATTGTGTTTAAAATCATTATTTCAATGAGGCCATCCTGCTGATAGTAGAGTACGTTTACTTCACTTTGTTGCTTATTTCCAGAAACTTTTTTGAATTAGCATTTCTGAATTTTGGTGTTTTCAGATGGTAAAGAGCATGGAAAAATAGTATGATGGTATAAATTACTGATTGGTATGTGCGTTTGGAAACCACAGTTGGAAACATCAATCAGCAGTACTTTCTGCCCAGATAGAAGTGATCTAAACACAAGGGAGCTATTCCACTCGTTTGTGACCAAGCTCACCAGAAGCTCACCCAGCTAGCCTCAGGTCAGATGTCTGAATCAGTTCTAAGGAAACCGAGGGGGATTCTCATCACGAATTGTGTAATTTTCAAAGGGAAAATTTCAAATTTGGTAAAAAGAGAACACTTCCATTTGGTAATATGCAACCACATTAGTCTTACTATCTTTTAGAACAAATGTTACCCTATAAGTTAATTGGTGGATGGTGACTAGTAGTGGAATCTAAGATGCACATTTCGTCCTACTCGAGATTCGTCATCTGGATGTGCCTGCATTCCTCAGTGAGTGATGATGTTCCCACTGAGGCCTGGACCCATTGCCCATAGCTTCAAACGCCAAAGCATTATGCGCTAGACCACTTGGGCCACGAGAGCCACCTCTTGTGCAACAGGCCATATTAATTATTTAATTGAATCTTAGATTTTCCCAGCGACTGATTGGACCGAAGTGCTTGGTCTCTCTCGGTCCAATCAACCGACGGGAAAATCTAAAATTGAATTAAACAAATGTTATCCTGGTCAAATATGTAACGGATGTTTCTCACACTTATTGTAATCAAACTTTCGTTTTCCATTCATATAATTTGTTCATTGTACACAAAATCTAGCAGAGAAAAAAAACAGCACGAAAGCTTCTACTCCTTGACGTGTCTTAATTTGTCTGTTTATTTGTTTGTTTTTAAAAATATTTTTCTCAAAAATGGGTCATTAATAAATGAAAAAAAAAACTGTGCTGTTATCATCTAGCGATAGTGAGTGGCACTACTTGAAAATTTAATCAAGCAAATTATGCAATTTGTTGTACAACGTTTATTTTGTGAAAATCAAAAGTTTCGCCTCTCCTTGATTTCATGTTCACATACATACATACGTACACACACGCACACACGCACATTCACGCAGACTGTGAAGCACGTGTACCTATAAACAAAGCTGAAGAAGCTAAAGTTAATGATGTAAATAAAGCATATATCAACTTCACTAAACACTCTCCACCCTCTCCCTTTGTATTCTGCTGCTAAAGTTTACATGATTTTCCCAGCTTTCTAAGTTCTGCATAGACTGGCTTGATAACTAACTGGTTGACTGACTGCCTAAGGTGTCAAATGAATAAATGGATATATATATATATATATTATGCTTTTACGCAACTTAAACACGAAGTCTGTGTACACAAGTGTACTTGAATTAGCACCTGTGTATACCTTAATTGTCACACTCCCTGTTGGGCTCAGTTGGTGTCTTTCTTTCTTTCTTTTTCTACACTTTTCTCTTCCTCCCTCTCATTCTCTCTCTCTTTTTCCCTACATTTCTGTAAAATCTACAATTTAATAGAAGATTCACTGATCCAGTATATAACAGATTATCCCAAGTGTGTGTAAACCAATTAAACAGGCAAAAATGGTGAGTGTGAAAGAACAATTGAATCAAGCGCTTTATAGACATGATCAGAAAGAAGATAATGAGTGATAATAGACTGTGAATGTGTACACTTCTGCTTCTCTGCCTACGAACACACATACAAACATCTATATTGTTTATAAAATGACCATAATTAGAAAGAAATTAATGCATATTTCAATAGAGATGGATTGATATTAGGCGTGCATTAAGTACTCTTCATGGCTGAGTGAAATTATTTATTTTTAACGGTCAGTGAATTAAAATTCTTCTTTTTCTTCTTCTTCTTCTTGTGTTTTCTAACGAAACTCTGATTGATACACTGACCTTATTTAATTCACTGAAAAGATGCTGGAAAAAAGATCAACACTTATCACAAATTATACAGGACTGTTTAGTTATACTGGGTGGATAGATAGAGAGGTAGGTAGGTTGACTGATTAAATGAAGCGGGGAATAAATTTGAGGGGAAAAAAATAACAAGAAAATTACGTTTAGGATATTAGAATTTCTGTCAGGTTTTCATATCAGTGGATGACAGAAAAACCAATCTTATAGGTGACTAATATACTTGGCAGAGTTTTTAATGCCACTGGACTCTGCACATTGAACAGTATTTTTCAACTTGTCACCAGAAACGGGTATCACTGAGTGTTAATCTCCTAGCCTTCAGATCGTATGTTGTTGACTTCTATTGAAAAAAAGAGATTAGGAAGTGATCGAAATTGGCAAAACATAGAAAACTATTACTTTTACATTCCGGGAAATACCAGCGTTTCATAAAAAGACAGACGCCGAATTACTATTGGAAATGTATGTAGGTCGGCGTCAACCTGAAAACCATCATTACATAATCACAATTTTCTGAGAGAATAAACATAGGTAGATCACGTTTCCAGAGAGAAGACTTTACTATTTAGCCACTTGGTAAAAACCCAACGCCTCAAGGATTCTTAGGTCCTTCCAAATCTTCTGGGTTTCTGAATAGTCTCGAAATTGCCGGAAGTAACTGTCTAGTAATTCTTCAAATAATATTGGGTCACTTTAGAGTCTACCTTGAATTCAGTCAAAATCTTAAAAACCTATGAACTTGAAACTATGCGCGTTTTCACAACCATTCATTTATAACCTGTCTGTATACTACCCATAAATTATATGAGTGGAAATAAGTAGTGTATTTGCACAGAGTGGTCACTGGGGCTAGACCATCGTCACGCATCTAGTCCTTCATGATGTTACTGACTGAATTCTATCAGTCACCAAGTTAGATGATCCAACATCTCTATGCAGTCTGAATTGACACTGGATAGTAGGAGGTAGACAACACGAAGCTCCAAGCCTAGATTTCGTGCTTTTCAGCACTTATCAGAAAACTAAACTGACTGGCTAAATTCAGTCGACACCAACTATTACTGTCTACTTAATCAACTATTATACTCAATCACTGGTTCTCTATTAGTTATAGTGTAACGAACATTGTAGGTTTGTGCGTCGGTGGTACAGAGGTAGAATACTCTCCAGCCACACCTGGCTGACTCATTCCTAAACCTCACTTAGTTGGTAATAAGCCCAGAAAAGAGGAAAGGCTGGATATGGGATTAGCAATCCCACCCCCACCCCCACCCCCAAAGATAAATCCATTGCTACCGAAACCTCAACGCTCTAGTTTGAAGTCCTCTGTTCCACTGGGAACGCAAAGGAATAAAAAAAGAAGAAATCACATAGGTTCTTTTTACAGTTATTCATTCTTGATGTGTTTCTTCTCATTTGTTTTTTTAAAAGAGTTCTCCACGAATTCGATAGAGACATACTATGCTTAGGTTTTAACTAATTTCTCACTGTTATTATTATTATTATTATAGAAAAATTAGCTGGCGATAATAATTTTGAACTCAGAAGCTGAGTTATTCTATATTTCGTCTTAGGAATTACTATGCACCATAAGCGCTGCTATTTCATATGAAATTTACTTAGTGCAGACTATCCACGCCTTAAATACAGATGTATGAAGGTAGTTGGATGAGAATGCTAAATATGGTGCTGAAGATGTTGTCTAGAAGGACGACGAAAGCTTCGCAACTAAACCAACCAGCTCAGAGAGCCCTTTTAATTGCAAATGCTATCTCTTATTGTTAACTGACAGATACAGTATCAGTGGAACAACAAACAGGAAAAAAACATCTTCATTGTCTCAGCAACGACCGATAGTGTTTCCTCAACTGAAAGATGAAGTACCTAGACTCGCCACTTCTAATTGTATCTACCAATTCAACTGCGCTTGTGGAGCAAGTTGTATCGGCCATTGCTCTAGGGACTTGATTTTTCGTGCTCTTTCGGGAACATCTACCAGTGTGGGTTAGTAAAGGTGTAGTGAAAACCATAAGCAGTTCGATATTAGACCATCTGGTCCGAACCGGCCAGCATTGAAGAATCCTTTTCTATCATCTACTGGGTGCTAAATAAATTGTCAAAGTCGTCGAAGCACCGCATGCTCCAAACAGCAGAGGCTATTGCAATTTGCCTCAAACAACCAGTGCTCTGTGTTCAAAAGAAGCAAGTCCAGCCACTACTACTGCCCTGGCATTCAGTAGAGACTATAAATTCATGAATTTGTATTACTATCTTTCCTAATTTTTCTGATGTTCAGTTTATTGTTATTTTGATGCTGTTGAAGTGTAATCTATCGATATTATTGATTCGATGTTATTTAAACAACATTAATGTTGTAAATAACACTACTTCATTCATTCATTCACTATAATGTATATATAACTGTACAGCCTGATGATGAAGTTATCGAAAAGAGTATTCTTTGTTCACTATCCATTCTTTTGAAAATAAAAAAAAGTAGTGCATCATTTGCAGAAATATCTTTAGCAAATTAGATTAGCTGAATTCATCAAAACCAGTGAGAAAATGTATGCTATCAAAAACTGAAGTTCAAAGATCACTACTATTAATCTTTTTCGTTACCTGATTTCCAAGTGAAATATAGCGCTCCAGCAGTACACCTCCATTGCAATCTATTCAATTTAATCTATTTTAGTCGGCACCACGAACTACCCCACAGGGTTTCATTTCCCCACAATATAATCTCTTCCATATCACACTCTCATCTATATCCAATTCGTCGATTCCTATTTTGGTTCCATTTGACGAGTGGCCTGGTGTGTGATGCCACTCAGTGGCCTCCTCAGCGATTATCCACTCATTCTGCATTTCATCCTACAAGTTTGTTGGTTCGCTCACTACCTGCCAGAGTTCTTTGTTACTTGCTTATCCTTTCAGCCCTGTCGTCTGATCCTCACTACTGAACTATCAAAGAACACTAAGGAATTGTTATTCTAACCTTGAGGTATTTTTTATTTTTTATATCACTAGCTTTGTTCAACCTACATGCGGATGTTCCACTAAATTTTAAACCCTTCAGTTCAAGGGAGAGCTTACATTATTAATTTCCAGTCTCACTACGCATTTCATGTATCGTTAATATCGATATATAAAAAAATTACAATTGCAAATGACGACCACACCTTAGATTTCAATATAAGTTTAGAAAATACCTACTGAACTCAAACTAAGGATTTAATGTGCATACAGAGTGTCAAAATGGCCCACTTGGCATAAATACATTCTCTTGATTACTACTTCCATATTCTACCGTGGCTTGCTTAAATTACCGAGTTACCTAAATTTCCATTTAGCGTAATGCATAAACTATCCGTCATTCCTTATTGTTTTAATTATCCGATTGTGTCATTGGACAACTACACTAATTCGCGCATATTTGTATCTGCTCTGATGTGCACTTCTCGAAGGATTTGAAGGAAAAATGTCGCTGACGACTGAATCCCGCTTCATACAAAGTAATACCGCCCTGCACTGTCAGTTACTGTTTTACTTGAAGATCCTACATGAAGAGAAGATATTTTGCAATTAAATAATCCAAGATTTTTGTGCTGTGTTAACATTTTCCATATTAGATAAGTTTATTTGGTATAACACACAGTGATTCAGTCTTCATAATAGTGGAGTTGTACTCCACCCCAGCGCCTATACTGTACTCTTATATTATCGTGTTAACATGTCTCGAATTAGGCTGTTATTGTTACTATCAGATGCAATTTTCAATGCACCTTCCTGAATAGTTTCTCAATGATGCGAAGAAGCTGTAAAAGACACTTCAACTTCAAATAGGCATATCGATGAAAAGTTTGATTCCAGTACATCACCTCGCAAAAGATCACCGAGACAGTGATGCAATCAGGGTTTACATATATGACCGCTAACGGTAGAATCAAAAACATTTAAGCAATCGGTTCAAGTGATATTGGCAGTCATCTGTATAAGTTTCCACCAAATATCAGATTTTAACTTACACTACTTAAACAATAAAAGTAGTCAACTACTATTAACAAATATTTAATTAGTGGATGGTGACTAGTATTGGAATCCAGGATGCGCATCTCGTCCTATTCGGGACTCGTCATATGGATGTACCTGCATTCCCCAGCGAGTGATGATGTTCCCACCGAGGCACGAACCCAGTACCCATAGTCTTAAACGTCAAAGCGTTATGTACTAGACCACTTGGGACACGAGAATCACCTCTTGTGCAACTGGTCATATTGATTTAATTGAATTTTAGATTTTCCCGTCGATTGATTGGACCGAAGTGCTCGGTCTCAAGTTGACATGTCGGCTTCTTGCGCAGATGCTTCGACGATGTCTGGGCATTTAAAATGGAATTTTTACCATTAATATTGCTCCCTATAGTTCCTAGAGGAACATAGGGCTTCAGCCGCACGTCTCCATTGCGTTCGGTTCTCTAACAACGTTTTAACCTGACACCACGTCTGCCCACATACTTTCATCTCCTCTTCACATGACCTCCTCCAAGTCACCCTTGCACTGACAACCAACCCGCCGCTTCTCATTCAGGTTACATTCGAGCAATGGCTTGTCTAGTGATGTCACTTGATGGTTTCATTGCTCAGAGTATGGCCAATCCATCTCCATTTCTTCCTGCCTGTTTGTTTCACAATTGGTTCCTGATTGGTTCGCTCCCAGAGATCTCCGTTGCTGGTCTTTTCTGGCCATCTGATCTTGAGTATTGAGCGAAGACAACTATTAATGAAGGTCTGTAGTTTGTTTGAATTGCTCTTTGTGACAAGCCAAGTCTCTGATCCGTATAGTAGCACTGACTTCACATTGGAATTCCGCATATATTTGAAAAGATGCTTCCTAGGTAGGTAAAAGAGGTTGTTTCATTTGGGTTCCTCTCATTTATGCTGATCGTTGTCTGTTGTTGTTGTTGTTGCTGTTGGTGGTGTTGGCCAGGAATCTTCATCACCTACCTCCTTTTTCTCTATGTTCACCTGAAGTCCTATCTTCTCTGGATGCCTCTTGAGCGAACTTGTTGCTTTTCACTTACATATCTTCCAGTTTGTGGGAAATCAGACATATATCATCGGCGAAGTCCAGATCCTCCAAGGTTTTCGTGTGAGTCCATTTCATGCCTGTTTCCTCATTGCCCGGTGTTTGTCTCATTATCCAGTCTACTGCAATCAGGAGAATCACTGGAAATAGTAGGCAGCCAGCTTGTCTTACTCCTGTCCTCACTTCGAAGGATTCCGTAAGTTTCCCGTTGTGGATTACTTGGCATGCAGCATTGTCGTACAACTGTTGGATGAGATGTATAATTGTTGGTAGCATCCCGTAGTAGCAAAGTAGTTCACGAATCACCTCTCGATCGACGCTATCGAAGGCCTTTTCAAAGTCAATGAATTTGAGATAGAGAGGTGACTGACATCACAAGCTCTGCTCAATATTGATGCATAGTGTTGCGATTTCATCGATGCATGACTTCAGTCTCCTGAATCCAGCCCGTTACGGTCGAGGGTTTTCATCCAGGGTGTGTTTGATTCTCTCCAAGATGATGTGGCTCAGTATTTTGCTTGGGATGGACAGGAGCATAATGCCGCACCAGTTCTTGCGTTGACCTAAGTCCCCTTTCTTTGGCAGTATGAATAAGTAGCCTTTCTTCCAATCAGCAGGTACCTTGCCCTCTTTCCACACCTTGTCCAGTAGTGGTGCCATCAAGTCCATCGATGTCTCTGGGTCCATTTTGAATGCTTCTACTGGGATTCCATCTCGTCCTGCTGCTTTTACAGCTTTTAACATCTTGATTGCCTTCAGGACTTCTGATTTCGCCGGGGGGTTGGTGTTCACTGATAGCTCTGTCTCTGTCGTTGGTATTGTTGGGTGCGTTGTAGGTGGTGGTCGATTTAGAAGTCTTTTGAAGTGTTCAGCCCAGTGTTTCCTTTGCTCCTTCTCTTTGGTGATTGACTTTCCATTGTCATTTTTCAATGGCTTAATTTGTGTCGAACCTTTCCCCGATAGGAAACTAGTTGTTTGGTAGAGTGTTGCGAGGTCTTATTTGTCTGCAGCCTGCTCTGCTTCATTGCCATAGCTTCATAATATTCTCTTCTGTCCTCCCTGGCACCTTTCTCAACTCTTTTGTTCAGGATATTGTAGCTTACACTGAACTCGTGTTTTTGTTGCTCGTCGATGCACTGGGTAATCTTTTATTTCACCATCCTTCTCTCTTCTATTACATAATTTAATTTATCACTGTTTCAAGTAAAAATTTCTTCACTGTTGATGTACTAATAATGTCAGACAACTGTTGCTCAGTCAGTCAGGAAACGAAGCAAAAGCAGCATTTAGTAAAGTATTTACGAAGTTTCATATTCCTCTGTGAGAATAACAATAAACCCGTGAAGTGGAAGTGAGAAATTCAATCATATTTCAAAATAACTACGCAGAATAAACGTTATTCATGGCACATTTTTTAGACTAGAGAAACAAATGAAACAATAGGGTGTGAAGAAGCAGAAACAAGCGAAGATTTTATCACTGTATAGCAGGAAATAGGGCATTTGTGAAGATCAAATACCTCTGAACTGTTAACTGGAAAGCTTCGCCTAAAATAAGCTGAATTCAGGAAAAACTAAACGTGTGCGGATCAAATCACAACTCTACGTATCATCATCGAATAGAGCATAGAATAGCAGTCAAATCTCTACCTCAGCTTCACTGACTCTGGAAACGCCTTCGACAGCGTTGACTGTAAAGCTATTCGGAAACTACCCGAACACTATGGAGTGCAGTATCCTAAATATCTATCAATCTTGTTAAACAATTATCTGATGACTCCACAAGTCAAGTGGTTCAAATGGAAAACTCAATGAAGCCTCTGAAGTGAAGACTGGGGCAAGAAAAAGTTGGCTACTATGGTCGAGAGTATTCCTAATTGTGATGGCCTGGATTATTTGACAAGTTATGGGAGGTGATAAGATGAACATACCTTGAAATGAAGAAATGACCCTAGGATACTTAGATTTAGCTGATAATTTACGTATCATATCGCCCAAACTTGGATATGCACAGGCACAAACCAACAAAGTTGGGATAACGAAACTCGGAAGGCGGATAACGAATAACAGTAATAACTGTTGTTATTATTGCAAAACTTGGTCCACAGCAGTCAGCTATCTTAGTAACCACAATGCGATTCGGTCACTGAGCTTGAACTCAGCAGTCATCAAATCTCATATTTCGTTGATTCATACCACAATGTCAGTGTTATGCCAGGTATCTCGGAAGTACCTGTTCTTGTGCCTAAAAATGTTGAAAATTTCCAAATTAAAAAGAAACATTTGTCCACTAAGCTTCCCTTCAATACATCTTTCAGTGTCCGACGTCTATTCATGATAAAAGTTTCCCTAACTTCTCCTCATTGTCCAATAAAATACCTAATTTATTAACTGTCAAAAAGAAACACTTTTAGTATGTTTCACAATACAACTGACCTAATGCTTTTAGGCCTCAAGGCAAACACACTGACAATTAACTAGTCTGGTGTAATCGAAGTCAGGAATAAGGATAATTACTCATGTATAATATTAGATATCGAATATACTAAATCGTATTCAGTAATATATTTCAAATTTGATGATATTATATGGTTGGAGGCAATCGGAAGGAAGCCTTGGACCTAGGTTTCCTGCTGGTTGGCACTCGTCAGCAAGGTGTATCTGCAACCTTGAAGGAACTCATGTCCCTTCTGAGATTCGAATCCACGTCACCCAATGGCTACATTGCCAACCTGACTGATAGAATTCAGTCTGCACCAAAGAAAGGACTAGACACGTCACACTAGTTACTTGTGTCCAATCAAAATATTTCAGATTTACTATGAGTACAATCGATCGATTTTTGAATGGTACATATTAATTATAGGATCCAACAATTTTAGACTCTATCCGACATCAGCTTGTGTGTGGGTTCGACTGAAAAGAAGAAAAAACTCAGGAGAGAGGAAAAAACTGTCAAATGGTCTTTCTTTTTTAAAATAGATGCTTAGATTATTTCTGGTACATACAAATTCTGTCTACTTATTAAGCAATAATTTAATGAGAGTAATCAATAAAAGTCCGTAGCACAGTAATGCGCGATAACCTATATGTATATAAAGGGCACAATCACACAATAAAACTTGTTTTTATAATCTTAAAAATGGTGTTTTGTTGACCTACATACAACATTTGTTCAATAGAAAAAACACAACAAAGCATACTCTCAAAATAAAAACCATAAGTCACTAACGTACTAGAAAGTTTTTTGTCAGTTTTCCGATTTTAAATGCTGCCCTTTATTTGAACTCCACAAAAATAAATGTTTCTAATTTGTTTAACTTTATAAAACACTCGACCATATGATTTATTATAAAGGGACATTATTATGATGTGCATACATATTTTCAAACCAAGTGCAGATTGAATTGTTTCGGGAAGTAAAATTGAGCACTAGGTATATGATATTTATTATTATAAAAGCATCTGTATTTCTCAATAAATAAAAAATAAAAAGATAATGTTTTTATTTAAAATAAAGAGTCACTTTAAATGACTATACAGAAACCCAATAGTTTTCTATTAAAGATGGGATGTGATGTCCCACTTGGGGAAGCCAGTTGGTTAGGCTGCTTCCATGGATTCGAGTCCGCTTTCATTTGGCTTCAACCGACTGCTGTGTGACCATCTATCCTACTAGACCTGAGCTTTTAGGCCACACCACCTGCTGACCCTTTAGCCTGGCCCACCTAACCTGGTGGCCAGGCTTCTCTTAACACCGACCCAGCTAGTGAAGGGAGAATACAACACTTGCAGCTGCTGAAAGGTGTATTTATTAATGATGTTATGAAGATTATAAAGATACTCAGTTACACCACAACGCAGTAACAGACCTTTTGTTCCCTGTAAGTCTAGTTCTCCACTATGTGTTTCAGTCCACAAAGATAAACAAATTGGTCAGTGAGGGTGAAACGGCTGAGGCTCAATTGCTTTGACAAACTTCTTTGATCCCCTACAACGCTATATTTTATTAAAATCTGTTGTCACTTTAGATGAAAGTACACTCTCCTCTTTTCTGAATACAGACTTTGTGTAAGGGTTTTAAGACAGAGCACATAAATACTCCCCAACTCCACCTGTTCTGTTGTGATTCAACAGCAGCAGTACTCCTATTTCAAACTAATGGCTAACATTAAAAATGCCTTAACATCAGTCCATTATCTTTCTGCATACAGTGTTAGACCATGTCTTTCTCGTGTTTAAAGTCGCTACTGATGAAGAGTGATTGTATGATTTAACTCTTGATGGCAACTGAACTTTTTAGAATTCACCATTCATCAGACAGAATCTTCATTGTTACTTAATGGGAAATGAAGGTATCAAGGAAAATCTATGAAGTTCTCACTCCATTTCAGTTGAATTTTAGAGAGATATGAGTTTCATCACAGCTGACATTGAAAGGTACTACTGCCAGAAGTAACAAGCTGACCATATTGACGACAAGTCATGCGAGAATCATCCCTAGAAACGTATTGATTTGGTTTACTGAACATAAGTCTCCAAAAGTGCTAAGTGGTGAACAATACCTTAATATTGACTAATTTCATACTAAACTAAAGGCCTTTCATTTGATATTGTAGACAGAGGACGACAGAGTAGATCTACTTTTTTATAGGTCTTTTAACCATTCTTAAAGCACGAATGATTTGTTCTAAAGATTATTGTAGTAGTAATGTTTATCTTACTGAATACAATGAACGCTGTCATTAAACAACAATTGTGCAAGAATGCATTTATTACCCGCTAGAAGACATTGTTATACAGTTATAAAGAGTCACGAACCAAGTGTCTGGTTGTGCTACTCACATTCATAACTATATATGGGACATATTAATGACTACTGTGAATAGTCGGAAGCTATTTCTAATGTCTCGTATCCCACAAACCCAAATCAACAAGTCGACAAAAGAAGCTGAAAGAGAAGGCAGAACATCAATTGGACATAAAGAAGACAGGCGTGATGAAGATACTTGAATATCGACAATGACAAGCATCAATCACAATCAACAGAAGAAATATGAAAGTGGTCATTTCTTTCACTTATCTAGGTAGCATCACTACAACTACAACTGCCAGGACAGATGAGAATGTCCAAGCCAGGCTGGATCGGAAAGTCAGAAGAGACCTTCATGAATCTGAAATTAGTGTGGAAATCTTCTACACCCCTAAGCATAAACAATAACATTCAAATTTTAACACTAATGTCAAGACAGTGAGTGCTTTTACGTGATTCAGAGATTTAGAGCATCACCTAAGGCATTTCTAACAGGCTACTGTAGACTTTTATTACCAGTTCCTTTCTCTGCTTACTGAAGATCATATAGTCAGAAAGAATAGGCGATGGAGAACTCTGGTGGGCAGCGAACCACCCAAGAACCAATTGTCCAACAAATGTATGCCAAAGGAAATGGAGATGGATAGGACACATTCTCAGGAGGCCGTTAAGTGACATCGCGCGTCAGGCCATACATAGCTTGAGTGGAAAATGACGAGTTGAGATTCCAAGGGTGATGTGGAGCAGATCATGTGAGATGGGGATGGAAGCCTATGGGCAATTGTGCAGCCAACTAAAGAGGACTGAAGACATTAGGATAAAATAGAGATGTGGAGTTTAAGCTTTATGTTCCACTTGGATACCAACGGAATAATACTGCTACTACTAATTCCTATCAGTAAGCAGTGCCTGCTAGCCAGATCGAAGTAACCAGGCATGCACCACTGTTCTACATGAGTAGTTTTCAGCTACTCATTCCAATCAGTGGTCTATACCGTTATGCTATACTGTTTGCCTACTCGATCTCTGTTTATGGTACCAATCGAATCACATGTTAAGACCTAAGTATTTTTGTTTTCCACAGAACTATGGATCTTTGCATTATTGCTTAATATGATTATGTGCATCGGTAGCCGAAAAAAATAGACTGTTCAGAAATGAAATAGTTTTCACAGTGAAGTTACTTAAAATAGACAACTAAGACAAGCGAAGATGACTGTCCACCGATTAGATAAATTTTTCCTGACCAATAAGCACTGTCGACCTTTTAACCAAAACACCTAAATTAAGTTAAACGTGTTGGAGGCAGTTGGAAGGAAGCCCAAGGACATGAGTTCCTTCGAATACGCCATGCTGACGAGTGCCAACTGGCAAGGAGACTAGGTTTAGAGCTCCCTATCAGCTTACCATCAACCATATTGTTACCCTTCATTTATTTAATTCAATGTAATTTTTTGAAATGTTGTCTTATTGAGATTCTCATCGTGTTGCCTAGTATTCTAACTGCCTACTGATCTTAGTAATTCCACGCCTCTTTCTAAGATTTATACATTTCATGAACTATTTTACAAAGTGTATAACCTATTTTGTCACTTGATGTTCGACTATGATTATAATCACGAATATCTTGTTACAAGTGACAATATTATTTTCAAAAATCCTACACATAAGACTGTACAGCTTACCAGTAAATTCCTTGGAAAGAATACCTTTGCTGAATGACTTGTTTTCATTTTCTCTATATTCTAATGAGAGTTTTCCATGAATCTAACAATGACTCAAAAGATTTATAGCATTCATGAGCCTCCTAGATTGGTGAACATACTGCAAACTCGACAGACAGAATTCAGTCATCACCGATACTAAGGACTATACACGCAGAGCTGGCCACTTCCATGCGGCCAATCAAATTAAAAGTATGCATTGTTACATCAGGTTAAATGCTGTATAACAACACTACTGTTTGAGAGCTATTTCATTCGATAGCTATCAGACAGTCTAGATGTTTGACGATTACATTTTTTGGCACCTTTTCTTCTTCTTCTTATTGTTTCCTTTAATTCCTAGAGGAACATAGGGCTTCAACCGTGCGTCTCCATTGCGTTCGGTTCTCTGCTACAGTCTTCACTGGCTCCAAGTCTGCCCACACGTTTTCATCTCCTCTTCACATGACCTCCTCCAAGTCACCCTCACACTGACGACCGACTCGCCGCTTCCCTTTCGGGTTCCACTCGAGCAATGGCTTGTCTAACCTCGCCTAGATTACTAGGTCACTAGTATTCTAGCCGGTCCCAAGCCCGGATAAAGAGGGAGGGTTGGGGCGTGGTGCTAGCAACTCCACCCCCAAAATCTAACCAAATTGCTACTAAAACTTCAACACACAAATATATTCAAAATTCTACAATTACAAATAGTGACCTTATTTTTCGCTGGAATCGGGGAAGTGAAATGATGCGGGCTGGTGAAAGCCTTCGGGAAGCCAGTCAGCCGATGTGCCTTCTTTCGATGAAAGCGAAAATAAGGATGGGGACGTGGAATGTTCGTACAATGTACGAAGCTGGGAAGGCTGCTCAGGTAGCCGCAGAAATGAGGAGATATAGAATAGAAGTGTTGGGAATCTGCGAGAGCAGATGGAACGGATGTGGAAGGAGCCAACTATCAACTGGAGAGACAATAATCTACTCCGGTCACCCAGAGGACAATCACGAGCACACCGAGGGAGTAGCCATCATGATGTCACCAACAGCGGCTAAAGCTCTCATGCAGTGGGAACCAATCTCCTCCAGGGTAATGACAGCCAGGTTCAACTCAAAAGGAAAAAAGGTTACAATCATTCAGTGCTACACGCCTACAAACGCCTCAGAACATGAGAAGAAGCAGGATTTCTACAGCCAACTACAAACAGTAATGGACAACGTCCCAAAGAGCGATATCAAAATCCTGATGGGCGACATGAATGCGAAACTGGGAGGAGACAATACAGGAAGAGAACTCACCATGGGTCGTGAGGCCCTCGGTGAAATGAACGAAAATGGTGAACTCTTCTCAGACTTCTGCGCCTTCAATGATTTGGTGATTGGTGGCAGTGTGTTCAAACACAGGGATATACACAAGGCAACATGGATTTCACCAGATGGACACACCGAAAACCAGATAGACTTCATTTCAATCTCAAGGAAGTGGAGACGGAGCCTACTGGACACAAGATCGAGGAGAGGAGCAGATGTGGGTTCAGACCACTATCTGGTACAAGGGACTTTCAAGGTGAAGCTGAAAGCCTCGAGGATACCTGGGGATAGGCCACAATGCAAGTTCAACACTCACAAACTGAAGGACACAATCACACAGGACATTTTCACTGCAACTGTCAGAGCAAAGCAAGAAAGACTACCTGGCACCACTGAGGAATCATCCGTGGAAGACCATTGGAACTCTCTGAAGGTAATTTTCAACGAAACGTGCTCAACGGTTTTAGGAAGAAAGAAGAAACAAGACAAGGAATGGCTCTCAACAGACACTTGGAAACTAATAGAGGAGAGGAGAAAAGTGAAAGAGAAAATGATTCAATGCAAAGATGGACAAGAGAAAGAGACGCTGAACTCAACTTACACAGCACTGGACAAAGAAGTGAAGAAGAGTGCCAGGAAGGACAAAAGACAATTCTACGACAACCTGGCTACTGAAGCTGAGAAGGCAGCAGGCAAAAGGGACCTGAGGACACTATATCAGATAACCAAGTCTCTATCCGGGAAGAGATCAACACAAGTGAAACCTATAAAAGACAGCCAAGGGAACCCAATTACCAAAGAAGAAAGACAGATTAAACAATGGGCGGACCACTTCAAAGGACTCTTGAATCGACCACCACCTACAACCCGTCCAGTAATACCAACAACAGCACGTACACAACTGCAAGTTGACACCAATCCTCCAACGAAAACTGAAGTCATGAATGCAATCAAGCTTCTGAAAGCTGGAAAAGCAGCTGGACCAGATGGAATACCCCCGGAAGCACTGAAAGCGGACCCAGAAACGACGGCAGATATGCTGACTCCATTATTGCAAAAGATCTGGAAAGAGGGAAAGGTGCCTACTGACTGGAGGAAAGGTTACCTGGTGAAACTACCAAAGAAGGGCGACCTGGGACTCTGCAAGAACTGGCGAGGAATCATGCTCCTGTCGACGCCAAGTAAAATCCTGAGTCGCATCATCCTGGAGAGAATCAAGGACGCGCTGGATACAGAACTCCGCCAACCAGAACAAGCTGGATTCAGGAAAGGCAAATCATGTTCTGACCAAATTGCAACTCTACGCATCATCATCACAGAACAAAGCATGGAATGGCAATCAAATCTCTACCTCAACTTCATAGACTTTGAGAAGGCCTTCGACAGCGTTGACCGCGAAGTAATTTGGAAACTACTCGAGTACTACGGCGTACCGCAAATATTCATCAACCTTATTCAACAACTGTACGACAACGGCACATGTCAAGTGATCCACAACGGAAAACTCAGCGAAGCGTTTGGAGTAAACACAGGAGTCAGACAAGGGTGCTTATTATCACCAATGATATTCCTAATTGTGGTGGACTGGATTATGCGTCAGACAGTGGGAAACGAGAAGAAAGGGATATCCTGGACCGACGTGAAGAACCTAGAAGACCTGGATTTCGCGGATGATTTATGTTTGATGTCACACAAAATCGAAGACTTACAAGCAAAAACCGACAAACTGGTCGAAGAAGCAGCAAAGGCAGGACTGCAGGTGAACATAGACAAGACGGAGGTTATGAAAATAACCAACCAACAACAGCAGCAACATCCAGTGCCAATCACCATCAACGGGAGGGATTTGAAAGAGGTTACTTCTTTCACTTATCTGGGGAGCATTGTCTCAACCACAGGAGGAACGGACGAGGATGTCAAATCGAGAATCGGGAAGGCGAGAAACACATTCATCAACCTGAAACCAATCTGGAAATCTTCGTCACTCACCATCAACAACAAAATTCGGATTTCCAATACAAACGTCAAGTCAATTTTGCTTTACGGATCAGAAACTTGGCGGGTCACCAAGAATATTTTCAACAGGTTGCAGACCTTTATCAACAACTGTCTTCGCTCCATACTGAAGATTAGATGGCCAGAAAGAATCACAAACAAAAAGCTATGGGAACAAACGAAACAGGAACCAATCGCCCAACAAATATGCAGGAGGAAGTGGAGATGGATTGGACACTCGCTGAGGAGGCTGTTGAGTGACATCGCGCGTCAAGCCCTCGAGTGGAACCCGAAAGGGAAGCGGCGAGTGGGACGTCCAAGGGTGACATGGAGGAGATCGTGTGAGGAGGAGATGAAACAGTATGGAATAACATGGACGCAAGTGAAAAGAACAGCAGAAGACAGAAGCAAGTGGAGACGTGCAGTTGAAGCCCTATGTTCCACTAGGAACCCAAGGGAACAATAATAATAATAATAATAATGGCTTGTCTAGTGATGTCACTCACTTGATGGTTTCCTCAGAGTATGGCCAATCCATCTTCATTTCTTCCTGCCTGTTTGTTTGACAATCGGTTCCTGGTCGGTTGGTTCGCTCCCAGAGATCTCTGTTGCTGATCTTTTCTGGTCATCTGATCTTGAGTATTGAGCGAAGACAACTGTTAATGAAGGTCTGGCACCTTTTCTTACATAGTGAATAATAATTCAACTTTTTGTCTGGTCTTTGCATATTGTGTATTTTGATTCAAGTTGGGAGTAAAAATGCGACAAAATTTCTATACGATCTTCAACATTAATATATATATATATATAATTGTTTGTAAGAATTTGGGTTTTTTAATACCACATAGAATTCTGTGTCTCTGTCTTCATTAGGAATCGTCTGTGTACCGGATTTCTAACACGCTTTTTTTGGCTTTACACTTTGTGCGTCGGTGGCACTGCGGTTAAGACTCTCACCGACCATGCACATGGTCCGGGGTTCGATCGCCGGCCGACGCACACCTGATATCAATGGTTGGCCTGCGAAATTCGGGCTACTGATATCACATACTGAAAATTCCATACTTGCACCAAAATACGGCTTGGAATCAAGCTATAATAAAAAAAAATTAGTAGCAATTTAGTTCGATTTCCCCACTGACTGGTTATAATGAAACCAAAATAGTCGGTCTGTGCTGACATGTCGGCTTCTGGTAAGGACGCTTCAATGACAATAAAATGGTGTTGTTCTGGTTACTGGAGTGTAACAGTCAAATCCAGAACATACTTTTTGTCTTATTTTGGGACTTGGCGTCTGGATGGATATATCTGTATCCTAGGAAATACTGGTGCACCCGCTTTGTTTTCTTAGCATTTTCATTACTACAAAGGATCCCAATAAGATTTTTTTTTCCTTCACGTTCCCCAGTGGAACATAGGGCTTCAAGCTAGTGGCTTGAAGTTTATGTAGCAGTGTTTATTTTACAGGATGGGGTTGCTAGCCTCATACCCAACCTTTCCTCTTCACCAGCATTATTTCTAGCTTAGGGAGGTAAAGGAGTGCGTCGATCGGGAATCGAACCCCGAACCATGTGCATGGTCTGCGAGCGTCCTATCCACTATACCACCGACGCTCCAATAAGGTTTTACTAATTTAAAAAAAAAACATATTTTAACCTGGGAGACAGAGTCTCATAAAAACAAAACTACCTAACTAACTGACTAACTAAATAACCAAGAAAAAGGTGCTTGTTATTCCTTCCGTAAACAAAACAAAAAAATACCTGTCGAGAAGTTCAATAGTTTTTCTACTTCGTTTTTAATGATCTTACATATATATATTGAATCAGTTTATTTTTTTTTCAAATTATTGTCCTGGAATTCATGAGTTTTAACCAACTAATTAGTTAATTAATCGATTTGTAGGTGAACTTTGTCATTACCTAGTTAAGTTATCCATCCATTTCATAGAGTGAATGTATGAATATTAAATGCCCAACCAACAGAAAATTAATGCCAAAAATAGAAAAGTACAATTCCAAGGAAACTGCAACAACAACAACAATCTATTGAAAATATTTTCAAGTTTACATAGGTAGGCAAAAAACAGAAATCAACTTGTTTATTTCAGTAAGGCATGACCTTGAAGTATTATAAATTAGTTATTGTTCTTGTATATCCATATTTTTGATAATCATTCTTTTGAATCTCGATCGAAAGATTCGCACAAGCACCTTGACCTTGCCGGCCTGTTTGAATATTTTAGGCTACCATATTCCATGTACATTTTGCATCTATTTACTTATATTTTGTTGGTGTTTACATTTAAAATTATGCATTCTAATCGTATCATTCACTCTCGGGATTATATTATTAAAAGAAGGAGGTATAATGCTAATACAGATTAAGTCACCAACAGGATGTTGAACTCACTTCCCGATAGTAACTTTACTGACGACTAAAGTCATGCTAGAAGTCATTCTGGAAGTGTCACTTGGCACAATCTAAGTTTTCGCATTCATTAGGATGGCGCTTTTGTAAACGAACCCTGAGAATTGATTAGAAAATAGAGAATATGAGTTTTTATCTCTTCACGTCACAGGTAAGACTTTTGATGCGTCTACCTGTATTACAATAGATCAGTTATGCGGAATCAGCATGCATTTGAGAAGGTGGAGTAGTACATCAAACATATTCAGATGTTTGCTCAGAGGGTTTAGAAGAATTCGCGTTTTGTCAGACTTGTTATCCAGAAGGACTGTATTATATGTTTATTATAGGTCAGTGAGACATTTCCCTTCCAGCCTATAAGTCTCTGAAACATGGATACCAGCTTGGGTTGCATCGCTAATACTTCGGTAACAAGATAAAATAATCATGATAATAATAGTCACAATGTTTATGTCTGATGAGCACCTCTGTTTGTTGTCATTTCACACGACAGTCCCCCATAAGGTCTAACATGGTAGCATGCATTCGAACAGAGTATAAACCTGTTAACGTAGTGATATGAATATCTGTGTGTCATTTAAAAGGCAACTCACTATTCATTTACCGACCTAAATTTTGTATTAATAATACGTTTACTACTTATGAGTAGTCAAACAGAAATAATCCATACATAATCCCCATCCAGGCATTAATGAAAACAAAACATAAAGTTCAGCGAAGAGTCTCTGTTCGGTGAATTCATTTTCTTAGCTGTACAACCGCAAATATACATGAGTTATTTTGTATGCATGTGTGCATTAAGTTTGCGAAACGAAAATACAATATGCTTCATTTTTGACCACATCGAAACCAACGACCTAGAAGTTCCTCTTCCCATAAACTACCTGAAGGAACTGTTTCTCAGATGTACGTTTAATATCAAGTTCAAATTAATGAGCATTTCTATTTACAGAGAGATAGTGTAGCCATGGGGTCTCCTCTCGGTTCACTCATAGCCAACTGCCTCATGGAGAGTCTCGAAAACAACATCCTTGATCCTTTGATAAGTCAACTGCACTTATACAGGAGATACGCAGATTATACGTTCATAATTTGTGATGGAAAATCTGATTTAGATTACCTCCTCAAAACCTTCAATGCAGCACACCCATCAATAAGAGTCACCTTAGAACGTGAATTTAACATGGCATTTCCATTCCTCGATGTACTACTCACCAGAAAACACGACTGCACGATCCAAAGATCAATATATCGCAAGCCAACATGGACGGGACAGTTTATCAACTTCCAGAGCTTTGTCCCACTGACGCGAAAGCGAAACCTGGTACGTACATTAAGTTCAAAGATTAGAAAAATTCGCTTGGAAGACATGATAGGGAAAGATTTAAATTTATTACGTGAATCCCTACAAGAGAACGGGTATCCACCAAGATTCATAGACAAAAACATGAAAGAGAAACCTCCGTCACCAAACATCGCAACTGTCCCTATGAAAAACACTACTCATGAACCTGGAATTTAAAGGCTACATAGCAGCAGAAATTCTTACAAACCGATTTTCTAAATGTCTGAAGAGGACATTTCCCACAGCCACTTTACGTATCACATTCTCCAGGAGACAGTTAATTCAGTCTAACGTTAAGATAAGATACCGCTTTTGACACTTCATTGGATATTTGTCAGTTTACTTGCTAATGTGGGGCAAAGTATATCGGTCGTACGCAACGCCAAGTCCATAAAGGAATTCTGGAACATTCTCCAGCTTAATTAGCGAGAGGAAAAAAGAAGAATAGCAGCAGCTCTATTCTCATAAAACCTTGACATATCCGGACATCGTGCACCCCCGCATAAGTGCTTCACAGTGCCACGTTGATTCCCTAAATAATTTACAAAGGGACTTCGCATACGCCATCTGTGCATAGCTGAAGCATTAGGTATTCGGGATTTGAAACCCGACCTCTGCATTCAAAAGCGCTACATACATTCACTCGCCCTACCGTGGTCAGAGTAAAGATCTTAATAAAATCTTGTTTCTTCGTTTTATTGCGTAAGTTTACTATTACTGTTATTACTACTACTACTACTACTACTACTACTACTACTATTATTATTATTATTATTTCACTATAATTATTATTCCCATCATCCATAAGGAAACAATAATGATAATCATGGTTATTTTAACTAAACAGGTAAAAGTGAGTAAGTTTTGGGTTACGTAATACAAAAACGGTCAAGAAAATTGGGTGCCAATGAAATTAGGGTAGTAACAAAGGCGATGAGTTGTCACAAACAGTTGTTATAAAGGAGTTACGTAATAATATGAATTATTTGATGTTTGAGTTGTACTCAGGATGCACATAGAAACAAAGTAGGGAGTACGAAATTACATAAGAGTTCTAAATGAATGAAAGAATTATCAGCAAGTAAAGAGACAGACAGACAAACAAAACTGAGTCATCAAAAATCAGCAAAGTTGTTACTATGATAGTAAAAGTGGTTGAGTAATTCTCTTTTGTAGGCACAGCTCCGGCTTTTTTATGTGAATTTCCAAAGCTTCAGCGATACAAATAAGACGAAACCGTGTTGCCTTTGGTAAGTTATTCTTGACTCTGTAGATTACTTTGAAGGAGGCGTTTGTTAGGATGGAATGATCACTGTCAGCCAGGTGTTCAATTATCGCACTCCTTATAACACCACTATTGCCTTTTCTCAACCATGCTGGATAGTGTTCTTGAATCCTCTTGGGCAGGATGCGCGTCGAACTAAAGATCTGATTCTATTTCTAGAACATCGGGACAACAGATGCGTTGGATGTGGGAGGCAACGGATTTAATTAAACTCCGCTTTTGTTGAAGGGGTACTCAGCTTTAAAAGCTGTCGAAATTTAACTGGTGCCATTCAGCAATAAAATTCACCCTTGAAATGGAAAACGAATCAAACATTCCCTTTCTAGATGTGAAAATAACAAGAAGAACTGATGAAAGCCTATGAATATCGATCCACAGAAAACCTACTTGCAATGGTCAACTGATAAGCTTTTATCGCTGGGTACCCATTCAACAAAAGCGGAGTTTAATTAAATCCGTTGCCTCCCACATCCAACGCATCTGTTGTCCCGATGTTCTAGAAATAGAATCAGATCTTTAGTTCGACGCGCATCCTGCCCAAGAGGATTCAAGAACACTATCCAGCATGGTTGAGAAAAGGCAATAGTGGTGTTATAAGGAGTGCGATAATTGAACACCTGGCTGACAGTGATCATTCCATCCTAACAAACGCCTCCTTCAAAGTAATCTACAGAGTCAAGAATGACTTACCAAAGGCAACACGGTTTCGTCTTATTTGTATCGCTGAAGCTCTGGAAATTCACATAAAAAAGCCGGAGCTGTGCCTACAAAAGAGAATTACTCAACCACTTTTACTATCATAGTAACAACTTTGCTGATTTTTGATGACTCAATTTTGTTTGTCTGTCTGTTTCTTTATTTGCTGATAATTCTTTCATTCATTTAGAACTCTTATGTAATTTCGTATTCTCTACTTTGTTTCTATGTGCATCCTGAGTACAACTCAGACATCAAATAATTCATATTATTACGTAACTCCTTTATAACAACTGTTTGTGACAACTCATCGCCTTTGTTACTACCCTAATTTCATTGGCACCCAATTTTCTTGACCGTTTTTGTATTACGTAACCCAAAACTTACTCACTTTTACCTGTTTAGTTAAAATAACCATAACAAATTGTATTTATGTTTGACAAACTTAGTGTATACATGAAACAAAATAACTCATGTATATTTGCGATTGTACAGCTAAGAATTCACCGAAAAGAAACAGAAATATGACAAATCCACTGGCTACTTGAATTATTTTTACCCAAACAAAAAATAATAATTAAAATGATTTCCTAAAAGTTGCAATAAAGTTTTATTTTGAGCACCTCCTGGATTATTTCAGTGATTGTCGTATGTAGCTCATTTATCTGAAGACTTTGCTATGGAAATCGCTGAGAACTACACTTAGTAACTCTATACAGAAGCACGTGCGTGCTTTCTTTGAAAAACTGCTTTTCTACAAAGCTGTTTTGTTTAATTTTGCCCTCTTAATCTATCTTTACCTACTACATCATTAAAACCATAGCCTAGAATCTCCAAACGTCTAAATCAGTTGTATACGACTCTGTTACTATTCCCTTGCTAGTAATAGTTCTTTGAATAGATTTAATTGGAAATCAAGAGTCGACATTAGATAGAAACGTCAGAGAAAACTTAGGTGGACTGAATCTTTGTTTTACAGTGGCATGTATTTATGGCTTTGTCAGGATTTCAACCTATGACTGTGAATTTTCAGAAGGAAAGCACTGGCATTCAGTGCTCTTGGATTCATTCTATGAAGAAGAGCACAAAAGCTATTTAAAATTTACCCCTCATTAAGGACTAATTTCGCGATATCCTTCCTCAAGTTATTTTGGGAATCTCTTAGCGGCATGTTAAAATAAAGAAATATAAAGATGATGACTGACTACTGATGTCACATGACAGTTGTAATACATCACGAACTGGAACTGACTGGAAACCATAAATAAATGGATTCTAGACCAGTGGTGAAAAGGATAGATCTCAAGTGAAATCTTGAGTGCTCCTCAGTATATTGTTGAAAACTGGGATAAAACTTCTGTTCAGTAGTCTTCTGAATGCTGAAAGCTGGTGATAAAATCTATGTAGACTTAGAAGTATATAAAAGATGTGAGAAACAGAAGTAAATGTGCGATTTACCAATGCCAGTTTCTATTCCTGTTTTACAAAGTAATATAATTTCTTTGTATGGAGGATTTCATCATGAGCTGACATCAGTTAGAGAACCACTGGAAAACCTGGGAGTACTGGACAGCTGTTTCGTCCTAGTTTGGGACTCTTCAGCAGTACTGCTGAAGAGTCCCAAACTAGGACGAAACAGCTGTCCAGTACTCCCAGGTTTTCCAGTGGTTCTCTAACTGATGTCAGCTCATGATGAAATCCTCCATACAATTAAACAAAATCCCTACCAAACCAATACTTGAAAATTAATATAATTTCATAAATTTATTCCCCTTTATGAATTTGAACAAAGCAAGAACTACTGTTTTGGCACAATAAAGTAGTACCATCTTTTATTTCGTTACATTCTCCTCAGCTGCTTACAGGCCAAAGACATTATTAAATATATCTACAAAAACAATTTTAACATACTTGCACAGAGTTCATTTTAAACAAAAATCAATCAATCGATCAAAATATGCATACAGTAATAATATACATATGTATATATGCAATATTAAACACTATTCCGAACAATAATAATCATACGCAGTGAAAACTTTTCAGAATTTCGCATGCAGATGAAAGAGAGATGAAAATATCCAGGTAACAGGGCAAAGAAAGACTGATAACCGCTTCTTTCTGGGAGCACAAATCAGGTTTAGGGCGCTTGATGGAAATGGTTGCCTGTGTACTGATCTGTTCAAGGTACCATCGGTCTTCTTACTTAAACGAAATGGTTTCAGCAAACTTGAGGAGAATTGAGCTCTTTTGCCTATTGATAATTTTGAACGACTTTTCGACATCCACCTCATGACCCGTGTCAAGAAGATGCCTGGCGATGGCACTGTTTAAAGCATTTGTTCCCCTTAGACATATACTTTTCGGTACATGTTCAGAAAATCGTAGATATGCCCTTCTTTCTGTCCTTCCAATGTAACTGCTCTCACAGATACATGCAAATTTGTATATGCAGTTGGAGTTGACATGAGAAGGATATCTTTTGATTTTTGATTGCATCAAAGAGCAAGTTGCTCGATAGACGGAGATGGGCTTAGCTGCAAGATAGGCTATGGCTGGTGACGTACTCAGCCTTCTGTTGATCATCACTGCAATGTTGTCACCTTTATAAGCAAGCTGAATGTAGATTGGCTTTTTTCCTACTGTGATTTGTTTTACATTTGTGACTTCAAATCTTCCATACTTGTTGATGAACCTTTGAGGGTACCCATTGCTCTTCAATGCCTTTTCAAGAAACTTAAATTCTTCCACTAATCTCTCTATAGAGCGATTTGTGCGTTCAGAAAGAAACAGTTATCAGTCTTTCTTTGCCCTGTTACCTGGATATTTTCATCTCTCTTTCATCTGAATGTGTAACGCTGAAAAGTTTCCATTGTGTATGATTATTATTGTTCGGAATAGAGTTTGATATGATATAATATATATAAATATATATTATTACTGTATACATATATTGATCGGTTGATTGATTTTTGTTTAAAATGAACTCTGTGCAAGTATGTTAAAATTGTTTTTGTAGATATATTTAATAATGTCTTTGGCCTGTAAGCAGCTGACGAGAAGGCGACGAAATGAAAGATGGTACCATTTTAGTCTGCAAAAACTGTAGTTCTTGCTTTGTTTAAAATAATATAAGTCGAAAGAATAGTATCTTCTGGCGTTTCACATTTCATTCTTTTTCAGGTAAGTTTGTGTTACGTTGGATACCAAGAAACTGACCTACACCTCTGAGGAATTTCCCTGTAACAGATTACAACAACAGCATAACCATCCAGACCGGAAAATAAAAAAGAGAAGATGGGCCGTTACTAGAAAAACTTTCGCTTTCTCAGTAACAATTAACATATTCAAAAGCAATCATTAATATACACTCTGATGATGACTTTGTGCAATGCTTACTTCACTGATAGGCTTAAAGAATTAATAACCAATGAAAATCCAGTCTTCAGAATATGTGGACAAACCAAAAAGTAAACTGTGATGCAAGACACAGAACGAAACTGGTATATTTAGAATCGCACTAAAAGTACTTCATTGTTACAGATAGCATTAACGCCACATGGAAGGTTACTTTTTGACTTGGCCGGTATTTAGGCGTTTATTTCACTAAAATGTACTGAATATGCAAAGAAATCATTAAGTAATCAATATGGGTATGAAGTGTATAGAGCTGAAAGTGGTAAAATTAAGTCAGTCGATATTTTTATGAAAGTTCGCCAGCTATTTCGCATTATGACAAGAATGACGGTAAGGAATCACTTGGAAAATATACCAGTAGTCAATAAATTCAATAATTATTTATCATAGATCTCAGTAGAGTTTTCAAACTTGTTATTGTGCCAGACATTTGAAAACAAAAATTCAACAAAACAGCTTCATCAAGGGAAAGAATTGTGTGATGACTGATATATATGACAGAAAAAAAAATAGAAGGCAATATAACTTGCCTCAGCTCCTATATACTTCCATTCAACACTAATTTACATAATTTATTTTATAAAGAAGCAGATTCCTCTGAAGTCAAGTTCGCGATGTAGTCTAAAGTCTTGGTGACTCGTCACTGGAGTGCATTTTGAATTATTCCTAGGTGGTTGGAGGTAATTAAAGGAAAGATGTGTCCACAAGCAAGGTGTATCTGTAGCCTCGGAGGAACCTATTCTACCTTGGAGGTTCAAATCCACCTCATCTCTTACTACATTTGGAGATACAACGACTGTGCTATTCGGATCACGACTGAACTTCTGTAGAACTGTTATAATTACTAATGTGTGACTGATTTCGTGCGTTCAGTCCTTAGCAGTAAGGTGAGATAAGGCTTACTATTGACATCTAGAAGCTGACAGAGGAGAGGCCGATGGCAAGACAGGAGATAGATCAGTGAAAAGACGAACTACGAGACGAGAAGCTGAGTACAGTCTACAGAAAACTGAACAAAGGAGTGAACAAGAGTGCTAGGAAAGACGAAAGAGGCTTTTACCAAACGCTGACAACTGAAGTGGAACAGGTTGCAGGCAAGCGAGACCTTAGGACACTACATCAAGTAACAAGTCTTAGAACGCCAGCGGAAGACAGTAAATGAAACATAAATATCAGAAAAAACGCCCAGCTAACTACTTTAAAGGACTACTGAATCGACTAGCATCTGGGACACGTCCAGGAATACCACTAACACTGGACAAAGAACTGCCAATGAACACTGGCCACCTGCCAAAATTCGAAGTCTTGAATGCAATAAAGCTATTGGAAGCTGAGAAGGTAGCAGAACCAGACGGAATTCCTCCAGAAGCACTGAAAACAGATCGGGTTACTGCAGCGAATATGCTCACGCCACTAATATAAAAAGTTTTGAAGTAAGGAAAACTGCCTACTGATTGGAAGAAGGGCTATATTGCCAAACTACCAGAGACGGGTGAATTAAGTCTATGCAAAAGCTGGTGTGAAATCATGCATCTGTCCACGCCAAGCAACATACTAAGTAGCGTCGTCCTGTAGAGACTAAAGTATGCTCTGGATGCAAACTCTACAGGGGACCTATTGGATTCAGGAAAATCAAATCATGTGCGCGACTCTATGCACCATTATTGAAAAGAGCATAGGATGGCAGTCAAATCTCTACCTAAGTTTCATCGACTTTGAAAAGGCTTTTGACAATGTTAACCGTGAAATAATCTCAAAAATTCTCCAACACTATACAGTGCAGTATCCCAAATCTCTATCAACCACAATAAACAACCACATATTGACTCCATATGTCAGTTGACTCATAATGGAAAACTGAATGAAGCCTTTGAAGTGAAGACAGGAGTAAGACAATGTTGACTACTACCACTGAGGATATTTCTGATTGTGGAGTCATGAACAGTACCTTAAACAAATTACAGACCTTCATCAACAGCTATCTTCACTCAATGCTCAAGATCAAATGGCCGGTCAGGAAAGATCAGCAACAGGGATCTCTGGCAATGAACGAACCAACCAAGCAGGAACCAGTTGTGTAACAAATCTGCAGGAACACATTGAGGTTGATTGGCCATACTCTGAGAAAATCGTCAAGTCAGTGACATCACACACCAGGCCATCGCTCAAGTGCAACCCGATTGAGAAGCGGCGAGTTGGTCGTCAGTGCAAGGGTGATATGGAGGAAGTGATGTGAAGAGGAGATGAAAGCATGTGGGCAGACGTGGAGTTGGGTGAAAACGTTGGCAGAGAACCGGACGCAATGGATACGTGCAACTGAAGCTCTATGTTCCTCTAGGAACTAAAGGAAACAATAATAATATAATAATAATTATACCTCAAGTCACATGAACCTGAAGACTTATAAGCACGAACCAGCAAGTAGGAAGAATAGGCAGCAAATGAAAGACTTCAGGTGAATATAGAGAGGACAGAGACGATGAATATACTCAGCCAATTACAACAACAACAACAACAAGCATCAATCACCATCAGTGGAGAAATCTAAAGGAAGTCGTCTCTTTAACTCACCTGACCTTGGAGGCATCCTTTCTCATATGGTTGACAAGGATAAGTATGTCAAAACCATCCAGAATTGAACTGCAAATGCAGAAAAAGAGTTCATTATTTTATAATTACTACGAAAAACAGTATGACAGCTCTCAGTACAAGGAACCACATCCAAATTTTCAATGCTAATTTTAAGTCACTGAGTGCTTTCATACGGTTAAGAGACTTGACGAGATCAGCACGAAGAGTACTTACTATAAGCTACTGAAGACTGACATCAACGTAACCTTGGTCCTGAAGATCAGATGGCAGTTTAGAAAGCATAAACAAGCAAGGAAAAACTCTGGCGCTCAGCGAGCCAACCAACAAACATGTAGAAGGAAATGGAGATGGATCAGAAATACGTGGAGGTGAACTTCATGTGTCATCGCACATCAGACAGGCTGAGTGGCACCCTATTGTGAAGCGACAAGTTGAGCGGCCGAGAATGACATGGAGGAGATAGTTTGGAGGGGGGGGGGGAAGAAGGCTTTTGAGTAATCCTGAAGCCAGCTGATTGTACTGATTTAACTCTGTGTTTTATTTGGAATGCAATGAATAAACATAATATAATAGAACTAATTGTCAGAATGAGCCCTGTAATGAATTATGGTGTTCATTGTACTCCTAAGCATTAAGCTGATGACTTATTAGTTACTCTCGTAAGAGCCTGGTTTAGTTTTTTTTTCACAGCAATACATAAAGTGACAGTTTTAACTCAACACTTACTTATTCAGAATGTAAAGGATTAATTATATTAAAGACAGTCTTTGGGTTTTAACTTTATGTCGAAAATCAATCGAAAAATTGTACTGACAATTTCAAAAACCGCTCACTCTTCTTGTTTGAAAAAAAAAGAATTACTAGAAAGACAAGTACATGTAACCAAATCATAGTGCACTATTGCTCAAGTACTACTGTCAAACAAAAAGTACTTCACAGTTGATTATAATGCCTACATCTTTATAGTTGTTATTTCATGAAGGGTAAAGTAGTTATTATGCATTCCCTTTCGGAAGTCTGCTTAATCCGACCACTTATTAGAAGAGAAAAAACTGTCATATACAGTATAGGTTTTTTTTCTAGTAACAGAATTTTCGAGGGTTTATCTTGAAGAATGCGTTCGTGGAGTCATAATTAACATTAACTGTCATAAATGATTGCGTATTAGGTGACACACAGTAGGAATAGGTGGCACCAGTATCACATATTTTCCTCCCTGATGCTTTCAGAGTAGCTGGAAATAGATTCCTAAATCTCCCTCCGTAGCTATTCCTTTCAACATCTAATAACTGATTACAATCTCCATCACTATTTACACTTTTTCACTTGCTGTTCAATGCTTTTTATGTTTTGTTAGCAAAATTTGATCTGAATTCACCACAACTTTATTTCCAGCTAATCCAAATTTTCCACTTTAGAACTATAATCTCTAAGAAAGTGAAGGAATATAACAGTAGAGACTATGAGGTTTCAGTGAATTCGGTGCAATAATATGGCGTTAACTGTTGTATCTTTACAAGTTACCATTAATCCCAAAATATTCAACAGTTCATGAAATGAAACTTGAATCTGGCTGTGTTATTTGAAATTCCCAACTCTTACCAAGAAAGCATGGGATTATTATCTTCTGAGACCCTGTTATTTTTTCACTCTGGAGTTTCTCATCATCACCTGACCAAAGATCAAAACCACGGCCTACTGGTTATGCGGCAAGAATGTGACTATTAAGCCGTCAGAGTATTTCTCTCTTTACAATAATATAATGTCTCTATCTCGATCGTAATTTACCATTCTCACTTTCCGTATATTCTGCACACTGCCTACGTTTTTGGCATTTTATTCTACTCTTGCAAAATGAAATGCCTATTCATTTTAGATATGCTCAAATTCCTCACAGTGATTACTTACTTATTCTACCACTTAGGTTGTATGCAGCTGACGGGAATCCTACGAAATGCAATGGATTTACCTTGTCCTGCGAAAGCTGTTCTTGTGACCATAACCAACCAACACTGAATGACAGCAGGAAGTCGTCATCTTTTATTTTAGCAGAATACTGGTAGAACTATCCGAAATTTAGTTATTTTTTTAGTTGTTCACTTAACAATTTCTAATGTACAGAATACAATGCATAAATGAAACACAGAACAGCGGTTATCGAGTGAGGCTGACCATCTAATTATTGTATCAAAAACAAGTAACTTGAAAGAGTTAATATATAATTGAATATAATTTAACTTATGAGTGGTTTTCCAATGGTTCTCTAAGTGAAAGTCATCGCTGAGGTGGTGAGTATCTGTAGCAAAGTACTTACGAGGGATGCACTAGTGATTTTAACTCATGATCAAACTGGTTATCAGCCAAATCCCTGCAAACCAACGCTTGGTACTTAATCTGATCCCCACTAGCGACTAGCTCTATATAGTAAGTTACGTGAAGTTCTAGTGAGAACTCGTGACAACTGAAGTCCACCAAGTCAGGTAAGAGAACAATCACTCGCTTATGATGTCGGCTGGAAGTTGCGCTATGTATGTTGCGAATTGACAGGAGTTGGAACTCACGGGCTACTGGATGGTATCTCAGTGGTTGAATGGTCTACCAGCTTGCCTTGTCATTATAAGGTATTGGATTCGAATGATGATGGGTGCATGCTGTCGAAGAGTCACAAACTGGGGCAAAACAGCCTTACAGTACTCCATAGTTTTCCAATGATTCTCTGACTGATGCCAAGTTGCAATCAAACTTGGAATATATATGTAATATAATATTCAAGTATTGGTTTGTAGGGATTTGGTTGATTGGTTACAGGATTTCATCATGAGCTGACACCGGTTAGAGAACCATTGGAAAACCTGGGAGTACTGGACAGCTGTTTCGTCCTATAACCAGTCAACCGAATCCCTACAAACCAATACTTGAATATCAATGAGATGCTCACTAGCGACTGGCCCTATTCAGGTAGGTAGTTACCTGGGGTTCTAGTGGGAAGTCATGACCAGTAGGGTACAGCAGGTCAGGTGTGAGGACAAATACTCGCCGAAAATACTGGCTAGCGATTGCACTATATCGTGAATTGGCAGAAGTTAGAATTCATGGGCCATTGGATAGGGTCCCAGTGGTCTGCTAGCTCGCTCGCCTTGTAACCAGAAGGTCCTGGGTTCGAACCCCGGCGGGTACGTACTACTGAAGAGTCCCAAACTGGACGAAACAGCTGTCCAGTACTTCCAGGTTTTCCAATGGTTCTCTAACTAATGT
The DNA here is from genome assembly GCA_944472155.2 of Trichobilharzia szidati. Lineage (NCBI taxonomy): Eukaryota > Metazoa > Platyhelminthes > Trematoda > Strigeidida > Schistosomatidae > Trichobilharzia > Trichobilharzia szidati. The sequence goes on along the minus strand of OX235279.1, from coordinate 142,828,773 downwards.
CAGCTCATGATGAAATCCTGTAACTAATATAATATTAGGCGCCATTGCATACCTCTAATTTTTAACTTCGTTTGTCGAAAATACATTAAGCACCTCAGCACTATACATTTTACACAAGGGTCCGAATCTCTCAATCTTGCGGAAACTTCCCTATAAACATGACAAAGAGATATTTAATATTGTAAAAGTAACAAACTCTACCCATTTGCACTATACTTTACAAATAACAATCGTCAATTTTCATTCTTACAGCATTCTGTGGATACCTTACACGATTTACAAGTTAAATTGATTAAAATTAAACTTCTTATAATTCCAATTCTTCACTCCACTGTAGGAAAGGATGTTCGAAGATAAACAATAAAATAGAAAAAAAACTAGAATACATCCCATTCAAGGTGGCACTCATAATATTCATAATACACACTCCTCTACTGTTAAAAAAGCTTCCATTAATTCACTGTGGCTTGCTGTATTATTCAGTCAGATACGACGATCGCCGTGAGAATAGAATTGTGAAAGCTGTTTATACCCTTCTATTTTGAATGTAGAATTCATCACAAATCGAAATCAGTCACAGCCATGGAGCGTTAAACATTTGTTTTGTCCCAATCCTCTACTATTCAGTCATGTGCTATTCTGCCTCATGGTAAACCTCCTATAACACTTTAATGCATACACTGATTAATCACTAGGAGGTGATTGAATCCTATCAGTGAAATTTGTATCGTATTCTCCAAGCTAGATGACTGTTTACTGAAATGCATTTCACACTGAGGTTAGTTGGGTGGCAACTACTTCGCTACTATTGGGTGCCACCGAAAATTATACATCTCATCCAACAGCTATACGACAATGCTGCATGCCCAGTAATCCACAACGGGAAACTCACGGAATCCTTCGAAGTGAGGACAGGAGTAAGACAAGCTGGCTGCCTACTATCGCCAATGATTTTCTTGATTGCAGTAGATTGGATAATGCGACAAACAGTGGGCAATGAGGAAACAGGCATAAAATGGACTCACACAAAAAAGAACTTGGAGGGTCTGGACTTCGCCGATGATATATGTCTGATTTCCCACAAACTGGAAGATATGCAAGTGAAAAGCAACAAGTTGGCAGAAGAAGCCTCCAGAGAAGATAGGACTTCAGGTGAACAAAGAGAAGACAGAGGTGATGAAGATTCCTGGACAAGAACAACAACAACAGACAACGATCAGCATAAATGAGAGGAACCTGAAAGAAACAACCTCTCTTACCTACCTGGGAAGCATCGTTTCAACTACAGGCCAACGGAAGTGACGAGGATATCAAAGCAAGAATCGGAAAAGCAAGACAAGCTTTCACTACTCTCAAGTCTGTGTGGAGGTCAACAGCACTCCGCATGAAAAATAAGATCCGGATTTTCAACTCCAATGTGAAGTCAGTGTTACTGACTATACGGATCAGAGACTTGCACTGCGCATCATAAAGAGCATCTCAAACAAACTACAGATCTTCATTAACAGTTGTCTTCGCTCAATACTCAAGATCAGATGGCCGGTCAGAAAAGATCCGCAACAGAGATCTCTGGCAATGAGCGAACCAACCTAGAAGGAACCGATTGTGAAACAAATAGGCAGGAAGAAATGGAGGTGGATTAGTCATACTTTAAGGAAACCATCAAGTGACATCACTAGACAAGCCCTTGAGTGGCACCCGAAAGGGAAGCGGCGAGTCGGTCGTCAGTGCAAGGGTGAGGGTGACTTGGAGGAGGTCATGTGAAGAGGAGATGAAAACGAGTGGGCAGACTTGGAGCCAGGTGTAGATTCTACCAGAGAACCGAAGGCAATGGAGACGCACGGCTGAAGCCCTATGTTCCTCTAGGAATTAAAGGAAACAATAATAATAATTAGTTGGGAGGTTGCGTTTTTGCTCTTAAAACTCACTTTAGGTACTTTGAAAAGGAAATAAATCAGCTCTGAATGGTAAGAATTTTCATGCTTTCAAATTTACTTCAAAAAAAAAATAAATAAATTACAAAGGATAGTTTTTACCCGAGTCTTGGTAGTTGCAATGGACGAGGAAGAAAAATGAAACATAAATGCCACATTGTGATTAAAATTCGTAGGAAAAACAAACCGAAAAGAATATTACCGTGCACAATGGATCGGTCACTTGAGAAATTTTTAATACTATACATGATAAATTTTCTTGAAGCCCAGTAAGCTGCTAACGAGTAATTGTTGACAGATGGTCTTGATTTATTTGTGCACTTGTAAGTTGAAATGCAAAGATAGATTCTACTAAAATTTTACCTGGAAATGACAGTCAGATGACTCAAAGTGCGCGCACACACACATACACACATACAGAGAAGTAAAAGAACATGACTGATAAGAAAATAAACTATGTGAAAATAGACAAGCTAGTTAGTACTTTGACAAAAAAATAATTTACTAATGCATACAAACTATATAAATTGTGCACATGTTGAGGAAAGAGAAAACATATTTGTTTTGCAGTCTTCAAAGATCTAGAGACTCAGCTGAATTGTTTCAAGTTTCTTTAGTAGCAAAACTCAACGGGAGACAGTGTCAGCGAGTCAATCAAAGGCAGTTGAATGTGAAAACAAAATCATAAGTTTTTCGAACGCATACTTACACGCAACAATTTCGTTTCTAACAGGTGGAAATGTAATCCCATATAAAAGTAGGATTTGGGCACTGTGGTATGATATAACTCCATTTCAGATAAGTTCATTTGACATAACATACAGTGATGCAATGAGAATAATCGGATGACGTTTAGAACACAATTTATTACTCATTACCATATCAGCGTATTCACACCTTATATGTAGCCTTACTTTCTCCTACATATATATATATATATATATATATATATATATATACATATATATATATATATATATATAAGAGTTAGTTTCTAGCGATTTGACTTGTTTCCAGTTTGATCATGGATTCATGTCAGCGAGCCAACTACTGAAAGCAGGGAAACACTGCACAACTGTTTCGTCCTGATCTGGGACTCTTCAGAAGTACGCACCCACAGACGTTCGAATCCAGGACCTACTGGCTACAAGGCAGGTTCCTAGACCATTCAGCTACATGAACCCATTGCCTCGTCAATTACGACTTCTAGCAATTCGTCATTTTACCGCGTCCACCAACCAATGTCATCAACCAGCATTTGTCCTTACGTAAAACCTGGTGGACCCTATTGGTCACCACTTCTCAACAGAACTCCAGGAAACTTCGTCTTTTAACCAGTCCTTAGCCAGCATTAGATTAACTTTAAATAGGTAGTTTATAGGGAGTTGATTTGTTTCAAAACACTGGCTGGTAGTCACGCTAAAATCACCAATTGATAGAAGTTGGAATTCACTAGCCATCAGGTCGGTTCCCAGTGGCTGAATAGTCTGTGAGCTTGTCTTACAGTCAGAAGTCCTGGATTCGGACGCCGGTAGATGAGTACCGACGAAGAGTCCCAAACTAGGACGAAACATGCATATATGTTTCGTGTTGGTTCTGTGAATAAAGACCTGGTGATTTATCTGTCTATCCACCTAGCTGCATTGCTTAGTAATACTTATAACTTATCCCATCCTATTGTGTGATTACATGCAAGTGAGTGAATTTCAATAGCTAAGCTTTTTTCAAGATTATTTTACCTACTGGGTCAACCATCTAGCTGAAATTCTACGTTCTGATAATATAACCGACTCTAATCTGCAAATCTGACTTAGGTAATTGACCTCATAGTCATTACATGTTTTTGGTAAATTATGTCAATTCGTCTAGTTAGGTCTATTGGATCTTTAGGGTGATAAAGTTTATTTCTCAGTGAATTGGTTGGTTAAGTGCCATCCTGATTTCGGACTTATTAAGAATCTTAAATCGAGTTTCTGGTGTTCATCCCTAATTAACTCAAAGTTCAAAGGCATTAAATGTATGCCATTAAGAAATGACAAGAGTCTTTCAGATATCCATCTATTTCTGTTATACGAACTGCATGCTGATCACTTTATTAGGAGGTGTTTGCGTTAGGTTACAATTTGGATAACAGCATGCTTCACAAATAAAGTACAAGACTGATAGAATTTGTTTCTTAAGTTAACAGCTGCACTGCTTGCTTTGGTCTATCGCCAGAAATAATATCAATTGAGGGATCTCTAAGAACCTCTAGACATAGTGAATCTGATATCTAACAGTAGTGTTCACCTCCAACTCTTCCCTGTTGGTCAGATGGAGAATGAGGATGACTCATGGTTGTAGCCTTATTCCTCAATCGGTTACCTAAACATCCTCTTGATATTTAGTCGTTAAAGCTTCAAATACAACTTATAAATATAATGTTTTAAGATCTGAAACATTCCGACTACATACATATCTTTCCCAACTTCCTGTCGTCTCTGCTTATTATAACCTCATCATCTAACTTCTGTTCTTCAAGACACAAAAAAATCCCATATGACATGAATTAAGAACACATATGTAGGCTAAAAAATCTCTTTCTTTTAAAAGCCGTACAGTTATTTAGACGTTAATATGTACAATATTAACTGTAAATAAAAGTCAAAGGTTCCCTGAGTCGATAAATATGACAAATCAAGGTGTATGAGAACTAACTGTGTTAAAAAATCATAAATAATTTCAAATAGTCGAGAAAACTGACAATTATTACTTGAATAGTGAATAGTGAATTAGAGTGTTTCTGAAGGATTCCAACATCCTACCAAAAGTATTTTCAGCGCAAATTCCATAAGTTCTCATCACAAGAGAAGCAATGAGATTTGTTTTTTTCGGCTTATTGAGCAAAACCCACAAAAGTTTATCATCCGTCTATTTCATTCGCGTTTGTGGTAAGTCAATTGGTCCAAATTTGAATGTCAGAATACCCATTATTAAACCACGCCTAGTTAATTGATAGCTAGTTTTCTAGCCGGTCGAAAGCCCCGATAAAGAAGGAGGGGTGCGCGTAGGGACAGCGACTGTACACCAAAGAACCAATCTAACCGCCACAGAAACTTCAACGCACACGAAAAATATGAAAAATACAAAAGACAAAAAACAAACTTATTCTTCGCTGGAGTCGGAGAGGTGAAACGATATAGTGGGCAGGTGAAAGGCTTCAAGAAGCCAGCCAATGTGTCTTCTCTCGATGGAAGCAAGAATAAGAATGGGGACGTAGAATATACACACATTGCATGAGGCTGAAAAGGCTGCTCAGGTAGCCAGAGAAATGAGAAGATAAGGTATAGAAATGCTGAGAATCTCCTAAAGCAGATAGAGTGGATATGGACCATCAGAGTTGTCAACTGAACAGTCAGTAATCTTATTCGGCCTGGTCACACAGACGACAATCACCAGCACACTGGGGCAGTGAGTGGCTATTATGATGTGACCAATGCCAGCCAAAGCATTTATGCAGTGGGAACCAATTTCATACAGGATTACGACAGCAAGATTCAACTCAAAAGGAAGGAAGGAACCTAAAAACTTTTTTTGGTGTGAAGTCACATCGAAGTATGCGTTGAAGATGTTGCTCAGTAGAGCAATGAAAGCTTCGCAACCAAACCATCCAGCTCAGAGAACACAACCACACCAAAATCATCCACCTGAGCTACAAATCTTCTCTATTATATCTGAACCTAAAAACTATCCAACGCTACGCACAATCTTGCAAACAATGTGGAACAAGAGAAGAAGCAACAGCGTAATCCTTATGGGCGATATGAATGCCAACCGAACTGGGAGCAGATAATACACGAACAGAAGTCATCATGGTCGAGAAGCTCTCGCACGGCGAAATGAACGATAACGGAGGGCTCTTCTCAGACCTCTGTGCTTTGAATGATTTGTTGATCAGGACAGTGTGTACAAGCACAAGAATATACACAAGGTCAGCGACATGGATTTTGCCTGACGGACACACCACGAACCAGATAGCCTTCAAACTCAATACTGCTCAAGGAAGTGGAGACGCAGCCTTCTGGACACATAGTCGAGAAAGGGAGCAGATGTGGTCTCAGACATTCATCCATTTGAAGGAGTCTTCAAGGTGAAGTCGACAGCCTTCACAACAACCAGACAGAGCACTGTAATTCAAGTACAACTTCAGACACTGAAGGAAAACACCACAAGGAATAACTTCAATACAGATCAGATAAGAGTAAAGTAGGAGACACTAGGTGACATTACTGAAGAGACCTGTGTGGAAGAACATTGTAACTATCTGAAGGTGATATTCAAGCAAACGGGTACAACTGTCTCAGGAAGAGAGAAGAGACAAAACGAGATATGTCTCTCAACGGACACAACTACCTGGACGCTAATCCAGGAGAGCAGCGGAGAGAAGGATGGAGAAAGAGAAGATGAATCAGTGAGAAGACGAACAACGGAATCAGAAACTGAATTCAATGTACATTGCACTGTATCAAGAAAGACATCAAGAAGGGTGCTAGGAGAGACAAAAGACAATTCTACGACACACTGGCTAACCACTGAAGCAGAAAAGACAGGCTGCAGGTGAAAAAGACCTCAGAACATTATATCAGATAACAAGACTGCTCGCTATCCGGGGAGAAATCAACCCAGATGATGAAGCCTGTGAAAGATGTTCAAGGGAACCTGATTACCACGAAAGAGGAGAGACAAGTGAAACAATGGGTTGATCACTTCGAAGGACTCTTGAATCGACCACCACCACCTGCAACTCGTCCAGAAATATTGACACCAACACAACTAAGACCACCAACAATAACAGCACGCACTCAACTGGCTGCCAATGGACTCCAATTCTTCAACGGAAGCAGAAATCTTGAATGCAATCAAGCTACTGAAGTCCGACTGGGAAATCAGCAGGACCAGATGGAATCGCACCACCCAACTGGCCTGAGTGTGATCCCAGTGGTAAGTGACAACTTGGCCGTTGGCAGGAAAGGGGCATGTAGGAGATCGTGTGAGCTGAAGGAGATGAGAGATTATGGGCAATCGTGGACACATCTGAAGAGGACATCAGAGAATAGAAGGTGAAGATGTGTTGTTGAAGCCCTATGTTCGCCTTGGAACCCAAAGAATGAAAGTTAATACTGACATGCAAATTAAATATCCAATCTATATTCAACAGTCAAATACACTGACAAAAAGAAGGAGTAGCAATGGGCTCTTCACTTGGTCTGTTAATCGCTAATTGCTTTAACACGTAACTGGAATCAAATGGCCCCCAATCAATCAATAGCCACTTCAAAGTTTACAAGAAATACATGGAAAGTATACTTGTCATCGTTTATGAGAATATTGAGCTAAAATCTTGGAAGTCTTTAACAATGTTTATCTATCAGTGGACTTCAAAAGTGAAGGTGAGACAGAAGGTAAATTATTCTTCCTAGACGTTCAGCTTTCAAGATGAAAGGTTGGATCTCTGCAAAGATCAATTCAACACAAAAATCATATGTTGCAAGATAAGGAAATTTGTAATTTCTTCATATTTGTAGATTCAGACTGCTTTCAGCAGACCGGAATAAACTCATCTGGCATGCGAACTCCATGAATGAATGACTCAGTATTACTTCACTATTCGAGGGCATTTATGCTAGATTCGAGTCTAAACTGGACACCTCCATTTATTCAGATCTGAGTGTATCCCGCAGAAAAGACTCAAGCAGAAAGAAGTATCCTTCTCGAATTCCACTGTTAGCCATCACTGAACTTATCCAGCAGTTTAGTTTCAGTATACTTGAGTAAGAATTCATTCTATCTGTTTTATCCTTATTCATCGTCCACCTTCAGGCTTGTATATTGCTGTCTTAAGCATTTAGTCAACATCCAATGCAAAGGAAGATAAAAGCCTGGCATCTGAATTCTGAGGTGAAGTACAGTTTATAGGAATTGGCTGCTGGACGGTAAACAACGTAGTCGTCCAATTATTGCTCGAAATTCGCCGACTAATAATAATAATAATAATTTACTTTATTCCAAAAACAGTACTTGTGATACAGAATGGAATTTTCAGCATTAATCACAATATTGCATCTAATTTCCTCAAATTATAAATAAAATTAATCACACAGAAAATTTTTCCACATTTACAATAGGGGTAATGTCAAAAAAACATGCAGCATATAAAATGGAAATAATAATGATAGCAGCTAAGGTAATGATAATAATACAAGTGGAAATTGCCGTGGGCTTGTTTCACACAGTATTGTCGATGCTGTATACAAATCCTTGCATGATTAAAAATATTGAATATAATGTTCTCTTTACATGATATGGTGAGGGGAAAAAGAAAGATTACAGCAGTCATAGAGATAAGTTGGTGTTTGCAGTTATGAAAGTAAAAACAAAGAATCAACAGGACCATAAATATAATAGAAATAATAAAAGTAAAACTTGAAGGTATATAAGGATGGATGGAGGAGATTGTTTATTCACTCGATGAAAAAAGGTTAGTCAATTCTTGCCTGACGCTATTTTCATCACATAAAATACGCGCCAAGTATGGTATCATAGAATTTTTATACTTAGACGTGCGAGCATACAGTTTTCTGAAGTTACTTCTTGTTCTACCTGAGGAGATGCAAGGTGAAAGCTGAGGGTAAAGTGGATGCTCCGAGTCAGACAAAATCCCTTTAGCAAATTTACTGCACGAAGTCAAGTGCCTATCGACAACGACGTTAACTATGTAGTCCACTGAGACACCACTCATCCTACTGACAGTCTTCAGCATTCTACGAATTGTGACAAAGTCCTTTTTAAGCAAACCAGGAAAGAATAAGAGTGAACAATAAAGAAGAATAGGTAGGATGCAAGATTTTGTGAACTGTAAGAGGAGGGATTGAGTTATACCCGAGTACCTTAACTTCTTAATGTAAAATGTCAGGCGGAATATTTTACTGGAGATCGCTGAGACATGGAAAGACCAGGAGAGATCAGAAGATAGAATAAGTCCAAGATACTTAATTTCTGATTTAATTCCTATATCATTGTCGTCAATCTTACAACTGTCATGAGAATTGACGGCTTCTTTTGACTGTCGTTTACATCTTAAGCTGAAATTAACAGTTTGACATTTAGAAGGATTCAGTTTAAGACCGTTGGACTCAGACCATTTACTGACTCCTGACAGAAAGCTATTTATTTTGGTACAATCTAGCTGGGAGTATGCAGTATGCTCAATCAGCTAAACACTTGAAGTTTTCCAAGGTTAAAGGTAACTATTCACGATGAGCGACAAGAAGTATGCCACCTGCGTAATGAGGGTCTCTTACCCAATCGGCTCCTAAGCTGTATTATGCAACAATGTGACTCATTCTGTAACCTGTTGGAAAATACTCAAAATTTCGAATTCTCACCATCGACTACACACAATGATGAAGGTGCATTAGGCTGATGAGTCCCAAATAGGAAGAAAGACAAGTTTTGAATTTCACTGCCAGTAAACTGTCAAGATTTGAAACAGTTCGTTGAGTGAAACCTGAAAAGGAAGTGACGACCTGGGTGTGGATCCCAGTGTGGCATTGAGGAAGGAGATTATCTGAAGAGGAAGTGAAAGCTTTTGGGCGATCGTAGAGCTAGCTAGCTGAATGTACTAGTATAGAATCGAGTGCGGTGCAAAATGAGCCACTGAAGTCCTTGTTCTGCTTAAAATGAACAATAATAATTATTTATGCTGGTAATCTTATTTTACGAAAATAAATGAATCTCCAAAAGACAACCATTTGACGTATCCTAGTGTTAACATTATATAAGTGTTACTTAAATGAGTTCATAAATGAACACGTAAATGGGTGAAACACTGTTTTGTTGTTGAAAAGCAGAAGCCGGTAGAGATGATAAAGGTTAGCATAAGGAAAGAATTTCTTTCTCTCTAGCTTATAGTAAGAATATTGAAAAAATTACTTTGTATCGATTAAATTATTCAGGTTTATATCAACTGTATTTTGAAAACCTACATCAATCAATAATAAAAATGTATTACCGAAAAATAATCATAAAAGAAGTATAGTGGGAGTAAGAACAAGAAAAAGGAATTTAAATTATCAAAATTATCACACAGAAAAATAGAAAGAAATAGTTGAACGGAATTCAATCAAAAGCCTACAAAAATGGCAGTAAATTAATTTAGTCGGATTGTTTGAAGTTTTGTAAATTAGTGGGTGGGGATTATTGTTCACTTGAGGTTACCTTTTAAAGTTAACTTTCCATTAATGCGTATTTTAATATCAATGTATATATCATCTTAAATTCGTTTACAGACAAAAATACTTAGTTGGTGAAAGGTTGAGAATACACCTTCCCTAGATAGTAGCCAATACCATACTTCTAGTTCTTGGGTTGGTGCAAAACGGGTGACACGGATTCGAATCTCACATAGGGTGAAGAAAGAAGTTGCTTCAAGATTGTAGATACGTCTTGCTGACGAGTCCCAAGAGGTACCGTCTGCTTGAAGATGATATGCAGTGTTTCATCTTTCTGTCTTCCTGACTCCGGCTTGTTCCAGGAGCACTTTTGTATCCAGTACATCTTTTAGTCACTCCAGAATGACATGACTTAGTATTTTGCTTGACACAGACAAGAGTATGATAACACGGCAATTCTTGAACAGGTCGAAGTTGCTCTTCTTTGGGAGTTACTCAGCGTAGTCCTTGTTCCAATCAGTGGGCACCTTTCCTCTCTTCTATGCCTTCTACGTTAGTGGTATGAGGGTATCAGTTCAAGCGTGTGGATCTGTTTCCAGTGATTCTGGAGGAATTCCGACTGGTCCTATTGTCTACCCGGTTTATAGTAGCTTCATGGCACACGTGAGTTCAGCTTCTGTCAGGGTATTGGTGCTCACCGAGGGTTTTGTGATAGTGGGACGTCACCACGAGTTGTAGGTATCGGTTGTTTCAGGAGTTATTTCAAGTGATCGGCAGACTGTTTTGTTTGTTTTTTCCCTTTGATAATTAGCTTCTTTTCGCTGTCTTTCATCCGTTTCATTTGTGTTGATCACTTCCTGAACAACCTGGTTATCTGGTAGGGTATTCTGAAGTTCCATCGTGGATAAAATTTATTTTGATAAAGTCTCACAGTGTTATGCAGTAATATTTACTGATGACGTTTCTAGCACAATTTATTGTATAACACTGTGAGACTTTATCAAAATAAATTTTACCCACAATGTAATTACACCCTATCACAGAGCACAAGTTCTATTGCAATATTCTGAAGTTCGGTTTAACTGCGTCCAGTTACCAGTGTCCTTTAGAATTGCCGTTTGTCTTTCCTATCACTCTTATCTGCTTATATTCTCAGTGTTCCGTAGATTATACTCAGCTTCTCGTTTCATTGTTCATCTTTTTTCCGTCTTACCATCTACCTCTCCTCTATTAGCTTCCAGGCATCTGTAGAGAGCCATTTATTGACTCCCATCTTCCTCCCTTCTAAAACAGCTATACATGTTTTCTTTAACATCACTTTCAAGGAGTTCCGGTGTTTGTCTACTCAGGCTTCTTTGATGATGCTACATAGCGTCTCCGAGTTTGTTCTGCTGACTGCAGTGTAGGTATCGTTTCTAGTTTCGTCCCTCAGTTACTGGTAGTTCATTTATCATCTGGTTAAGAAGTAATAATGTAACAACAGAAGACAAGGGCCAGGCAACAGATCCTTTATTAAGGAAATCAAAGCATATTTATATATTTTCATGTACATTGTTATAGTTTAGTTAAGCAAACAAACACAGTCTTCTGATTGCTTGTTCCTCACTTAAACTTAATCTTTCATCTCTTTGTGACTGTTTCTTCAATGTCAGATCATCATCTATATGTTAACTGTATCCGCCTACGCAAAGTCTGCTGTGGTCGGTTTTGAATCCGTCTTTGTTCATATTTTCTCACGATAAATCTTGAGAACGTAAACCTTGACGTCAATTACTGTCTACCAATTTGGCTAGTAGACAGCTCTCACCACAATAACACTTAGTTCATCTCATCGTTAAAAACTGTCTAAACAAACTGTGGTTACGGATACAAGGTAGCAAACTGGCTGGCGATACCTATGCTTAGGGAGTATGTATGTCTTTGATTACCATTACTGATAACAATATTTCACAGTAAATGCGTTACTGAACACGGATGCACAAGTGACATTCTCAGAGGTTAGTTAACAACTTCAGTCACAATACTGAGTGAATTCAACGATCTACATACAGTATGTACATTTTAATTAAGCTAAGAAATGATGAACAGTGATGTGTGTTATGGTTATTACTTAAAGGCAGTCAATATTAAGCCTATAATATCCTAACTTCCTAACTTCCAGTAAAGTACACATTAAAAATATTAAAAAAAAACACTAATATAGCACACATTCGAAATGCACTCTTAGCAGCGAATATATTATGTACAGTGATTGATTCACCTACTTTTGTCACAAAACAGTCAGTTTGTAGCGGTTAAGGTTCAATAAATGTTTTACATGAATTTCAGTTGTTTATTTATTTCCGATGTGATTTTCAGCTTTACTCTGGTAAATAATTTCTTAAATTCAGCAGTCTGCGCCTGGATCATCATTGTTGAGCTAAAACAACCCGGTCAAATAACCTTGACCTTTGGGAAGCGAGAGAAAATCATTCTTTCTAACACTACAAATGTATCTCACTGCCTAGTGGTTGCTCGGTTGCATCAATGTTAAAGACGTCAAAAATTTCAAGGATAATCATCAAACTGCTGGCAGTAAATTTCTCCACCCTGTAACATTCAGTTCTCGACTGGTTTCTTATGACAGAATTGTCAGTTTCATACTTGTACACCTTTTTGTCCTATTTAAGAATAGAAAAAGTATAATAATTTTATTTAACTAACACTCAAGGTTTCATTCTCTCAATAAAATAAACAACAACAACAATAACAACAACAACAGCTCACGCCATCTGAGCATAACTTACGTGGCCTTGCATTTGTCATACCAAAGTTTATATATAATCATCAGATGCAATGCATTTTATACATGAAGATGAAACAACAAATAAATACACTAAACCTTGAATTATCAATCACGTGACATGCCTGAATACACTAATAACCATAGATAACGATAAAATTATTATCGATCTCATGAATTCAAATTTTTTGTCAAAGATTATAAAACGCATGGGTAATCTATTAAATATATGTCAACCAGATATAATCCAATTAATACATATTAGTGTGAAATTTAATGTACTACTAGTAGTAGTAGTAGTGGTACTACTAATACTACTACGACTACTAACATTAGATGATTGATTCAAGCCCTTCGTTCGCATAGAAAGTTCACGTGATTTCAAGTGAAGAAAGATTATATGAGAACTAGCGCAACAATAATAAACAAACTCAAATTTCTTACCAAGCTGTTACATGCAGACAATTCAATTTTAAACTAAAGCATTAATTAATTTAAACATTAAAAAGTATAAATGTAACAAATTATAAAGATATAAAAATTTTAAAATCTAATTTTTCCTATTATATTCAGTAATATTTTGAAGAGAAAAAGATTGAATCAATAATCAGAATTATATAAGAGTGCGAAAGATTTTTTGGTTAAAGGTAACTATTTTTATTTTGAATTGAAATAGACCTGTATGTCATTCATGCATGAAAGCAGACTGAATATGTCCAAATTTCAGTTTAAACAGATTCTATTCGATTTGTGTGTGTAGAGTGAGGCGAGTTAGTAGTCAGCTGATTATTCTGAAACTAGGATAAATGTAACATTTACTCTGTTCATCAATATTAGGTTCTTCTGGACAAGTAAAAATAAGAAAATGCTTTTATAATGGTTGGATTTAGCCCTACAGACTACGTTGTTTGATAAATAATGGAAAGCAGAGAGTGTTGAAATAGAAAATTTAGCTGTTTTTTATTCATCAGTAACGAGAAGACAAGGATATCCTGGACCGACGTGAAGAACCTAGAAGACCTGGATTTCGCGGATGATTTATGTTTGATGTCACACAAAATCGAAGAATTACAAGCGAAAACCGACAAACTGGTCGAAGAAGCAGCAAACACAGGACCCCAGGTGAACATAGACAAGACGGAGGTTATGAAAATAACCAACCAACCAACAACAACAACAGAAGCAGCAACATCCAGCGCCAATCACCATCAACGGGAGGGATTTGAAAGAGGTTACTTCATTCACTTATCTAGGGAGCATTGTCTCAACTACAGGAGGAGGAACGGACGAGGATGTCAAATCGAGAATCGGGAGGGCGAGAAACACATTCATCAACCTGAAACCAATCTGGAAATCTTCCTCAGTCAGCATCAACAACAAAATTCGGATTTTCAATACCAACGTCAAGTCAGTTTTGCTATACGGATCAGAAACCTGGTGGGTCACAAAGAATATTTCCAACAGCCTGTTGCAGACCTTTATCAACAGCTGTCTTCGTTCTATACTCAAGATCAGATGGCCGGATAGAAAAAGAAGCAACAAGAAACTATAGGAAGGAACAAAACAAGAACCAATCGCTCAACAAATATGCAGGAGAAAGTGGAGATGGATTGGACACTCGCTGAGGAGGCCGTCGGGTGACATCGCGCGTCAGGCCATAGCTCGAGGGGAACCCGGAAGGGAAGCGGCAAGTGGGATGTCCAAGGGTAAAGTGTAGGAGATCGCGTGAAGAAGAGTTGAAACAGTATGGACTAACATGGATGCAAGTGAAAAATACAGCAGAAGACATGAGCAAGTGCAGACGTGTAGCTGAAGCCCTATGTTCCACTAGGAACCCAAGGGAACAATAATAATAATATTCATCAGTCGTCAACCAAACCAGATATTACTCCGCTACGCGTTTCCGGGAAACTTATTTAAAATACTTAGTGTAATTAGACCTATTGAAAGCCCACAGATAATAATAATGATTTTTGGGTCAGATAATGAAAATGACTGAACACTATATGTTGATTACCAACTAACTCACTCCCTCTTAGCCCACAGTAATAATGATAATAAAGCTAAAAGACAAACTGGTCACTATCGGTGAGAACAGTTCAGTTTCACTATGCAAATATGTATTGTGCATAAATACTACATACCTCGAAAAGTTGAACTAATAAACAATTAATTAGATTGGTTGCAAATGGTCGGGCTTCTACTAGGTTTTCCAATTGCATTATAGCAGATATTCTGCCCCGGCCTAATTATTCCAAAGTGATTTAATCTTGTCTAAGCCAGTTTTAGCTGATATGCGTCTAGTTGAACTGGTTCTAACCTGTTTTAACTGGTTTCAGCTGCTTCTTGTAATAAAGTACTTTAGATACTTGACTCCAGATTCATCAAAAATAACACAAAATGAGAAATATGTGAAGAGGAATAGGTTGAGTGTCAGTATAAATATGAGTCACAAACACACTTCGATGTATAAATGAATGGAGTAATTTGGGAAAGCCAGAGCTTAAGACGATGAACATATTCCATAATGACGAGATCAGCCAACTCAAATAAATAATCACGAAAAATACCCATTTATTCATAAGTTTTTACTTATCAAATAAATAAACTCATAGTGAATCCACTTAGAAGCAACAATCTATAGTTAATCAACCCTCCAATATGTACGAAATGCGAGGAACACAAGTGATCAAAAATAAGTCACAGTTGATAAGGGCATTATATCCAGTATATCACAACAGAAGTTTGCAAACCACCAAGTCCTCTATTCAAAGTAGAATTGTTATCAATGACCGAAGTCATAGAAAATCTCAAGTAATTAACAGAGATATGGTCAAATATATACGTAAGAATACACCTATTTATAAAAATCTAGTCAAAACTAGTATCTTAGCAAGGCCAACTGATATTTACACAAGTTCATTCATTCAGCCTACTGGGTTGATGAGAGCTGGTCAGGAGTGGCTATTTACTTCTCATCAGAAATAGTAATGTTAACAAGGAGAAAATCTGCCAAAAGTTGGATAGACTGACTAATGAATTCCAGTCTACTGATATACCGATCATTACGCGGTGGCAGTGTGAACAGGTGCGTATTTTATCGAGCACAGAAAAAACGAATGTGTGTTGTCATTATTATTATTATTCCCTTGCGTACCGAGTGGAAAATAGGGCTTCAACAACGCATCTCCACTTTGTTCTGTTTTCTGCCGTCCTCTTCAGCTGGGCCAACGATTGACTAAACTCTCATCTCTTCGTCACACCATCTCCTCCATGTCACCCCCGGAACAACGACCCACTCGTCACTTCCCATTTGGACTCCACTCTAGTGATGGCCTGGCACGATGTCATTTGGCGGCCTCCTCAATGAATGTCCGATCCATCTCCACTTTCTCCTACATATTTGTTGAGCGATCGGCTCTTGGTTGGTTTGTTCCCTTAGTTTCTTGTTGCTTATCCTTTCTGGCCATTTGACCTTCAGTATGGAAGTCTGCAACTGGCTGTTGGACATGCAGTGCAAGTTTCTGACCCGTGTAGAAGAACTGACGGACTTGACATTGGCATTGAAAATGCGAATCTTGTTGTTCATGCTGAAGTGGAGTACAGTGCAGAAGATTTCCAAACTGGTTTCAGATTGATGAAGGCGTGCGTATCTTTTCTTTCCGATTCTGACTGACTGGCTGGCTGGCTTTGATATCTCCATTCGTTCTGATTTCCTGTCGTTGAAACGATGCTTCCTGCCTGGATAATTGAAGGAAATAACTTTTGTCAAATCGCTCTCACTGATGGTGATTGGTGCCGGTTGTTGTTGTTGTTGCTGCTGCTGTTGTTTTTGTTGGTGCGTGGTTATCATCATCACCTCCGTCTTCTCTATATTCACATGCAGTCCTGTCATCGTTGTCTGCCTCTTCTGTCGGTTTGTTGGTTTTCGCCTGGAAGTCTTCGAGTTTGTTTGAAATTAAACACAAATCATCCACGCGCGAAATCCAGGTCTCCTAGAGTCTTCTTGTCGGTCGTCCAGCGTATTCCTAACTCCTCAACCTCAACAGTTTGACGCATAATCCAGTCCACCACAATTGAGAATATCACCGTTGATAATAAGCAGGTTGCCTCGTCTTACTCCTGTATGCACTTCGAACGCCTCGCTGAGTATTCCGTTGTGGATCACTTGACACTTGGCATTGTCATATAGATGTTGAATGAGGTTGATAACGAATTGAGGTATGCAGTAGTGTTGAAGTAGTTTCCAGATTAATTCTCGGTCTATGCTGTCGAAGGGCTTCTTGAAGTCGGTGAAGTTGAGGTACAGGTTTGACTGCCATTCTATGCTCTGTTCGATGACGATAAGCATAACTGCAATTTGATCAGCACATGATTTGCCTTTCCTGAATCCATCTTGTCCTAGTAAATGGGGCTGGTGGAGTTCTGTAGCCAGTGCATCTTTCATTCTCACCAGGATGAGGTGACTTAATATTTTACTTGTCGTGGACAAGAGCTTTATTCCATGTCACTTCTTGCACAGGCCTAACTAATTGGCACTTCTTTGGCAGTTTGACGAGGTAGCCCTTCTTCCAATCAGTAGACAAACATTTTGCGGAAATGGAGTGAGAACATCTTCCGTAATCTCCGGGACCGTCTTCAGTGCTTCGGGAGGGATGCCGTCTGGTACTGCTGACTTCCCAGTCGGACTTCAGTAGCTTGGTTGCATTCAAGATTTCTGCTTCCGTTGAAGAATTGGAGTCCACTGGCAGGCAGTTGAGTGCGTGCTGTTATTGCTGGTGGTCTTAGTTGTGTTGGTGTCAATATTTCTGGACGAGTTGCAGTTGGTGGTGGTGGTCGATTCAAGAGTCCTTCAAAGTGATCAACCCATTGTTTCACTTGACTCTCCTCTTTCGTGGTAATCAGGTTCCCTTGAACATCTTTCACAGGTTTCATCATCTGGGTTGATTTCTCCCCGGATAGCGAGCAGTCTTGTTACCTTATATAATGTTCTAAGATCTTTTCCACCTGCAACCTGCCTGTTCTGCTTCAGTGGTCAGCCATTGTGTGTCGTAGAATTTTCAAAAGAATGGATACTGAACAAAGAGTACTCTTTTCGATAAATTCATCATCAGGCTCTACAGTTATATATACATTATAATGAATGAATGAATTAGTGTTATTAACAACATTAATGTTGTTTAAATAACATCGAATCAATGATATTGATAGATTACAGCTGAATAGCATCAACATAAAATAAGCTGAATGTCAGAAGAGTTAGGAAAGATAACAGTACAAATTCATGAGTTTACAATTTCTACTGAGGGCCAGGGCAGTAGTAGGGGCTGGACTTACTTCTTTTGAACACAGAGCACTGGTTGTTTGAGGCGAATTGCAATAGCCTCTGCTGTTTGGAGCATGTGGTGCTTCGACGATTTTGGTAGTTTGTTAGGCACCCGGTAGATGATAGAGAAGGATTTTTCTACGCTGGTTTTGTGACCGGTTTGCATCAGATGGTCTAATAACGAGATGTTAATAGTTTTAACTACAACTTTACTTAGCCATGGTGGGATATGCTCTCGAGCACGAAAAATCAAGTTCCTAGAGCAGCGGCCAACATAACTCGCTCCACAAGCGCAGTTGAATTGATAGATGCAATTTGAAGTAGCTAATCTAGGTACTTCATCTTTCAGTCGAGGTAGCACCATCGGTCGTGTAGAGAATAATAGGTGTAGTTCGCCAGCATTAAAAGTTCTTTGAACTGATTTTCTTAATTTCTTTATAATTAACTCGCTTGGTATATCCCCCATGAATTGTAGTCGTATATAAAGTGGCTTCTTTTTTACAGATAGTGGGCAGTCCTTTTCGGCCTTCTTTGTCATATGTTTCTTGATAAATTTGTCAGGATAACCATTTTCGATTTAAGTATCATATACCATGCTTAATTCATTTTTAATTACTTCTTCAGAGCATATAGCTCTAACTCTGTGGCTAAGGGTCTTCACTAAATTCCTTTTGTAATTGATGGGAACGAAGCTGTGAAAGTGTGTATATTGTCCCGTCCAAGTACTTTTTCTATGTAAATTTCTTTTTATGCTACCGTCTGGTTTTCTTGTAAGTAGGACATCTAGGAAGGCAATTCTGTCTTGGGATTCCTCTTTGCATGTGAATTTCATAGCCAAATGTACTTCATTGAATTCAGTAATTATTGTACTCCTATAGGAACCATTATCACAAAGAATAAAGGTATCATCCATATATCGGCAATAAAATGAGAGCTTACTGATAAGGTTGTTCATAGGTCCATTTTCTAGCTTACTTAGAAAGAAATCAGACAGAATGGGACCCAATAAGGAGCCCATTGCCACCCTGTCCACTTGCCTGTAAAGCATGCCGTCAAATTTGAAGTTTACATTCGTGGTACATCTTAATATCAATTCTCTTAGGATTTCAATATGGATTCCAATGTTTATCGACTGCTTTTCCACTTATTCACATATATAATTAACTGTTTATATTAGAGGTACATCTGTGAATAGTAGAATTGTCTTTTGTCCTTCCTATCACCCTTGCTCCTGTCTTTCTTGATACAGTGTAATGTACATTGAATTCAGTTTCTGATTCCGTTGTTCGTTTTCTCACTGGTTCATCTTCTCTTTCCCCATCCTTCTCTCGCCTCCTCTCCTCGATTAGCTTCCAGGTAGTTGTGTCCGTTGAGAGACATATCTCCTTTCGTTTCTTCTTTCTTCCCTGAACAGTTGTACACGTTTCCTTAAATATCGCTCTCAGAGATTTCCAATGTCCTTCCACACAGGTTTCCTCAGTGATGACACGTGGTGTGCACGACTTTGCTCTGATATCTGTAGCGAAAGCATCCCTTGTAGTTTTGTTCTTCAGTTCCTGAAGTTGAATTTGAATTGTGGTCTCTCTCCAATTGTTTACATCGATTTCAGCTTCACCTTGAAGGTTCCTTGCGCTAGATGATGGTCTGAGCCCATATCTGCTCCCTTTCTCGACTATGTGTCTAGAAGGCTGCTACTTCCTTGAGCAATATTGAGATGAAGTCTATATGATGTGCCCATCAGGCGAAATCCATGTTGCTTTGTGTATGTCCTTGTGTTTGTACACGCTCCCTGTGATCACCAAATCGTTGAAAGAGCAGAAGTCTGCGAATAATTCTTCGTTCTCATTTATTTTTGAAGGTGAGAGCCTCTTGACCCATGATGAGTTCTCTTCGTGTATTGTCTGCTCCCAGTTCGGTTGGCATCCATATCGCCTATGAGGATTTTGATGTCACCATTTGGGATGTTGTCCATTACTGATTGTGGTTGTCTGCAAAACCTTTCCTTCTTGTCTTGTTCCACTTTGTTTGTAGCACTGTGAGTAGCACTGGATAATTGTGACCTTTCTTCTTTTGGAGTTGAATCTTGCTGTCATCATCCTGCAGGATGAAATTGGTTCCCACAGCATTAGGGCTTTGGCTACGACTGATGATATCATGATAGCGACTCACAGCTCCCCTGTGTTCGTGGTTATCGTCTGAGTGAGCTGAGTAGATTACTGACTCTCCCGTTGACAGTATTATCAATCCACATCCATTCCACCTGCTTTCGCAGATACCCACTACTTCTAAGCAACATCTTCACATTTCTTTAGCTACCTGGGCGCCCCTCCCAGTCTCGTACATTGTGCGGACATTCCACTTACCCATTCTTATTCTTGCTTTCATCGAGAGAAGACACATCGGCTGACTGGTTTCCTGAAGGCTTTCATCAGCACGCATCATTTCGCCTCCCTGATTCGAGCGAAGAATAAGATTGTTGTCATTTGAAGTTTTTGCATTTTGAATATTTTTTCTGTGTGTTGAAGTTTCTCCAGCGGTTTGGAAGATTTAATGGTATGGAGTTGCTAGTTCCACGCCCAGCTCTCCCTCTTACCCGGGCTTGGGACCGGCTAGAAAACTAGCGAGCTAGTTAACTAGCCGAGGACAGAGTGTTGTCAGGGTGGCCCTAATTACAACAAGAAAGGCATTCAATGACCCGTAGTTACCAGTAATCCCCAAAGCTAATATCAATTCACGATGAATTCTAAAGTGAAAGGAATCACTCTTCCGAGGAAAAATTACGGTGAAATAATGATATTCATATGTCCGATTTTTGTAGATTTGACCAAATAAGGCCAAGATTAGCGAATTATCTTTGTTTGTAGTATATCACTCCTTTAATTACATTAAGTCATGGCCACTTTTGAATTTGAAAACTTACACAATCAAGTAATGCATGATTTAATCTAGTCAAACATTAGAGTTTGGATGCACACAAATCTACACCCACGTTCGCACACAAAATAGTCAATTAGTGCATATATATATATAGTACACATGTTTTGGTAAATGGATTAAAACTAGATTAGAAATTCATTAGCTTCATGTGCGTTTTTCTTTTCTTGGTTGATTTATGATGTCGACGTCAATAAGAAGCTTAAGACGTATATCATCGTATCAAACAGACTGCAAAAACGGTAAGTGAATCGAGGGAGATCAGCTGGATAATTGCTTACGGATGCATCACACGCTGTCAAGCTGAACTCTCTTCCAAAGTATGGTTGTTGGGACAGACTAAGTGCTGTATTTTGACAACTTTGACTCTCATGCTGAGTGGCATAATCACTATATGATATAGAATACAGGATGCGCATTTCGTCCTATTTTGGAAGTCGCCTACTGCATACACGTATTCTCCAGTGAGTGATTGTGTTCCAGTTCGGACACAAATCTAAAAATCAATGTTATAAACTGCGCTAGGCCAATGGGCCACGACAGTCACCTTTTGTTTAACGAATATTATTACTGTCTTAGGTTGTGAGTGGAACACAGGGGTTCAGCAGCATATCTCCACTCCATAATGTTCTCTGCAGACCTCTTTAGCCAGACCTGCGATTGCTTATATGTTTTCATCTCTTCCTTGTCATTCTCATAAGCTCAACTCGTTGACTCCCATTTGCATCCCACCAAAGGACTTTGTAGGTGGTGTCACTCAATATTCCTATCAATTGAGCGTCGAATCAGTGTCTGTTTTGTTCAGCATATTTGTTGGGTAATAGGATCTTGGTTGGTTTGTTGCTAGAGTTCCTCGTTGATTATCCTTTCGCGCCAACAGTCTGATCTGCAGTATGGAGCAAAGTTAGCTGGTTACAGAAGTTTCCAAGGGCCAATTGTAAATGCAGTGTCCGAAATCTCAGTCTTCCTCCTCATAGTGAGTTCAGAAGATTTCAACATTGATTTTAGATTAATCATGGTCTATCTTACCTCTCCAATCCTGACTGCCTTTGACATCGTCATCCGTTCCGCCATCTGAAGTTAAAAGGATGACTCCGAGACAAGTGAAAGAAGTTGCGGGGGGGGGGTGGGAGGGTGATAAATTCGATCCAGATATTTCAACGACAAATTACTAATGTGAATGATAAAATTACTGTAAACTCACTTGTTCGAGCAGTCAAGAGTTTATAATCTCAAATAAGGACAAAGTGATTGCCTGCCACATACTTATTAGAAATGAATTTTCGACTAGGCGTAGTCAGCGTTGAAAATCGGTACTAGTGTGATATTGGAACACGATTTTGATGTAATAAACCTAATTATTCAGTAGATTAGAACTATTAGTGCCTAGTTTTACATCAAGTCACGTATTTTATCACCAACTTTAATCGTTGTTTCATCACATTAACATCATTTTAAGAGACTTCAGGGAAATAGCAGTAACTCAGTATTGATTGTATGGAGTCTAGAAAATCCAGCCCGTGCCATCCCTCGTCATAACTCACATCACTAGAAAGAAAAGTACTCAGACATACCACACTGTTAACTTGTTATTTATTGACTTGGTGAACTAAACAACATCCGTTTGTACAGCAATAGCAAAAAGGTAGTATAGTGTCTGATAATTAAGCAAAGAAGAATTTGTTAGAAAAGACTTTGAGGCCATCTCAATTATAATTGATTTCAGCATTTCACCTTTAATTATTCAAATGTGTGTCACTACTTCTCATAAAAATACGACAGTGAACAGAAAAAAAGTCTGTACTGATTCACATAAATTGTAAAGGTGACAACACTGCGGAAATAACTGATAGGCTATTCAAGAAACCACAGGCAAGTATATTCCTTGCGGCTAGACTGATTCCTGTGTGCCTATCTAGCAGGCAACATGCTCTTTAGTTCAATCGAAATTCGACAGATACCCAATTTCAGGATTTCATCATGAGCTGACATTAGTTAGAGAACAATTGGAATACCTGGGAGTACTGAACAACTGTTTCGTCCTAGTTCGGGACTTTTCATCAGTACGCACCCACCCGATCCAATGGCCCATGAATTCTAACTTCTGTCAATTCACGACATAGTGCGACCCCTAGCCAATATCTTCGGCGAGTATTTGTCCTCACACCCGACCTGCTGCACCCTACGACTTGTCGTGAATTGGTAGAAGTTGAAATTCATGGGCCATTGGATTGGGTCCCAGTGGCTTAATGGTATACGAGCTCGCCTTGCAACCAGAAGGTCCTAGGTTCGAATCCCGGTGGGTGTGTACTGATGAATAGTTCCGAACTAGGACGAAACAACTGTCCAGTACTGCCAGGTATTCCAATGGTTCTCTGACTAATGTCAGCTCATGATGAAATCCTGTAACCAATCAAATCCCTACAAACCAACACCTGAAGATGACCAATTTATTAGTTACCCTTACGCATCTCCCGTCTTTATTACACAGCTCCTTTACCACTGCATGCATACATTTAGTTTATTCAAACCTGAATTCCACGTACAAAAACTATGTAAGCGTAATTTTTTGAGCACTGTTCATTAAGTCCGGAACCCCCTATCAACTAACATCATGTAAAATTTACAAGTATGCTAAAACTTTTCTGCACATAAACGTAATAATAATTTATCTATGCTGTAAGCGGCTATTGAGAAACCACCGAAATAAGTGATGTTACTATATTATTTTGCAAAAACTGTTGTTCTTGCTTTATTCAAATTCATAAAGGGGAATAAATGCATGAAAAGGAATATACTTCTTCGGTCAATCTGTTGTTTTTTTCACTATGAGTAAGTAGGAGTTTGGAAATAAAAGTGAAAAAAATTGTCCATCAAATGTTAGCCTTACAATGGATCTGACATATCTTAACATTTGACCTGTATTATTTTGCTGAATTTTATTGGAACTCCTTTTCCATTATTAGGCTTCCACTCCTCATGACACTGACCTTGACCTTGTTTCAATTTTAGGTGAACTCTGGTCAACCTTGCCAATTATGCTATGTCATTAAATTTGCTTAATTTGGTCTTCCTTCACTTCTGGTTAATGATTTCCATATGAAGTAGTATAAAATCCTTTGGCTGTTATCTAAAGGTCAAAAAATGTTAGTGACACATTTTGTTTATTAACAGTAGTCTGTTGACCGTTGTGATCAAATGAACTATCCCCCCTCCTCTCCAGTATCATGTTTTATCCTTATGTCTCTGCCTCGAGGAACTTCGACTGCTTCATATATATTATTTATTCCACTTATTTTTCCCTTTGGTTCCTAGTGAAACAGAGGGCTACAGCAACACAGTTCCATTGAGTCCTGTTCTCTTCACTCACCTTCAACTGGCCCCACCACTGTCCATTAGCTTACATCTCCTCCTCGCACGATCTCCTCTATGTCAACTTATGCTTATAGAAAAATAATAAGGAAGGTTAGAGAAAATCCTGAGTTGAAATAAAAATTCAGCAACAACTGCTACTGAACTGTTGATACAGTGATCTTGTATGCAATTTGCTGAACTTTTCTGTAAGCCACAAATACACTACTGACTTTCAAATAATGCATCATAGTACCGAGATTAGGTAGTTTCGTTGAAAATACCAAGACCGCTTGTTCTGATATTTTATAGTAATTTCATATTTTATTCTTCACTTGGATAAGCTTTGCAAGTTAACAGATGCACTTGCGTAATAACAATAATAATAAAATCTTGTACTTCGACAGACTATTCCACTAATTCGTACGAGAAGAGAACTTTCAACTATGACTCTTGAACCTTACAATGACGTCTCGAATGATCACTTCTTGGATGAAATTAAGAAAAACCAGCTTAAAAACCACTACTTGCATTAGAGTTTGTTAACATAAGGAATTTCATTAACCACAGAAAATAAATCCAAGAAATCTCGGTGCACTTTGAGACTTTATTGCCTAACTAATGAATGAATTTAAACATATCTACTTCATATATCTGTGTGGACAATATCGGAAACATAGAGAATGATAAAATCTTGAAAGACTGTTTGAAAATACTATAAAGTGGGGAAACTTTTACAGGATTTCATCATGAGCTGACATTGGTTAGAGAACCATTGGAAAACCTGGGAGTACTGGACAGCTGTTTCGTCCTAGTTGGGGACTCTTCAGCATCTTAAGCTTCCTTTTTTTCAAAATAATGATTCACCACAACTGCTAAACGCCAGTACATGGTGAATTAGTTCAAGCACTGGAGTTTAATTCAGTGAATTATGGGTTTGAGCACCTACCATCTACTTTAGCATGAGTGCTCTTACCACAGCGATTCTCTGCTGACCATCTTGTTAACCATTCCAGTGATCCATTTCCGTCCTTCACAGGACCACTCTGTCATTATTAATATAAATAGATTCATTTTTTAAGCCTAACTTCACATGCAATAATATGTGAGAAAAGTTAATCTTCTATGTGTTTTATTGGTGTCGAGAAAGTCTACTGAAGTCTTTCAAGATAAATTTTTTAAACTGGTTTTCATTAGAGAAAAACTATTTAACCTTTACACGAGATGTTCTTCAAATACCGAGGTCCTTAATGCACTCTCTCACTTAACTCTGTATATTCCAAAGATGCGTAGCTTAGCTACCACCCCAAATAACGAAACCTATCCGAGTTGATATAAGTACAAAACTTGGGAACTGTGATAGAGTATAACTCTATTATGGATAAAATTTTATTTTGATAAAGTCTCACAGTGTTATACAGTAATATTAACTGATGACGTTTCAAGCACAAACTACTGCTCATAATCATATCAAGTCACTCACACAACTTTCTTGCTTCATTTATATACATGAGTAAAAATTGATTAAATGTATGAGTGCCTTGATATGATTATGAGCAATAAATTGTGATCGAAACGTGGTCATCAGTAAATATTACTGTATGACACTGTGTGATTGTATCAAAATAAAATTTTATCCATAATGGAGTTAAACCTATCCGAGGACTAGCTAAAATGTGGGAAAACTATGCTACTTTCTGACCAAAATCCTGCCTCATAATAACCACAGACATTGTCTTGACGGCTGCATGAAGTCAGACTGTTAATGCAGCCTAATTGTCTCAACCCTGCTTTAGACAAGTCTAATAATGTTACCGTCATAAACTGTCAGTGACTTTCACTAGTTGATCGATACACTGAAATGAATTACCACCATCTTACGAACAATGTTCTCCAGTGTTGACAGTTTATGAGAGTGGATTACATTTTTTAACCACTGTACTTATCACTGCTCCTCATTAAAAATGATTACACTTTTACAATAATGTTTCCTGATAATGTTTCGAGCACACTGTATTGCTCATAATCATATCAGGTTACTCAAACAACTTTCTAACTTCGTTTATATAATTCCATTATTTTCCATTACTTGATTTCACTGGTAGTAGTATTTTCCATATTTCCGGTATGAGTGATGAGTCATTCCTATTGCATGTGTTGGGTGTAGACTCGAGGAACAAGGATTCAGTAATCAACGTCTCTCTCCACCTACCTAGATTACTTTTTAGAATTTTAACCCTCTACCACCCTATTGTATGGTTGTGTGTTAATGCATGCATTGCAATTGCTGAGCTTTTTTCTAAATTACTTATTTTCTAGGGGTCAACCATTCTTACCTTAGCTAAATTTTTATGTTCTGACAATCTGACTTCCCCTGACATACTAGTTTGACCTATGAAGTTGAACCCACAGTCATTGCAAGGTACTTTGTAAATTATATTATTTTGTCTAATTGGGTCAACCGACAGGGTCCTTTAACCTACATAGATTGTCCTTGAGTGAGTTTGTAGGTTTGAATACCACCACCCTAATTCCTGCTTTATTAAGAATCCTACATAGGATTTCAGATATCCCCTCTTTATTTGGTAGAACTGTAGACGCTTTATATTCTCTATTATTTATGTTGTCACTATCAGTTTCGCAATTATTTCTGTTTTGCTTCTGGCCTTTTCTGATCTTCGTAGTGAATTTTATAGGATAGTTATTTGAAACCAACGCTTCTTCTATCTGTTTTATTTCATCATTTAGGTCTTTTCTTGTACCATTTAGTGCTAGTGCTCGGGTTGTTAGACACTTAACTAAGCCTACCTTAACATTTAACTGATGAGACGAATTAAAGTCTAAATATCTATTAGAATGCGTTGAATTTTTATAAACGCTAGTATGCAGTTTGCCTTTTTCTGTTCGCTTGATTTTACAATCTAACATAGCTAATTCTCCTTGTTCATTTTCCGATTCAAATGTGAATTTTATTCCCTCTACTAGTGAGTTTATATGTGCGAAGAAACTGGAGGTAGCTTCTGTTTTTAACACTGTGAAAGTGTCATCCACATATCTCCACAATATTTTTTGAGTAGGATTAAATGTATTAAGAGCCATATTTTCCCAGCTATCCATAAATATATCTACTATCATAGGAGATATTGGTGATCCCCCTGCTACACCTTCTGTTTTTCTATGTATTTTGCCTTGGAATTTAAAGATATTAGATGAGAGGTATAATTGAACTCCTAAAATAATTTCCTCAGTGGTCAGCTTCGTTCTATGAGTGAGTTCAGGATCCACAGTTAGTTCTTTTTCTAACTGCTCCTAAGGCCATATTGATTGGTATATTAGTATAAAGACTAGTTAAGAATATTATTATCGAAGAACAATATAGTTTTATTGAGTATTATAAGTCACAAGGAGTGGATGCATCTGCGCCATCATTGAGAAGGATTTTGAACCGTATCACCGATTGTCTCCAGCTATTGGGGTTTACCATCCTGAGGACCCCAACCAGGAAGTCTACACCTCCCTACGTGGCTGGCTTAAACTAACTGTTGTGGATTTCGTTGATTGATGAGGTCATGTTTCGGTTTGACCACCATCGGCTGTTTTCTAACCAGACCCTATGTCAGCTGACTAACATTGCCCGTCTACGACGGCGATAGCTAGAAATACGTAACACATGTCCTAACCATCTCAGTCGATGTAACTCCACAGCCTCGTCTACTGACTTCCCCTACCTCCTTACGTACCACTCGACGCCTAACCTCAATATTGCTCACCTTGTTATACCACTTCACACAGGAGATAGAACGCAGGCACCCATGATCAAAGACAGCTAATATTTTAATGTCTTCCACTCTCAACGGCCAGGTCTCATGGCCATAAAGGAGGACTGAGCGGACTGCTGAACAGTATACACATCCTTTGGTGATAGCCAACCAGATATCACGTATACGCCAGCGACGGAGTAAACTGACATATGCTAGACGAGCTTTCTGTATCCGTACTGGGATTTCATCGGAGGTAAACCCGCTGGAGCTGGCTGATGCAACTTCCTAAATAAGTGAAGTGGTCAACACGCTCTACCATTTCACTCCCTATTTCTTAGCTAGGAGTCAATGCAGTCCAGACTAATCCTGTAGCATCATCTTACATTTGAGCATCCCTGACAGACGCCACTAGTTGTCACCACTTCAGATGATAACTCTCTGCAAGCTCTCACCTGGCTGACTGCATGAGCTAGAGTATAGTGCCATGATCAGTACAATGTATATTCTCGGCATTACCTTTACAGACGAGCATCGCCATAGTACCTCTCAATCGACAGAATCGAATGCCACCTTTAGATCAGGAAATATAACCATTGTTGGACGGCAGTAGGTATGCCACCTGTGTTCCAGAATCTGTCGAAGGATGAAGCTATGACCAATAGACCCTCTTCCTGGTCTAAAGCCTGCCTGATTCTCTCGTGTTTGTTTCTACCGAGCACCACTTAGTCTACACATGACTAATCAGCCTGGAACTTTAGATACCATATTAGTCAAGCTAATCCCCTTGTGATTATCACGGGAAAACTTGTCTCACTTCTTGTATATCGGGATAATCACTGACTTACACCAACCTGACGGGAATTCCTGAATTCCAGACGCTGCCTAGTACCTCAGTTAACGCAGAAGTAGACTGTCACCAGCGTAATTAAATACCTCTGGAGTCATTCCATCAGGTCCTGCTGCTTCGCCTCGTTTCATACTAGTGACATCCTTGGTAACTTCAGTTAGAGGGACGGAGGACCTGTGTGTATATCCCAGTCGGGAAGGTGTTGGATGTTCGGTAGGTTGAGTGTGGCTGTAGGCCAATTAAACTGCTCCTCGTAGTGTTCTTTCCAGAGTTCCAGTCGTCTATCCTGGGAGCTAATTATGGTGCCGTTTTTCTCAGAGATTGTTTCACTTATAATTTGCCTTTTACTACATATTTCCCTGATAAGCCTAAATAGTTGTCTAGTGTTACCAATCGCCGATGCCTTTTCTATCTCTTTCGCTCTTGTCGCCCCCCCCCCCCAACTGTTCACGTTCGTTACGAAGGCTTCTTGCGTTTGAGTAGCTTTCGCTCCTCATCATTATCGGTGCTCTCTGGAATCAGTCTTTTTGCGTTAATCAGTTCGGATGAGGTGGTAAAAATTCAATGGCTCTTACTAACTTTAGTTTTCAGGTTATTAACAGCTTTTACAGCTGTCTACAGCTAATTGTATGTTGTGCTAGGTTACCTCAGGAGTAGTCTTACTGTCGAGCTCAGATACACGTTTCGCTATTTCCTCCTTAAATAGGGACTCAGTGTCTCGATCTAGTTGGGGACGTAACTGCTTCGCTGCCAGTAATTTCTTATGTCCGTTTAGACGTAAGCATAAACTTGCGCGAACCAGGGCGTGATCAGAGTCTACGCACGTATTCCAGAAAGAGCGACAGTCTTCTACTGATCTCCGCCAACGATACCCTATCGCTATGTGGTCTACCTGAGTCCAGCGTTGATTTGGTGATGGAGGTCGCCAGGTTAGGCAAGGTCTCTATTTGTGCCTAAAGTTAGTGCTGACTAGGAACGGATGATCAGCTGGACAGAACTGTAGAAGGCGATCACCATTGTTGGTTCGTCGACAGGGAACTCCATACGTACCACTTACATACTTCTCAGTCTGACACAAATCCCCTACTTGGGCATTGAAGTCGCCTGCTAAAACAACTATATGTGAACGTTTTGCTTTTTGTGGCAAATTAGACAGTTTCAGGTGGAAATTATCCTTTAGTTCATGCGAACTGCAGTCTGTTGGGGCGTTAGCGGAGACTACGAAAGACAACGATGGGTAACGCCATCCTTCATTCTTCTAACTAACCCGTTCAGAAAACCACACACATACGACTATCTACTGCGATCCATTCAAGAAGTAATTTCTCTGCCCTTAAACTGAATGCTATCCCTACACCTGCTAGTCCTCGTGAACTAGATGTAGGGTATCCCAACACCCTTAAAGTGAATTTCGTAGATTCACCTTGTTGACCAGGTGGGGTTGGGTTAAGTGAATGACTACACTCGGGTCTTGTATGCGTGTCTCCGAGACACAGCATACATACATTGCTCGACCTGCCAGAGTTCTTGCTAGTGATGCCTGTTGTCCGATTTGGCAGAGGGTCCTGACGTTGAATGCTCCTCAATATGAAGTTGGCGACGTGGCTTTAAGAAGCTGTCGAGGGTGTTTCTAATGTTCTTCCACACAGGTCTCCTCACTGAAGGCTTTCAGCTTAGCCTTGAAGTAGATAATAGTCTGAGCGCACATATACTTATCAACTTTTTGTCCAACAATCACTTTTGCTTTTATCGAAGGAAAGCACATCAGCTGAGTGGCTTCTGTAAGGCTTTCAGCAGTCCGCGTAATTCTATCTGTCTGATTTAAGTAAAGAAGTTGTTAAATATTTTTCTTGTTCTGAAGTTTATGTGGCGGTTGGATTGATTTTCGGAGACAGGGTCGCGGAAATTTCCCCTTTTCTTCTCAGGCTTAAGACAGGGTAGAAATTTAGTGAACTAGTAAACTAGGCGAGATTCCTGTTAACCTTTTCTATTCCAATAGTTTTGTAACAAGAGAAGACAAGGGTCAGGCAACAGATCATTTATTAAGGAAATCAAAGCATATTTATATATTTTCATGTACATTATTATAGTTTAGTTAAGCAAACAAACACAGTCTTCTAATTGGTTGTTTCTCACTTAAAGTTGTTCTGTCATCTCTTTGTGACTGTTTCTTCAATGTCAGATCATCATCTATATGTTAACTGTATCCGCCTACGCAAAGTCTGTTGTGGTCGGTTTTGAATCAGTCTTTGTTCATATTTTCTCACGACAAATCTTGAGAACGTAAACATTCACGTAAATTACTGTCTACTAATTTCGGTCGGTCGGTCGGTTTTCGACATAGAACTTTGCACATATATGCGGCAGTTCAAGTCGCCACACTCCCTCCTTGTAGTACACAAAGCAAGAGAAGGAAGTAGAACAACTGCATAATATAGACAGTAAACAGAGGTGTGAGACAAAGGAATAGTAATAACGGAGAACAAAACAGTTTAATTGGAAATTATAAGTCACAAGGAGTGGATACATCTGCGCCACTGAGAACGATTTTGAGCCATGTCACCAATTGTTTCCAGCCATTGGTTTTTACCGTCCCGAGGACCCAGACCAGCCACACAGTCTACACCTTCCTACGTGGCTTAGACTAACTGTTGTGGATTTCATTGACTGGTGCCATGTTTTCGTTTGACCGCCGCTAGCTCTTTTCCAGCCTGGCCCTATATCAGTTAACATTGCCCGTCGAGGAAGGCTATGACTAGGCATACGTAACACATGTCCCAGCCATCTCATTCGATGTAATTTCACAGTCTCGTCGACTGATTTCCCCGCCTTACCTAGCACTCGACACCTAACCTCAATATTGCTCACCTTATTATACCACTTCACACGGGAGATAGAACGTAGACACCTATGATCGAACACAGATAATCTTTTCATGTCTTCTGCTCTCAATGGGCATGTCTCACAGCCAATTTGGCTAGTAGACAGCTCTCACCACACTACTATAAACAAACATGCATCGGTGGCACAGTGGTTAGGACTCTCACCGACCATGCACATGGTCCGGGGTTCGATCCCCTGCCGACGCATACCCGATATCTATGGTCGGCCTGCAAAATTTGGGCTACCGATATCCATGCTGAAAATTCCATACTCGTACTGAAAATACGGTGTGGCATCAAGCTGTAATCAAAATAAAAAAAATAAATAATAAAAAAGAGACAATGATGAAGACATTAATAATCTGGAAGAAGGTAAGATGGGATTTTCAATCACTTCTTCAAGAGTCTCTAAACTCTGAGTTCTATTATGCTCAGTATTCAATGCATGAATTCAGAGATTCATGTCAGATTTGTATATCTGAAGACTACTTAATTCGGTATGTTCATTACACGGACACCGACGACATGAACAGATACAGACTCTTAATTATATGCAGTGTCTCACACACCTTTCACAGCTAGTGCTTTAGAACAGAATTAATTACTCAAACTAGTCCAACAAAACAAACAATCGAACGAATAACTAAGTAAATAATCGCACTTAATTAGTCTGATAAGATGCAGATAAATAAGCTCATCTGTTTACGGAGAAAGTGTAAAATGTATAAAACCTGAAAATTAAAGACAAGACATTCATGCTGGTCAGATAAAACGAAATTCAAAACAGTAACATACACCTCAATTAGGTATTGCAAACATGCAAGTAGAAAAATGGAAAAAAAAGAAATCAACTACAATCAGAGAAATACACAAAGACACACACAAACTTCGAGTTACAGACGGACAGAAAACTATTCAGCCGACCCCAGATGGATGGATGAAATTAGTCAGTTCAACTAAATACATAAATTCCCAATGAATTGATTCAAAAACATCAGTCACCTTTACATCATCTTCGAAATAAAAGGATCAGAGGGGTGATGAAAACACACAGTCATTTCATACAGGTTACCAGACCCAACCAATTGTCAGCAGGACAATTACGATACGTGAAAAGAATCATTCAGAGTAGAATGTTTTATCGATAGATAGATATTTAAATTCAAAGAGGAAATGATTGACCTGAATATGATTGGAAGCTTGAATATTGACAACAATTTACAGATAGATAACTTATAACTAACTACACATCAGAATCATCATGTATATACACACCACCCCCACATGTTGGTGACTACACTGAAAATAACTTCAGTATAACGACAATTATACATCTCATCCAACAGCTGTACGACAATGCTGCATGCCGAGTAATCCACAACGGGAAACTTACGGAATCCTTCGAAGTGAGGACAGGAGTAAGATAAAGCTAGCTGCCTACTATCGCCAATGATTTCCCTGACTGCAGTAGATTGGATAATGCGACAAACAGCGGGCAATGAGGAAACAGGCATAAAATGGACTCACACAAAAACTTTGGAGGATCTGGACTTCGCCGATGATATATGTCTGATTTCCCACAAACTGGAAGATATGCAAGCAAAAAGCAACAAGTTGGCAGAAGAAGCATCCAGAGAAGATAGGACTTCAGGTGAACATAGAGAAAACAGAGGCAATGAAGATTCCTGGTCAAGAACAACAACAATAGACAACGATCAGCATAAATGGGAGGAACCTGAAAGAAACAACCTCTTTTACCTGCCTGGGAAGCATCGTTTCAACTACAGGCGGTGGAACTGACGAGGATATCAAAGCAGGGATAGGGAAAGCAAGACAAGCTTTCACTACTCTCAGGTCTGTGTGGAGGTCAACAGCACTCAGCATCAAAAATAAGATCCGAATTTTCAACTCCAGTGTGAAGTCAATGCTATTATGTGGATCAGAGACTTGGCCAGCTCGTCATGGAGGGCATTTTGAACAAACTGCAGACCTTCATTAACAACAGTCTTCGCTCAATACCACTCAAGATCAGATGGCCAGAAAAGATCAGCAACAGGGAGGGATATCTGGGAGCGAACCAACCCAGCAGGAACCGATTGTGCAACAAATAGGCAGGAAGAAATGGAGATGGATTGGCAGGCCATACTCTGAGGAAACCATCAAGTGACATCACTAGACAAGTTATCGCTCGAGTGGAACCCGAAAGGGAAGTGGCGAGTTGGTCGTCAGTGCAAGGGTGACTTGGAGGAGGTCATGTGAAGAGGAGATGAAAACGTGTTGGCAGACTTGGAGCCAGGTGAAGACTCTAGCAGAGAACCGAACGCGATGGAGACGCACGGCTGAAGCCCTATGTTCCTCTAGGAATTAAAGGAAACAATAATAATCATTATAACGATTTAATTAATGAGCAGACGATATATAACTATGCTGTTTCAAAGGTTCAGCGAATCAATGAGCTTTCTTCTCTCGTTTTCAGATAATTTGCTTAACAATTAGAACTAAAAAAGAAAGTAGTACATTTTATTTGGTCGGAAATCTTATGGGAGGATAAAACAACCTGCAAGAAGCTTTTTCCAGCAAAACAGTTTACCTATACATACATACATATGTATGTTTTAGTGAATAAGATGATCGATAAATTAGTATGTGTAAGCACAGAGAAATTACAGTATGTGACACAGTTTGGATTTACAATAGTGAGTGGGTGAGTCAGAAGATTTCGACAATATTCATATATATATATATATATATATGCATCGATTATAAGTAAATTATCAATAAGGCATGAATGATTGTTTTAAAAAGAAATACTATATATATATATACATACCGGTGATATTTGAAATTAAACCACTTTTTTCTTACCACCCACAGAAGCTATTCACAAACAGGAAAAACATTGCGCTACATATATATACCGGTAACATCACTCGATTAAACCACAGTTTGAAGTATTTTACTATTCTACAAAATAAAAGCGTGCCTGATGAATACGATTCAGAAACCACACCAAAAAGTTCGGTCACACAATCAGTTAATCGATAAATATCTATGTTTTAAAGAAGTGAATTTGATTATTCCATATTGGTTTTCCATATCAGTCAGCAAAGTTTTCAATATTTATATTGTAACTTAAGCAAGAATTGCATACTTTAATCTTTAGGAATTCAAAGGTATGCTAAACAGTAAAACCGTTTCCTAAATTAACCAATCCTATACTGAAGAAATAAAGCAAACTTGTTCTTCATAGGTCACTTTGGTAAACAACCTTGTCATTTTACCGAATACCTTGAAACCATACCGTAAACACGTGTATGCGTGTGTGTCCATTTTACATTTGTATCTGCTGTCACAGTGAAAAGACGAAACATAAAAATAGAGAGAGGAAAAAATAGCTAAAAGTACTTACGGAAACGGAGTCTCCAACTTCAACAGTTAAGAATGCAAAAAGATTTCCAATATTATCATTAATTTTTAGTTACAACACATTAATTATTTATATTCTATAACCTCTTGTCGAGTATTCCTGTAGGTAAGACTATGTGAGGCAGCTCCGAGTTGGTAGACTGCTAGTGATCTACTAGATGATGACTAGAGGTCAAATAAAAAACTTAACTGCTTACAAAGGGCTATGTCATATTGGTTGGATTAGAAGTCCTTATAAAAACTCAATGATACCCTAGTTTCCCGGCGTTCTATGTCACAGAGAAAGTGTTAAGTGTAAGACTTAAAAGTTCTTATGGAATTAGCAGAATCATAAGTAGGTCTTTTATCTTATTTATAATTTATGGTGGCAATATTTCAAATACCTCGTAATTTTAGTTATTAAGACTATGTTTATAATACTAAAAGGCTGCTACTATCATTATTGATTTCCTATACCCTACAATGTTGTATTTTGTTGTTGTTGCTGTTAAGTTAATAAGATGCCATATTGCACCGAATGCTGAGAATTCCACACTGTATCATAAATACTGTTTTGGAATAAAGCAAATCATCATTACTATTATTGCACGAAACACCAGCAACTAAAGTGGAACAGGCTGCAGGCAAGATAGACCTCAAAACACTATGTCGAATAACCACATCGCTATACGGGAAACGTTCAGCACAAATCAATCTGAACAAAGCAAGAACTACAGTTTTGGCAGAATAAAGTGGTACCATCTTTTATTTCGTTGCCTTCTCGTCAGCTGCTTACAGGCTAAAGAAATTATTAAATATATCTTCAAAAAAAATTTCAACATACTTGCACAGAGTTCATTTTAAACAAAAATCAATCAATCGATCAATATACGCATACACTAATAATAATAATTATTATTATATACATATATATATATATATACATGCAATATTAAACTTTGACAGCAATCTGATCTTCTCCCACTGCCAGAGTCGGAATTCAAACGCCTACTGTTAATGTGTACCATGGATGTGCAATTCCAATTTGACAACACTCTTTACCGCCAAATAGATGGTGTAGCTATGGGCAGTCCACTTAGCCCTGTTTTAGCAGATATATTCATGTCCAGCCTGGAAAGAACAAAGTTGAATCATGCAATAGACGAAACAACTTCGTACTGTCGATATATTGATGACACATTTATAGTGTGCAAAAAGGAAAGTCATGCTTCACACTTATTAAGATTATTCAATAATGCACACATCAATATTGAGTTCACTATGGAAAATGAAAGTGAAAGGAAGTTCCACTTCCTCGACATCGCCATGGAACGCCTAGAAGACGGTAGTCTTCAAAAGTCAATTTATCGAAAGGACAATACTTACATTTTAATAGCTTTTGTCCAAATAGCTTTAAACGTGTTCTAGTCAAGACTCTGTACTATACAGAGAGGAGAATATGCTCTATAGAGAAATTAGAGGAAGAATTTGAGTTTCTAGAAAAGACATTGAAGAGCAATGGGTACTCTCAAAGGTTCATTAACAAGTATGGAAGGTCTGAAGTCACAAATGTAAAACAAATCACAGTAAAAAAAAGCCAATCTACTTTCAACTTGATTATAAAGGTAAAACACTGCAGCGATGATCAACAGAAGGCTGACTACGTCACTAGCCATAGCCTATCCTGCAGCTAAGCTCTTTCCCGGCTATCGAACAGCTCGCTCTTTGGTGCAATCAAAAATCGATAGATATCCTTCTCATGTTAACTCCAACTGTATATACAAATTTGCATGTATCTGCGGGAGTAGTTACATTGGAAGAACAGAAAGAAGGGCATATCTACGATTTTCTCAACATGTACCGAAAAGCTTATGTCCAAGGGGAACAAATGCTCTAAACAGCGCCATTGCCAGGCATCTCCTTGACATGAGGTGGACATCGAAAAGTCATTCAAAATTATCAGTAGGCAAAAGAGCTCAATTCTGCTGAAACAATTTCCATCCAGCGCCTGTAACCTGATTTGTGCATTCAGAAAGAAACAGTTATCAGTCTTTCTTTGCCAACCTGGTAACTGGATATTTTCATCCCTCTTTCATCTGAATGCGTAATGCTGAAAAATATCCATTGTGTATGATTATTATTGTTGTTCGGAATAGTGTTTAATATTGCATATGTACATATATGTATATATATATATATTATTACTGTATGCATATATTGATCGATTGATTGATTTTTGTTTAAAATGAACTCTGTGCAAGTATGTTAAAATTATTTTTGTAGATATATTAAATAATGTCTTTGGCCTGTAAGCAGATGATGAGAAGGCAAAGAAATGAAAGATGGTACCACTTTATTCTGCGAAAACTGTAGTTCTTGCTTTATTCAAATCCATTAAGGGGAATAAATGTAACAAATCAATCTACTTGAAGGTAGTCAATGAAACTGAGTTATCAAAGAGGCAGAATACAAGAAACGCAGCACCATCCAATTCAAAGGACTCTTCAAGAGACTAGCATCTAGAACACGTCCAAGAATGCCAGCAGCACCAGAGACAGAGCTACCGATGAGCATTTGCTTTCCGATAAAAACAGAAATTTTGACAGGACTTCAGAACATAAATAAGTGAGAGGTAATGAAGATACTAAACCAGCGGTAGCGACAAGCCCCAGAAATCATCAACGGGAAGAATGCAAAAGAAGCCACCTGTTTCATTAACCTTAACCGTGTCAACATCCTTTCAACTAGAGGCGGCGGCACGGATGATTATGTCAAAGACAACTAGAATCGGATTGAGGAAGCAGGACAAACATCAAGAAGAGCTACCACAAACTGAGGATCAGATGGCTGGTCAGAGGATGACCAAACAAGGAAGAACTCTGGTGGGCAGCGAACCAACCAAGAATGGGAAACGACGAATTGGGTGTCTGACGGTGATAAGCAGGAGAAAGTGAAAGCTTATGGTCAATAGTACAACCAGCCGAAAAGACTGCAGATAACAGAGTGAAGTAGCGATGTTGTGCTGAAGCCCAGTCTACCAATCGCAACGAACAATAATCACAATTTTGAATATTGATTAAGTTGATCTAATAAACAAGTAACATTGTCTCACATACATATAATAATACGTACTTCACAGTTTATAGACACATTGTCGGCAAACAAAAATAAAAAACGTAATTTTGTTGTAACATTTCAGTTCATACACATAATGATTACAGCCTTGACACTTACTTAAATAGAATAGGTATACATAGTATGATGCCATTTGGATACCTTGTCAAAGTGACAAAGAGTGACTGAAATCTATTCAAGAACTGACTCAACACATCATGCTCCTGTTTGCCTCAAGTAAAATATTTAACTGCATCATCCTAGAAAGACTACGACATGTCCTAGATGGACGATTTGGCTCAGAACAGGTGGGTTTCAGTAAACACTAGTCAGGCGCTGGCTAAACAACAACACTACGCTTCACCATCAAATAGAACCCATAACTAACTGCATTCAATCGTAACATGAAAATGTAGTGAAAACAACAAGGTCAGAAAACTTATTCGCCAAAAAATATGTGTGCCTGGTTATAATAATAATAATAATATTTTATTTCTGGAACAGTTGACTGTGGCAGCTTAGAGTTGTTATGAAGTGCATATACATTATTATTGCAAACACAAGCTATACAGAAGAGAAAGCATGGCGTAGCTTTGAAAAGCAGTGTTTTGAAATAATGCGATTTATATAATCAATTACTTTAAAAAAGATAACAGCTAACAACGAATCGAAGGGTCCAGTCGAAGTATTAACTGAGAAATTGTTCATTCATCAATCTTTTAAATGAAATTTAGTGAATGCTTATGGAGTAGCAAAGTTTTTCTTACCATTATTACTAAAACTTCAAGCCAGATTAATAAAACATCTAGACGAACATGTTTTCATTAACATAGCATGAAATGATCATCAGCCTGAGTGACTAGAAGAATACTATGGCTTACCGGTGATAATAACAAATGCATCTATATTACAAACTACTTTTCAAAACTGAGGTTCAATTCAAATCACCTACAATCACGCTAAATTTTCCCAAGAACCAACACCTTCCTGATTGTGATACAGAGTTTGCAAAAGATGTGTCTAATCAAAAAACCAGGTAACGCAGTGGAACTGATGTTATCATTCAATAGGTGCTTAAGGAGGATGGCAGTGATAAACTACTGACTGAGTTAACTAAGATATATTTGGTAATGTATAAGAATCAGAACCTCACGCAGTTTACTAACTCACTAGTTTTCTCGCCGGTCGCAAGCCCCGGTAAAGAGGAAGGGTTGGGCTTAGTTTATTATTTATTATTTTATTTATTTAAACGCAGAAAAACTTGGTACAATATGGCACCAAGAAAGATGCGCCACACAATAATAATGATTAAAAGTAAAAATATAGGTAGAAAACGGATAAAGAACTTCATCAAGAAGGAAAAGTCATGTTTAACAAGTTCAAACAGTATTCGTTAACTATCATCAGGAAGGGAAGAAAGAAGGAAATTGCAGCACGTTTGCCATTGATTACGATTCTTGGCCATATCCGATAACGTTTCGAGCTATCTCACGGACCCCAACCAGGGAGTCGTGACACACCAACCGATGCTAATCTAGCACAAATATCCTTCATCCCACGACGCCACGTCATGGACTGACCACCCCTCCAACTTTTCCATCCCGTCCCAGGGCTAGCGAACAGAGACCTGTATGAAAGCCTATGGGATGACATTCGCAGCACATGTCCAAGCCACCGGAGCTGGTGTTTCCAGATGACGACACTCAATGAATGGTGATCTCCACTATGTTCACACACGCAGCCGACCCTCAGAATTACTCACGCGATGATGCCATCGAACGCAAGCAATGCTGCGGAGACAACGATTATCGAACACACAGAGCCGCCGCACATCTTCAGCTCGGAGAGGCCAGGTTTCACAGGCGTAGAGCAAGACAGCCCGCACCGAAGCATTGTATACCCGACTTTTGACAGCCAGGCTAACGTCGCGACGGCGCCAGAGGTGGCACAAGTTGATGTATGCCACCCTAGTCTTCATTATACGGTTGGAAATCTCATCCGTCACCCGTCCGCCAACACTCACACAACTACCCAGGTACACAAACTTATCAACAACTTCAAGCGGTTCACCCGCAAGAGTGAGTGCAGGTACAGGCTCCTGCCAATCTTGTAACAGTACTTTGCACTTAGACGGTGCAAAGCACATATCATACTTACAGACACTGATCGCCAACTGATTAAGTGCGATTTGGGCAGCCTGCATGCTATCGCACAGTAAGATGATATCGTCTACATACTCGAGGTCGAAAAGTCTATCTCCAGGTAGCAGATCTACACCACCTTCACGCACATCCTTCAGAGCTGACTCCAGAATGTCATCGATGGTAAAGTTAAAGAGAAATGGAGAGATTGGGCAACCCTGTCTAACCCCACTGTTGGTTGGGAACAGTGATGATAGTTGGTTGCATGCCCTCACTCTACCTGAGGTGTTTCTGTATAGGGCTTTCAAGATGTTAACAAATTTCTCAGGTACACCTCTCTCTAACAGACAGTTCCAGAGCACAGTTCTGTCCGACGAATCGAAGGCAGCCCTAATATCAAGAAACACAACGATCGTTGGCCTGCAATACGTGTGGCTGTGTTCCAACAACTGACGAAGGGTAAACACAAGATCAATGCATCCACGACCTGAACGAAACCCAGCCTGCTTTTCGCGAATCAATCCTTTACGCATTTTGCACAGCCTGCGAAGCAAGACAGAAGCCAATAATTTAGACGCGACTGGTAGCAGACTGATACCCCTATGATTGTCACATGAGTTACGCCAACCCTTTTTAAAGATAGGGACGAAGATGGCCTCGTTCCACATTGATGGTACACTCTCAGTTTCTCATACCTTCCTGAACAACCCAGTTAGAGCCATTGTAAGAGTCTCGCCACCATCTTTAAAAAGAGACGGGGGTAAATTGTCTGGGCCGGGCGCCTTATGGCGTTTTAACACTTGGAGTTCCTTACGGACCTCCGCTTCGGTGGGTGGGTGTAGGGATAGCGACTTTACACTACAGAACCAATCGAACTGCCACAGAAACTTCAACGCACAAGAAAAATATGAAAAATTCAAAATACAAAATTATTCTTCGCTGGAATCGGAGAGACAAAACGATACAGCGAGCTGGTGAAAGGCTTCAAGAAGCCAGTCAGCCAGTCGATTTGACTTCTCTCGATAGAAGCGAGAATAAGAGAGGGACGAAGAATATACGCACATTGCATGAGGCTAAGAAGGCTGCTCAGGTAGCCAAAGAAATGATAAGATATGGTAGAGAAGTGCTAAGAATATCCTAAAGCAAATGGAGTGCATATAAACCATCAGAGTTGTCAACTGAACAGTCAGTAATCTTATCCGGCCGGGTTACACAGACGACAACCACCAGCACACTGGGGCAGTGAGTGGCTATTATGATGTCGCCAATGGCAGGGAAAACACTTATGCAGTGGGAACCGATTTTATCCCGCAGGATAATGACAGCAAGATTCGACTCAAAAGGAAGCAAGGAACCTAAAAACTATCCAACGCTACGCACAATCTTACAAACAATGTAGAACAAGAGAAGAAGCAACAACGAAATCCTTATGGGCGATATGAATGCAAACCGAAGAAAACGCACCAGGCTCTCACCGGAAGAAATGAATGGTAACGGAGGGCTCTTCGCAGACTTCTGTGCTTTGAATGATTTGGTGATCAGGACAGTGTGTACAAGCACAAGAATATACACAAGGTCAGCGACATGGATTTCCCCTGACGGACACACCACAAATCAGATAGATATCAAACTCAATACTGCTCAAAGAAGTGGAGACGCAGCCGTCTGGACACATAGTCGAGAAAGGGAGCAGATGTGGTCTCAGACGTTCATCCAGTTGAAGGAGTCTACGAAGTAAAGTTGGAAGCCTTCACAACAACCAGACAGACCACTGTAATTCAAGTTCAACCTCAGAAACTGAAGGAAAACACCACAAGGAATAACTTCAATACAGATCAGATCAGAGCAACGTCAGAGACACTAGGTGATATCACTGAGGAGATCTGTGTGGAAGAACATTGGAAATCTCTGAAAGTGATATTCAAGGAAACGTGTACAACTGTTCAGAGAAGAAAGAATAGAAAAAACGATATGTGGCTCTTAACGGACACAACTACCTGGAAGCTAATCGAGGAGAAGAGGGGAGAGAAGGATGGGGAAAGAGAAGGTGAATCAGTGAAAAGACGAACAACGGAATCAGAAACTGAATTCAATGTACATTGCACTGTATCGAGAAAGACATCAAGAAAGGTGCTAGGAGAGACAAAAGACAATTCTACGACACAATGGCTAACCACTGAAGCAGAACAGACAGGCTGCAGGTGAAAAAGACCTCAGAACATTATATCAGATAACAAGACTGCTCGCTATCCGGGGAGAAATCAACCCAGATGATGAAACCTGTGAAAGATGTGCTGAAAATTCCACACTGTACCACTAGTACTGTTTCTGGAATAAAGCTAATTATTATTTTTAAAAGAAAAAAGTATTATTATTATTATGTCGAAGGGAACCTGATTACCACGAAAGAGGAGAGACAAGTGAAAAAATGGGTTGATCACTTCGAAGGACTCTTGAATCGACCACCACCACCAACTGCAACTCGTCCAGAAATACTGACACCACCAACAACAGCACGCACTCAGCTGCCTGCCAGTGGAGTCCAATTCTTCAACGGAAGCAGAAATCTTCAATGCAATCAAGCTACTGAAGTCCGACTGGGAAGGCAACAGGACCAGACAATATCACACCACCTAACCAGCTCGGAGGCACTGGAAACGGACCCGGAGACTGCAGCAGATGTACTCACGCCATCATTGCATCTGGTGTGTGGAGAAGAAGGAAGGAGAAGTGCCTGACAACTGGAAGAAAGCCTGACTACATTGTCAAGCTACCAAACAAGGCTGACTTATGCCTCACTCACTCACTCTGTATGAACTGGCGTGGTGTCATACTCTCATCCACGTCAAGTAAAATACTAAGTTGCCTCATCCTGGTGAGAATGAAAGATGCACTGGATACAGAACTCCACCAGCCCACTTACCAGAACAATCTGGATTCAGGAAAGGCAAATCATGTGCTGATCAAATTGCATCTATACTAATCGTCACCGAACAAAGCATAGAATGACAGTCAAACATGTACCTCAACTTCACCGACTTCGAAAAGGGCTTCGACAACGTCAGTCATCGAGAGGTGATTAGCAAACTGTTTCGCTACCACGGGGTGGCGCCCATAATTATACACCTCATCCAACAGTTGTGCGGTAATGCTACACGCCAAGTAATCCACAACGGGAAACCCACGGAACCCTTCAAAGTTAAGACGGGAGTAAGACAAGGCCGGCTGCCTACTATCTCCAATGATTTTCCTGATTGATGGCGGTGGACTGGATAATGCAACAGACAGCGGATAACGAGGAGACAGGAATAAAATGGACCCACACGAAGAACTTGGTGGATCAGGATTTCGCCGGTGATGTCTGATTTCTGTTGGAAGAGAACGAAATGCAATAGAGACGTGTGGCTGAGGCCCTATGTTCCTCTAGGAATTGAAGGAAACAATGACAATAATATAATAATCTGGATATGAGCGCATGAAGAAATGTCACCAAACCAACAGCCTGTGTACTCACTACCGACGACCAACTTTTCCACTATACAAAGTGTTGCATATGGTTTGGATGACAGTGTTTCAAGACTAAACTGTGTGTTCAACAAACTCTAGTGATTAATTGAATGAACTAGTTAGTATTACATCCAAATCTTGAATAAGACAACAAAGATAACCACTGATGAATGCTTTTCGGTGTTATTTTTTCCAATGAGATTCACAGTTCTGTCCAGTTAAATGCGTATTTATCCATATGCATTTGAAAACCCCATGCTCTCAAGATTGATGAAATACACAGTTGATAAAAAAACAGAACGTAATGCTACAATGTACCTACTGGTGTAAATACCCTTACAAATTCAGAAAACAGTTAAGTACTTGTTTCACGAAAATTCTGCCCTTCATAGCAGTTAATTTCGAATAGCTTTGCCATTCGCTGCAATTTCGAGCGCATACTAACTATAAGAAAAACTTAGTGAACGAAAA
Organism: Trichobilharzia szidati; assembly: GCA_944472155.2. Classification (NCBI taxonomy): domain Eukaryota; kingdom Metazoa; phylum Platyhelminthes; class Trematoda; order Strigeidida; family Schistosomatidae; genus Trichobilharzia; species Trichobilharzia szidati. The sequence continues at coordinate 142,784,108 of OX235279.1, read as the reverse complement.
AGACTAAAAGTTCGTTGTAACTAATGTGCTGTCAATCCCAATGCATGATTCGCTTCGGTCAATGGTGCATAAGACGCACGACCAGGTGCTTAGATTTCATATATTGAGAACAGTGGTGGATGATTGCCAACCAAAACTAGTACGTGACTGGCAGATCACCAATCACTCATTGGCAAGGTGAAGCATGTCTTCTAATACTGCTCATATCAAGATAGTTGCCGGATCGGAAGTATAGCGAGTGCTACCACTCTTTGTCATCTAGTTTTCGGGAATCATCCCTATTCTCCCTTCAATAATGATGCTACAAATTTACAATGCGAGTTTGCTTAAATTCACATCCTTTTTCGAGGTGTGAGAAGTTAGTTCAGATACTTTACTACATAGCACTTTCAGAGTTGTGTTCACTTAGATTCCATGAGCAAAATCCTACTTACTTCAATATCCCAAGTATTTCGAAACTCCTAGCGTCTCAGAAATTAAAGACTAGTGACATCATACAATACGCATGACGATCGATTTTCGGTACACAAACTAGAAATTCGGTAAAAGGTGGTTTCAGAATTTGTGGACAAATTCCTAACGGGCATCAAATGTGTAGCCATCACAAATCTAGTAACTGAAACTCTGAATTACATTGACACTCACTAGCCACACAAATTCACTGAAATGCCACAATAAGCAGTGAACATACCACTTCAATGCCTACTATTTGTTCTACTAAACTCTATAATCCTCGGGGATCATACAACCGATTGTGCACGGGACTATATAAAGAGATCAGATATAAGCATTCAGTCTATGAATACTTCGATATTGCTGTACACACAAGACATGATACTACTGGTTTGAACAGGCTAAGGATTGGTCAGGGTATTGGTATGTGAAAGCTAGTTTCGTAATCGGATATGCTGTAGCACACGTGACAACAGTAAGCACCAGTGTAATTTGTTTACACTGCTTTGGAGGTCTGAGGGCGATCAGATGTGTAACATGTCCTCCCCTTCAGACTACCAATAAGGAAGACATGCTACCTCTCAGCTCTAAGGGGAGAGGGGTTAGAAACGGTCTACCCCGAAAACTGTGCATCCCGACTTAACATGTAGTGGTCCGTGACCCACATGCGACTGCTGATGAATATTTTACTTGTTAAAGCTAGTCACCAAGAGAAATGCACAAGCGCTTAAAGGACGGATCAGGTTGCTCAACTTCTCCGAATCAATTGTTTTCTGAAAATACTTTTGATAAGAACAACGTATTGCTACCATTCATTTTAATAGGTCACTGGCACATAATTTACAGTAACATAAATGTACAAAAGAAACAAACACCACTATGACTGATTTAATCAAATGAAACCACATATGACTGCAATACACTCGAGAAGTTAAAAAGTAGTCCGTAATCAGCATGCTTTTATGACGCTGTTGCGAAGCCAATGCCAAACACATCACAATACCTTCCAACCCCAAACGGAGGAAGTTCAGCTCATTGACTGTCAACTACGACGTTGAAAGACCGATGGCTAACTTACGACTGTAACACGAAACGAAATTTTACAAACACTGTCTTTACTTCGTTACTTCCCGACCAGTTACACAAAGAGTCACATTAAACTTCAAGAAAGGATGTAAATTCATCACGAGTACATCCATAATTGTTAACCCATAGGCAAACTCGCATGTTTATACAAAGTGTCAGTGCACAATAAATAATAAGCACAGATCAAAATGTGAATGAGAGTAGGAAATCTACACACAAAACGTTTCAGAAGTGGACAAAACATAAAGAAACACAAGTGGAAGGTAAGACCGAAAAGAATAGTACTTCAAGAATCGAAATTCATCGCGACATACAGGGGTTTAATATGCAATTAATAAACATACACTGTTAGCGTGTAATGTGCAAAAGAAATATTAAGGATTGTAAATATGCACAAATGAAACAACCTAAGAAATAAGAAAAATAGAAGTCTACATTTCCACATAAACTCACGTACATGTGTGTGTGGAGGTTTATAGCATGGGACAAGATAGATAATACAGAATAAAGCAGGACGACAGTATTCAAGATATATTCTCAGACTAAAGTTATTAGAGTAGTAAAACAATCACAAAGTATCGACTGAAGACAAGAAATAAAGCAGTTCATTGGTCAATCAACAGCATAATTAGCATATTATTTTACAATAATTAATCATTTGACTGAGGCATAACTGAAAGCACATGCGTTAACAGTAATTGTGTACAAACAGAATATTTGAAGATAGAGCGCCTAGAAATAATGCAGGCATTTGATATTATGGGATACAAATGTATACATGAGCAGTCTCCAAATGTTTGGTCATAGGGCAATTTATTAAAACATGGAGTATGGTCATAAGTTCCGTAGTTCAGGGTTACCGGAAAGAATCTCGGCTACCAAGCCATCACTATCACTTTTTTTCCACTGTGACAATGCATCTGCCGATATTACCTTCTTTTCAACTAAGGATGAAAGCCATGGTGCAATTAGAGCTAAAATGAAAAAAGAAAAGTGTACCGCATTGATAACTATATACTGCGTGTACTGGGCATTTGTTGACATTCGTCTAGAAAATGCCGTAGTTTGAAAATAAATCAACACCTTACTGAAGATCAATCAATAGTGCGTTTGATATTTCAACCGATTAAATACGTGTATTTACCTTTATTAATCGAGGAGTCCTGGAAACCGGAAAGGACATGAAATTCTTTGTCAGGTTTGTGATCAATCAAAATGTGGAGAGACATCACAGTTGCGTCAATTCCCGTCTTTGACTGATCTAAACGTTGAACATATGACAAAAAACATGATATAATGATAATAGGTTATGTGAAACAATGTAGATATATTAATATTACTCGCCGTTTTGACTGAACTAATTGCCTCAATAAACACCATAGATAGTGGTATATATATATATATATATATATATATATATATATATATATATAAGTGCGTCAAGTGGGTATATCTAAGCAACTATGATGATAAACAGCAATTCAAAACACATACGAAGTTCACATATTGCTGAGATAAAAGATGAAGTAAGCTGTCTGTAAATCTACTGAAATGCGTTTTACCTAATCCTTACTTGACTTATTAATCAGAAATTCAATGGCCAGAAAAGATTTCCGAAATAAATCATTGCAGAAATTCCATATCGATTTGCAGAGCAGGACATAGAAACGATTGCCAAAAATAATCAGTTATTCAAATAGAATATTATGGTAATTTACAAAAGGAAAGCATGAAAAAATGTTGCTAAGGGCATTAATAACTTTGAAAAGATTAACATACCGGAGGATTTTAGGAGAACTGGCATTATCGACTGCATGAACCACTTAGATAGATTACTTTGAGACAATTCATTGAAGTACATGCGTACCTTTTCAGAGGAAACGGAAGGATTCGAGACAAGATCGGTAAGCTCCCTGAGTTTTTTGCATTCAAAGTCATAGACACCAGCCATTGTGAACTCTATAGATCGCTCGTATACAAAATTCCAGGTTTTATCCGATGGAACGCCAAGTTTGGCCCACATGAAATTACAATTTCGAAGTTTTAACACTAACTTATCAATAGTTGTATTCTTTTTGCTTAATGAAATACAATGAGCCATCAACTTAGAAGCTCGATCATCAGAGCGAATGGGTTCTACTAGCTCCAACAACACAGCCATATAATCCGATTCCCCGGAAATAAGATGATGGAGAATTTCTGCTATATACAACCAACCTTGGGGATAATCAGCAGCCCAATCTGAATCACAAAATTTGAAGAAATTTTCACATCTGAAAAAGTAAAAGGGTATGTATTGAAGTACTGATCATACGATGTATGTAATTAACGTAGGAATAAAGGTGCAGAAGTGGCACGAAAATACAACACTTCAGGTCCAATGAAAATAATGATACTGAAACTTTAAAAAATTGCAAGGAAATGAGCGATATTTGATATTGAGGTTTTCCATAGCCTGGTATACACAATTTAAACTGTATCTTATTGGAATAAAAATATCTGAATTTTGGAAAATAAAAAACTCACGCTGTAATGATATCACTTTCTTTGAGGACTTTCTTGCGGAGTAAATCTACACACAAATGACCAGTTGAGTGACGCTCTTTAGAAGTCCGATCCATTAAAAGATCGAACATATTGTGGAGCAAAGCTGGCCGTTCATTGGGTTTACATTCAACAACACAGTCATGCTAAATGAGGATGGTAAACAAAAAAACATGGCGTTTGTAGGTCATAAAATGCATTCAACTCATTTGCAACACAAATGTAGTGTTTACTCAATAACGTACAAGTGCATGGAGGACCTTGAACACCAGAATCTGTCAAAACACATATTATTTCATGTTTATGTACTATTCTATTCTCATTCTAGAAATACCACTTCCTCGAAGTTTCACAAAAACAAGATTTTTAAAGGATGGTATTTTTTCACTCGAAAACTTATGTGGGCTAGTTTACAAACAGCTACACAAACTTGTATAGCAAATTCAAAATGGCGAGTAATACTTTTGAAATACTGGCACTAATTAACAATGGATGTGGGATTTTAATGGGCACCGTAATTAAATCATAGTAAGCATGTTTTATTCGACTCCCTGGTATCAACTTAACGTAAGTTACGCTTTCATAGCTCTCACAATACCATAATCTATACACTAAGGCAGGTGACTACATTGACAGAATAATTATTCAGTTGTCAACTCCTGCAATTACGTTGGGTGATCAACCATTTTTCATACATTGCTACTTCCCAAATGCTCTGATTTATCTTAATTACTTACCGACAATAACGTCTGAGCTTCTTCAGCATTTAACAAACAGATAACCCCCCACCCACAGATATATGTAAAACTTTGATGAGGAGCTGACTTGTTATTAAATACAGATGTCTACTTAGGGAACAATTTAACCAAAAAATGACTGAAGTGAACAAATTCGTAAATATTGTAATTAAAATAAACACTTTTAATTCTCGAAAGATGTTATTGAAAGTGATACTGGTTATATTCCGAACCACCTGGTTGCTTAGTCACTAAGGTAGGAAATCACGAACGTATCCTGAGATTCAGATGGTTGGTTGAAAACAGAACAGGCTATGAACACTCAACAAAAGTATTTTGCTCACTCAAGTAGCGTGTCGCCTTATTAACATCAAAAATAATGTACTAAACGCACGGGACTCGTACGAAAAAGTAACTTCATAATCATAGAATGACAATAAAACAATGCCTAATTTATGCCATTAACATGTATCAGAGAAAAAAGGACGTACACATTCACTTTCAGAACGTGAAACCGTTTCTACTACGGTGCGTGCCATTCGTTTTGTATCCTCCAGCATTGAATCATAATCTTTTTGTTTCGGTTTTTGTATAACTGGCAAAGGATTTGCCCACGCACCTTGCGGCCCAGGAGGCATACGTGGGGATGATTCACGAGAACGATGAAGCAATGAATTTTGTTGACTCTGCTTGGTATGACTAAATGCACAATAAAGGAAAACAGGAAACCAAGTGATCCAATGCTCAAAGACTACATGAAAAACAGGATGGCTACAATTTTACATCATATATTCGCATAAAGCAACAACATTGTCCGACATCTACTGTCGTCATATATATTTAACAGAGTTAAGATTTCCTGTGATATGGAATTTTAGTATAAAGAGTATGTGAAACGCACAGACATATCAGGCGATTGTTCTCCACACAAGTCCCATGCAATCTTATACAGTATACCGAGCATACCAAACCACTAACTTAATCTCCCATAGTCCCGTGAGATTAGCATAAGTTATCAGATGTCCACAATCTATGTTCACTTTCATAGTGATGGTAACTGCTTCGATGCAGTAGCTTACTGGTTTAGGCACTCGACACTTAGTAAATGGATTTTGATTTTGAAACTTGCTGTCTTTATTTCGTTCTGTGTATTTGGTTAGTATCATCATTCCTCAGACGATTAGTGTTGGTTGTCATCTCGATGAGATACCTAACCGGCCAGATGAAATGACTGGTGACAACATGCAATGATCGACGTTACAAAGATGATAATTGAGCATTTTGCCAATATCATGAACTAATCATTCACCAAGATCGATGTAGCTTTACAAACACTAGGCGAATTTCGCATATATGGAGTTCTTAAAGTGGTACACAATAAACTTTTAATGGTGCAAGGTCCAGGTTACGTATGTCAAGCTACTTTGTTTTTCCAATACTAGAGATTTCAATAGTTTTTTTAGGTAACCTGCTGTCTACCTTGCTTCAGTTTTTCCTTCTGAAATAGGGAGGTTTGAGGAAAAGATGCTGCAGTATTCTGGTAAAGAAAGTCATGAGTTCGGAATGTCGTAACACGAATTAAAGCTGCAGAAACTACGCTTATTTTACTTTTGATAGGCACTCCTGTATTAAAACGATTTTGTTATAAAAATATACTAGTAGCAAAAAAATAGTAACATAAAACTTGCCTGTCTTCAGAGGGACGAAGCAGGCCACTTCCTTGTGTCCAATTCGCTACCGTAGGTCCAAGTTTCCGAGAATCATAAGACTGTGGTGTCACAGCCAAACTAGAAGGAGTAAGTGGATTCACAGATTGCACCGATTTACGCTCTGAAAATTGAAATAAGTCTATAGTGAACTTACTTGGATCTGGTGGAATGAAATTTCTCCTTCCCTTGTCATCTACATTTCGTCTAGAAGTATCAATCTGTGGTTGAAGTTGTGTCGTATCCATTGGTTTCCAACCACGAGATCGTAATTCTACGAGCTCTTGTACTTTGTACATTTGATGAGTTTCTATTTTTTTCGAATCTTTATATTGTTCGAGTCGTTTAAAGCATGAATCCAAAATGGTTTTGCAATTTTGTTCAAGATCCTTGCCACACAAATTTAGGAAAATAATAAGTGAAGGCAGTGCTTCTGGTTCTGAGGAATCCCTCAGTTTTTTCAAGCATTCCGTTATGGTTTTTATTGGAAGAAATCCAGTGAGATAAAGTTCAGCAATAAACGTTATATTCCCGTAATAGGATTCTGTTTTTTTTAGAATACTGGTTTCACGATCCTCTTCAAACATTCTTTTCACTGAATCGTCCTTAGCTGAAGCAATTTTAGCGTCGATAGTGGTATTTAATTCGTTTATGAGGACCTAAAGCGTAACTAATTAATATTAAGACATACCTCTAGTCGTTTGTGGAACAACTCTTGTGTTAGTTGTAAAATAAGGACCGAAAATCGTTCTGAACCTTGTACTTCGAACTAAAAACATTAAAATGATTCATGTAACCTACCCCTTTGAGTTGCTTGCACAGATTCGCAAATACCTTACTGTATTTGGACTGTCTAATACCCTGAAAAACAAGACCACACAAACTTATAAACGAACTGCTTTTACTACCATGAATCAAAAACTTCGCATCTGGGATAAATACTGTCATATTGCAAATGTTTAAACTTCAGAGTCAATTTTTCCGCACTAAGAGTTGTGTGCATTTACACAGTAGGTTGATATCACTTTAAAACCACTCAGAAAAGCACAATCCATTCAGGAAAACGATAATTCAGCATGTCCATATTAACATACTGAACATCAAGACTCATCGAAGGATACAGGCTTCAAAATTTTTTCCAGCCTTGAATATGATATACGGTAGTTAGGCATTTCGCCACAAAAATCACTGAAAACATCTTCGGCGAACACGCTAATCAAGTTTCTTCGGATTGTCTTTCAGACCGGAACTACCTTTTAAATCCTTTCGGTCTTAGTCACTTATTATTCATCTAATACAATCTTCTTGAGTGGTGTCAACCATAAGTTATCAGGTTCCTGAGTATTTGCATGAGGATAGGTTCAACCCGACGGCTGCGTAAATCAACCTCAATACAGGGCCGGTCATTGTTTACGAAATACCAGTGGTTTGACAGAAAACTACTATCAAAAGCGTTGAACATACATGAGCACGCTTCTCTATCGCAGATACCTCAGCTTAAATTTATCATGTTAAGTTTGATCGCATAAATTGAGTTTTTTGTTTAATATTCAAAATGTAGCACTTCATTTAGTATCCAAGGCTGACTGGAACCACTTATTCCACTCAATTAGTTTCATAAGTGGGACGAACAACTTCTCGTTATCTTATGTATGCCAAACTAGAACACTTGCCGCTGTCCTCAAAAGCGTCGTGTCTACATTCGAGCGGATCCCTTCGCACAGACAGACCTCACACATGTCAGCATTTAGAAACTGGCCAAGCTTAAAATCTGACAGGTTTGTATGCAGCTAGTGCAAATCAAACGCATATATCCACCTATGAGAAGTGCAAAGTGAGTAAAAACCCATCATCATAATAACGAGCAATGCAACTCTACCATAATACTACGCAGAAAACCACTACGTAGGTTACCTTACAGATGCAACAATTCATTAACAATTTAGGCACTTATAAGAATGAATGCGGCTCAGGAATTGCAAGCAGTAAACAAGTAGACTTACCTTTTGAAATATTGTCTTTGCCAACAGATTGAGATCATCGGGTGTCGATATTTTAAGCATCTTGATATCATTTATTGTTTCTTGGATGTTGTTATCCGACACTCGATTAAGGATAATGTTTAGCTCCTGGGCTATATTTTTAGCATCTGTTACACCATTTGCATCCTGACTACGCAGTTTTGATGGAACAAATGCACCTTCGACACGTTTTACAGTAATGGTTTTAAGCAGTTTGATGACTTTATTTCTAGGCCCATGGTTTGATCTCGTGCGACTCATCTGCAAATACAATTTATCTTAAGGAATACTTACCTTCATGGCATTTGCGAACTGGTTCATAATTGCCTATACATTAAATGTATTAACAAATATTAATCTTACCTGAATCCCTTCCAAAGTAATCAGTGATGCCGAATCTTTGCGACCAAGAATGAAGTCTCGTGGGTATCTATTTCTTCCCATGACTTCCTCCTCCTCCTCCTCTTCTTCTTCCTCCTCTTTCACTTCTTTATCCTCTTCTGCATCATCCCAATCTACGACATCCTCTTGTGACGAGTGTTCCTCCTTTGACTTGTTGCATTCAGATACCTCGACACGTGTTATTTCTGAGACGATATCCTTCGTCTCGCAATCCTCATGTGATACTGTTTCGGTACTTGATATGCCCTCGTCCTTAAAATCAGCACAAGATTTTTCTGTTTCTTTTTCCATAATCGGTGGCGATTCATCTAATATGAGCTGGGGTAACAAAGGTAATCTTTTCCGTGGTTCTGAAGGAGATTTTGAAGCTTCTTCTAGATTTACTGCAGATTTGGTCTGTGGGTCAATCACATCAAGTGGTCTTCTCTCTCTGACTGGTATAGACATGCTGTCACTTGAAGTATGGATTGCATTTGACTGATTTGGGATATTCGCAACTTGGGGTACTAGGGGGCTGAAGTTAAGTTGGTGCTGAAAATGTCCGTAATCAGTATGAGCCGCCATACTCATGTGTTCATGCTGCTGGACCTCAAAGGGCATGGGACAAAAAAAACGGTTGTAATCCGCAGATGTAGCGATGATCCATGTTGCGGATAGGATAGAATGGGCCTTGAGCCGTCGGCATAGCTACATTTTCTAAGAAAGTGTTAACAAAGCTACAAACATACCTAAACGTGAACCTGGCTGAGGCTGTAAAAACAAAAAGATACATAAACCAGTTATGTAGAGAAGAAAAAGAACCCAACAAACTATAACAAAACTAGTATCTTACAGGCCTAGTGCACTCGATAGAACCGAGTGGAACTACTGGTTTCAAAAATACCTGACATGAGTATGGAAAATACATCGAGTTATAAGATCAGCAGCATCAACTTACGAGATATGGCATTGCCTAAATATAAATGTCAACAAGCGTGTTTTAACCTACCATGTGCTGAGCGTCAGTTGGCCTGCTACTGCTAAAAAAATCAAGTAAAACTGTTTAGTGAAGTGATTTTGAACATACACAGGCAAGTTGTACATGTTAGGAAACGGAATAGACTGCTGATCACTCATGGGACTGCATCTACCAACATGCAGAGTGAAAATAATAAGTGTGCCCACCCTAACCACGGAACCTCACAGACGTGGCCATCAATGCATTAAAACAAATAAGTTTGCTAGACATGCCAAAAATTACCTAGGTTGGTATCTACACCGGCATTACTAGCTTTAAAGACTGAAAGGGTTTATATTCATTTTATTCTGTATGTAAAACACCAACATCTGCATAATTCAAAATGATCAGATATCGATTATTACACTGCTACCCCCCTTACAATCGCTGTCCTCAAATGCACATTTTTTGCAAATTTTTGGGTTGCATTTCTTATAAACTGATGAAATCAAGGAAATGGTCTCCACTTAAGTAAAAAATTAACCAATGACATGAATCATTAAACATTTGTGTTCACAAAAGAAACTTCCACTACGCTTACAAGGAAAAGAGCATTTAGAATTCTTTGAGTTTTGGCTTCCCATTACTAGTATGTGTTCTTCTTTGGCTCACTGAAACAGCGAGAGAGAACATCTAAAGTGCCGTCTCATCTGAATACATAGATACCAACTGTCCGAAACAGAGTTCCACAATATACACTTTCTGCACTAATATTATCAAATCATTACGCGAAAGTTTCCGAAAATATTATGGAAAAGTCTTCACAGCCTCTCCAGGCTAGAGCTCCGCATCACGGATTCTTTCTACCAGTGCTGTCGACACACCAAATGACTCCTCATGTTATGCTTCAGATAGTAAATTGTACATTTACTGCTAGGATGTGAGGAAATGTAAGCAATGTGTTAGATCACTGTTACACATCTACAGGTTCGTCGAAAAACTATAACTCAGGCATATTTTTCACTGACCTTAACGACGACCAACAAGTAAGAAGTCGATGTGCTGATGTCTTAACAAAAAGTGCATCCACAAAACCCTCAAACCGTTTATAAGCGTGAGGGGTTTATGCAACAGTCAACCACGGAGTTACGTATCTTTTGTGGTACTTCTAATTGTAAATGTGGGGCGTGACTCGTGCTCTACGTATCCGAACAACCTACAAATATTTTTTGTCGTATTATATTGACACAGGCTTGAATAGTAGCTCATCAGATGAAGACTATACCAAGCCTAGAACTGGCTGCAGTCGTCTTTGTGACGAGGAGTATCCATATGCCTTCCGGTAACGACATAACCTTCATAGCAATGGCATTTGGACTTACCCAGAAACTGGTTTGCAATACACGGGTTATTTGTAATCAGCCGGGCTTCAGTAGTGTATAGGCTTATTCGATTGTCTCGTTGGAGACATTTGCATTAGATAAGAGATGCAGCGGGCTTTACATTTGGTGTATTATCTTAAGATGTAGTTCCGGAATTCCCCATTTTTAAGTGGTCCCGAAACAAAATGGTCAACCTCTGACAATACTGTGGAACAGAGTAGCAATCTGTTAGACATAAAGGCTGAGGAGGCAGTAAAAGTCACAATTAATGATTTTGACTTGAAATGGATTCTGTATTCACAAACTGAATATTATTATAACAAGAGTTTTGATTCATCAGCTGCTATCCCTGGGCGTGACACATTGTACATACCGTACGTAACACTTCAAACGGATTCTTTGATAAGAAAACACTGACATACGAAAATTTTGCGACTTTATTAGTGGAGGCCGGATGTATTACAAATAACAGACATCTGGTCCCGCAAAATTTGGACACTGGTGAGCTTGAAGTCCTGATGTATACTTAGTTACTATTGCTACAGAAGAAGTCGTTAGATATCAGCATTACCCAGCATGATAATAGGTTCTCTCAACTAATTATTGAAAGTATTTTGGAAAAGCTGGTTCTTAGTATAAGTTTGTTTTAGAAATGACAAAAATGGTTGGATACTAGGAGGAATGTACTTTCTAGCAACTTAGTTATGGCACTAGAAATTTACTCATGGGAACCAATGACAGCTAGGTCTTGAGCAACGGACGTTGCCTAGTGAACATGTATTTGTTAGACAGTTGAAAGCGAAGATAGAAAAGGGGTTAATAGTCAAAGACTTCTAATTGTGCCAATGAACAGCCGTAAGTATTACGTTCTCCTTCCATTCTTTGATTGGAGGCTGCTCAAGAGCTCCCTAACCACCATGCATGGCTGAGGTAGAACAAGAAGTCGGCCAGTTATGTGACCAAAGCACAATTACGGCAGGATAGATGGTCACACACAGATTATGGGAATTGATTCCAGATGAGACCAACAGGAAAGTTAACCGGCCCCTTGGAAATTTATTATGGAAACAATAATATTATCATGTTATTTGCGATATTCTTTCACCGACTTCTTCAATTGCCAGTGATGCCCTTGCTGGATGTATTGAGTGCAATAAACGTCCAACCACAGAAAAACGTTGTTTTTATGGCGGCTTATCCCTGCTCGGTCAACCTCTGTTTGCCACTACAGAGCTGGAAGAATATGGCGTTTTTTCATAGTTCAGTGGTGTCGAATTCGTCGGCTGTGGAAACACTTTCAGTGATTCTTCTCGTCCAGGTCCTGTAGTGAAGTTGCGGAGTTTCTGGGTCGATAAAATGGTGAGAAACTGGATTCGGGACTCGCGCAGGGACAGAAAATACAGGGTAATGATAAACGACATTTCATCACCGTAGCAACCAGTGAAGAGTGGTGCATCTCACTGTGTATTTCTGGGCCCTTCTCTGTTCATACTTTATGAGAATAAGAAACAGATGACAATTATACCATCCTATCTATTGTTCTCCAACACGGTAAGTCTCTGCAGGGCTTTAGAAAAAGCTCTGCGACAGGATTTAGGTCTGCTTGTTGAAAGATGTAATATTTGGCCCTTGAAAATTGACGCAATAATTCGCGCTGTTATGCATGCCACTCTTAAAATCATGTAAGACTTTTCGACTGGCGACTTCGCTCTGCCTATGATCATCAAGTATAAGGACCTAAGAGTGATTCTGAAAGTCGGTTGACTACTGAGCAGAGGTTTCGAATGTCTGGAAAATGCTGCGGGCTCTTTGTTAGACGCTGATATATTTCGCAAATCATGTCTGACCAAAATCATGCGGTTTTCGGATAGCGAGCTCATGTTTTGAATTTGAAGTGGATGTAGTAAAAAGGTTCAAGGGCTGTGGACTACATTCACCGACGTAGTCTCAAATCTTTGACATATAGAAAGATTTATTTGTCTACTCTCATACTAGTGGTTGAGCGCTGAACCTATTCTAATATTCCTCATACTGTGTCCAGACTGGGATGCTAATTACTCCTGTCTGCCTTCTCCATCCCCTTTCGGAACCGGACACTCATATGAACATCACACCAAACCACATCCGAGTCGTCCACTTGTGGTAGCTGGCCCTGCATTGTGGATAAATGGAATTTCCTGTCGGATCATTTTTCTTAACTTTTCATTGGTTCATTCAAGCCAAGGTTGAACCTAAGCTGCCTGAATCCTAGTATCCTGATTAATCTAAGATTGTTGTTGTAGCTGAAGACATATAGGACCCCATACATAGCACCAACGAAGGAAAGACAGATTTGAAAAGTACCTGCAGCTCAGGCAGTTTTAAATAGCCTAATAAACAGCTACGGTCAGAACAACGGGTTTTGTTGACCAAGGGTTCACTTAGTAGGTTTAGAATTAGGGGCGAAGGCTTCAAGAAGGCGATTAGTTTTTCCACAATTCAGAGAGACAGAAATGAGTAGCTAGTTAGAATCCACATCTCTATTTTTTGTAAGATTTTGATTACATATAGAACCTTACTGATAATGATTGCTATTTTCACCTCAGTAAGAAGCCACTTAACTTGCGAGAAAAATAGATAACGTCATGAATCGCTAATAATTCTGGCATATGTGTCGTTTTATATAACTGGAAGAAAATGTCTGAGTTCAGTAAATTACTACGTGGAAAATAAAGTTTTTTTGTTGAAGCGTATGCAATCAGCTTATTCTTACAATACGACAAACCACTGTTTACTGGGTCATACTAGAATTTCAGTGCTGGACCAAACGATCACTGGTCATTTCAAGTTTGGAGGCTGAAAGTTTTACTTTCATAGGATACAGATTATGGCGTATAACTAAAGGGGGTAAAGGTGAGAAGGTAGCAAAACTTAGTGAATTAGTAGTTTGTTGAAATACGAAACGTACCAGGAAGTGTGTGGTGCTAAGTCTGTTCTATGGAAAGTCCTCGAATTTAGCAGTTACTTTCAGGTACTATATTGTGATACAAGTTATTGTTTGATGCCATGAAGGTTAGAAGCAAATGAATTGCAGGAATTCTCTAGCTACAGATGAAATTTGCGATGGGTCTGGCTCAAAACCATGTGGCACAAACAGCAAAGTATTTTTCCATAAACATGATGGAGCCCCTAACCTGATTTCTGACGTTAACACTATGAGAAAATAGCTGGAGAGATGACAGATTACCTCTAGAGAACTTTCACAAACGACTCGTCATTAACCAAAGTGTCAACTCTGATCGCACCAAGAGAGTTCTACCAGCATGGACTAAGATGTCGTACTCCAGTCTCTATCTAACTGGACATAGTTAAATAAGCAGAATCCGATGTTCTCCATCAAAAGCTTCGGAAGTGGCTGTCAGCTTACATAGCCGGTGCAATGTCTACTACCTCCAGGAAATTGTATTCATTGGGGATTCTACCGCGTGACTGGAGGAATACAACGATTACTCCTATCCATGATTCAGTCACCACTATTTGAACAACGGGAATTTTAATCTCTCCCGAATCTTGGTCAAAATACAGAAAACAATTATCATGAAGGCTATTACGGCATATTTGAGGAACGATATTTTCTCCAGCTTACAGAAAGGGTCCTTTAACAAGACCATGTCTGACAAGAAGTAGTTTCAAAAGATTTCAGCTGATTTGAAAATCTAAACAATTGCTTAAGAAACTGAAAGTTTTGGAATCATAGGTGACCTGCACTCCTTGATCAAGGAATCCTTCTTCACTGGGAGGAGCGGGATCAAATTGAGGCTCTCTTCATGTATAACGGAACGTAATGATGTGCTTAACTCGACTTACTCATATTTGTGCTGCATATAAATGAACTACCTAGGCTTACAATATATCTTATGGTTCTCCATGTACATGACCTATCATATTCACATTTCAGACAGGTCTGAATAATCTGTAAGGTTGGCCCAAAGAGTGGACGCTCCTCAGAAGCACAACTATTTGCATCAAACACGCAAGTTTCGGTTCATACGACATAGAGGAAATACCACACTCTTCGGTTTGGGTGCACATGAATCTAACTATTGTCCTGCTTCATGACCTAACAACTGTAACATACTATGCAACAATGGCTGTTCGAATGTGTTACAAGGGTTCTTAACAAAGCTACCACTAAAAAGCCCATCACCTTGCACAATACGTTCTTGAAGCCTAAATTAGATGGTTGTACGGAGGTAGCCAGGTCTATGTATGAAACACGACGGAAATGTATTGAAAAGATTCCAAATCAAGGGTAAACATGTCCTTGGTAAGATCAATTTTTCATACAACGAACGACTTGACAGATTAAGTTTATTCTTTGCAGGTAGACAGATGATCTATTCACGGGGTTCCAAATTTTAAGAGATGATTTCAAACTCGATCTATCTCCTCTTCCACTTTTCCCCAGGTTGCGGCTTGGCAGTTTGCAGAGAGCATTATGTAAGAGCAGATTCTCCGCTTGAATTCAGTCATGTGTTTACCTCTTCCCCGCGTTTTGGAATACTTTCAATTACTTGTCACTTACTCGAAGGAACCAACCTGAGAAACGTGTACAATTTATTCAGACGGAACACTATTACCTATCCTGGCATCAGTATAGCAGGTTTACACATCTCAAAATAGTGTTGTATTTCCTGCTGCTACACATGCGGTAAATCTTTTCCAGACTAACCACTAACCAGGACTTGGGTGTCGGTCGCTGGAATTTTTCAAGCACGCACGAACGGACAACAACATGGAAATTCAAAGAAGCCTTATGTAAATTTGACGCTATATCTTGACTCTTCGGTTGTTCTCATAATCTAACCATTTTGCTGAGGAAATGAATAATGAGAATAAGTCCTAAGTGATGCTTTAGTCTAAACACCCCATCCCAACTTATGCCGCAGAGACTCAAACAACCTGAAAAGATAAAATATCTCTTTAGATGGTTTAAAAAAACCACACCGCGTAGAAATATACCCTTACCCTACACCATGTCTCACTCTGGATAAAGTTAGAGAGAGGGTAATTCAGTCCTCAGCCCCACACGGACTCAAGATTACGTCTCATCTTGGAAGATACAGCAACTCAGAAAAAACTCAATGAAATCATGAAGAACAAGATGGAAGTCTCGCCTAGTGACAAGCGTAATACCTACTTCTTCATGCCCTCCAACGGGGAGCCAGTCTTTTGACTTTGCATCTGTAAGAAGTGGATAAACCGCCCTTATGACTCCATCGTCCGACCTATGTATCATTAACTTATGCTACATAATCCTTGTACGTGTTCCTAATACGTCTGCACGTTAAGCCGCATAAACTCCATTGCACCAGCCGGGCTACTGGATGGAAAATCAGTCACCTAACAAACCTAGTAATAAAAGGATTGGGGTCGTCGAAACATTGGTGATCGACTGAGAATATCTAAAGCCAAAAATACCATCAAACCTAAGGCCGAATAAAAAACCCCAGCATGAGTCAGTGACCCTAGGAGTGATTTGCGGGCTTCTGCACTACTGGAATTCACCATGGAACCACTGGTAGAAGAAGATCACCAAAATGCCACCATCTAGCTATTCCGAACTTAACCAATGGAAGTGAAACGAGTCCCATTGTTGTCGCAAGTGTTGGTCATTAACTGATTATCAGACATTTAGGTAAACCCGAAAGACTTTGAGCCATACTAACGACATCTCGTAAATTAAGCGGTGAGCTCAGACCAACAACTGTGAACATACATGGCATCCCACAGTTGCTAACCAGAGGCACGAGAGAGCTTTAAAAACTGACCTTTCTATCGGGATAACTTTAAATTACTAACCAACAACACGTACCATTGCAGAAGACCGATGGTGTTTATGAACCTTAACTTTCGCAGTCACGACATAGGGGGTGTAAGAGGGGAACCTAGTCAAACACACGGAAGCGCATTCATCATTTAATGGATACAGACAGCCCTACAAATAATAAAGAAGGTATGATACCCACTGAGTTACTCGTCTTATCCTGCTGAGCTCCTCAGTTACTCACTACATCTGAGTCGCTAAGGCACACTGTGTTGCAGAGATCCCACATCAGCCTCTTCCTGTAAACGACTCCCCTAAGAATGTCGGTTCAGTTAGCCTATTTTTCGCAGATATATTTAGGATCTCCATTGGGTACCTTCGTTTTTCATTGGCGAGTTTACACTTAAACCCGCATGGGGATATGGCGCTAGCTGACGAAACATAGCCTTGAATCTTCTCAACATAAAGACACCGAATTTACGTAGTACACCTACATGGAAAAAGTGTCCATCCGGTGTTTTACAAAGAAATTTAATAATGTCCTTCATCAACTTAGTTTACTTATAACCTTTCCCGTATGCGTCGGTGGCATAGTGGTTAGAACTGTCGTCGACCATACACATGGTCCGGGGTTCGACCCCCTGCCGACGCAAACCTGATATCAATGGTAGGCCTGCAAAATTTGGACTACCGATATCCATGCTGAAAATTCCATACTTGTACAAAAAATACGGTGTGGAATCAAGCTGTAATCAAAAATAAAAAATATATAGCAGACTGCTATCGGTTGCTTCACAGTTTTCGCATTATCTACTGCGACCCAGTAGTCAATATAACAATAATAATAATAATTTATATTTCGTATAAACGGGTAAGTTTACAAGAAATGCATGCCATTTTTACAGGCACGATCAGTAATGTTATATATTACAATCCTGAAGTATCATAAATTAATACTTTTTCAAAAGTTTGAATCGTTCAATTATTATACGAGCAATCAGAACAGGTTCTTATAAATGTTAAATTGTAAACCGTTTACTAAGGTCACCATCAAAGTTGAGCGACAATCCAAACTTCGTTCCGTTTCCTGCTGATCGTTATGGTCAACCAGTGAACAGCGTATATCTGGGTGAGTGCTATACTGCCACGTGATTGAACGCTATTTCAGGAAGAGCAGAAAATTCTGCGCAGCTGCAAAATGGTATAAAATGCAATTATGAATAATACATCATTGGAAGTATATTTACAAGATAAGTACAAGGAGAAGAAGCTATATAATACTTGAAATGATAGTTTGCATTTGCAATGTTTAAAGCTAACCATATTGGTCTAAGCATGGAAACTATGATGTTTTCGATGAAAATATAGCTTTGTTCAAACATTGGTGTCGTTGTGTTTTTAATCAAAGCAACCAGACTTAAAGCAAGCAACAAATATGAACAAAGAGCAAATTTTAGCTTTTATAAAGGCCTGGGTAGTTAAGATCAGATAGAGTATAATAGTGCGTAAATAAAAAGATTATTGTGAGGTAGGTAAGTGATATTTAAGTGAGGAGCGAATTCAAAGATCTGGAAAATTAGAAGCCGTAGAACAAGCTGACCTGTCAGATGCTTCACAAATTTCTGTAGGGCCCAACGGGTAGCATCTTGACAAGAAGCTCAACAGGCTTGTAGATAGTAGGAGCCAAAAACACTTTTTATTTATAATTAGATCTGTACAACCCTTATTATTTTTGTTGAGGGTCCAGACCAATGTTTAATTCTCGAGATGTCAAAAAATGCATGTTGCTGTCCTACAGATTGCAGCGATTCACAATTGTTACCACTACCATATCTGCTGATCAGCATGCACCACCCTCTCTCCTTTTTTGATGTTAAGCTCTGAGATTATTTTGCAAACTGTAGTTGCAGTATTGCATTGCTTTAAGCCCGTCCCAATCATAAAGTATGATGCACAATAATAGCTTTCATGACAAGCTCTTCCCATCAGGACACCAGATACATCGATACCTGAGGATATTCTTAGCAGTGTCACCTTTAAACATGCGTACACGTATACAAGTATGTGTGACAAACGCCTGGGAAATTGCGTTTAAGAAGTATAAAGTATAGAAGCAGCTAGTATTACAGCAACTAAGTTGTAGTCTATTTAGCAGAGTAAAAAGTGTAGTGGAACAATTAGTGATTAAATTATGTACAATGATCCTGAAGAAAACAGCCGGTTAACAGAGCTAGTTATGCTAAATTTTCATGACCGATTTTCATACGGTGCGCATTAGACATTGCAAAGTAACCCTTCAACTTATATAATCTTAAAAATACTGCGAAATATTATGAAGATTATAAGTTTTAGAAAAGTATATGAGAAAAGGTGGTTATTGGCTGAGTAAAGTCATTTAGGCACAAATAAACTGAAAAATATTGTCCTATTTGCCTTCTGAACAACTTGTCCTTATTTCAGGATAATAACTTTCTTTCACGTATGAGCCTGAGTTATGTCTATGAAATCACAATATTACATCAGTTAAACCTTCCCCCAAAACCAAGGCCACTTGAAACCAAAGGCAACGTAGCAACAAGCGTCATTGAGGGGATATGCAATAAAGTCGCTCAAAAACCCAAGTATGTGCCCGGCGTATCAAAAATACCCAGGGGAGCAGTCAATCTTTAATTATCCTATATTACTTTGCTGCATCGGACATCAAATCTTATTCTTGATTTACATCCAAATGGGATATTGGTTTAATAAATAATGTTTTTGTATGATTTTCTTAGCATTTTCATCGTAGGTAACATGATAAGTGAATTGTACTACAAATATCGGCCATAATCAGGCAGGTTTGTTTCATTATGCGTAGGTAGACCGCCATTTCTTCCTAAATATGAGGCTACTGTGATATTTCTTGATACCCTTCTTCAGAATTTCACCTGCGACCAACGTAACAACAGAAAAAACATTACTGGTATGCCGTATTGGTCATTTTTTATCACATATAACCCGGAGGTGACATATCTTAAATAAGCATCAGGTTCACTGGAAATACCAGCGAAGGGATGATTGATGACGCATAAATCCGTTACATCTTCGGGGCTACCAACAAATGCTAACAAAGCAGGACTTATCGAATTCACAGAATTTCGATAAATTTAGCTGGATACCGTAAACACCTGATGTTTATACTACCAGAGATACATTCGGAGATAATAATCACATCACATCTGGAAATTATATTCCGGCGTTTCATATTACTCCTCTTTTGGGATCTCCGAATAAACACTCATACACAGTACAGTGCATGACTCCAAGTTACTGTAATTGAAGCAAAACTAAATAGAATACGTCACATTTCCTCGATTCTCTACCTGAAGTTCAGAGCGTCAGTTTAGAAGCTGTGTAAAACCTTCGAGTTAAGGCTGCACTCCAAACGAAGACCTGAAAAAGCCACTGGAAATTATTATTCTGTAAAGCTTGCATACCTCGACAGCAGCAACCAAGTGCTACAACAAAGTAAAGACCGGTCCTCAATCCTCGACATTTCTAACTGCCTATACCTACTTGAGCGTGTCTGTGGAAGCACATACACAAGTCATGCTAAAAGGTGAACGTATGGAACAAGTGGGTGAAAAACTTGGAGCCTAGGTAGCAAAACGCCCATCAAAAAAGCATCTTGCAGACTGTAGACGTGATACTGATATTCACTGTTTTCATCAGACAAGCAAACAGAAAGATGTCTGCAACTGCAGAGGCATTTGAAATAAGAGTCTTTAAACCCCGACCCTGTGTGCAGAAGAAAACGGTGACCATTCTGGTACTTCTACTTACTGACTATTATTGTTCTACTTTAATCACATTATTATTTTTGTTCAAGGCGAGACTATGTTTTTGTCGGTACCATTATCTCAACACATCTTGCTATGATTATTATTGTTATTCAGTTTGCATTTTTTAACATTTTCAAGTTCTTTCTCTGATGAATAATCAACTGTAATAATGAAGCAGCTGATTAAAATCTTAATCCTAATCTCGTTTACTGCTTCACCTTATCTTTCTGAACTTGAAACTCTAATAATAACAGTATATACCAAACATATGGTGTGAAATCAAGCTATTATGAAAAAAGTTTTTAAATGTTATTTTGTAGGGATTTGGTTTGTTTCAAGTTTGATCTCGAATTGATATCAGTTAGGAAACTACTGAAACCTATGGAGTCTTAGTTTGGGACTCCCCAGAGGTATGCACTCACGACCCCATTAAGGGTCGAATCCGTTACCTTCGTATTACGAGCCAAAGCTCTTTGACCATTCAACCATTAAGGCGAAAATTCAATTCAATCTTTTGTGTGATTGTTCTTTCTCCAGTTTACCTCGGTTTCATTTTATTTCTTTTCATTACCTTTATAAAGTGTGAAGGTGCAGGTTGTATACGAGCTCATCATTTTGGAAGATGAAGAGTGCTGACGATTATGAAAGATAGGGTGTGTGTAAACACTAGTTTTCATCCCCCAACTTTTACAGTACTCGTTATGCTTAGACCTGTCACCAATCGGAACACCAAATTGATTATCCGAAATGCGGGATATATTTCGGGTTGAAATCGTAGTACGCTGTTGACTGCTCGAGGATCGGGTGCGAACGACCGAACGTAACACAGCAGCAAGGTGAACGTAATCGATTCTTGACCGCAGACCATCAGGATGTTTAGTCGACGTAAATAGTGAGGATCAACATCTAACGTCAGGAGAATAATTCTGTATTCTTATGTGTAAAGTATCCACACACGTATTTTCGTCTGAATTATTCTCTGTAGTTTCAGTCAGACACCTGTCAGTAAATTTATGGTAATGTGCACACAAATAAATGTTCCGAATGACTGTGAAATGTCAATTCCGTTTATTAACACTTGCTAAATTTTTGACTTTTCCATACGTGGCTAATTCACTAATTTGGCAGACTAAATGCACTGACTCATCATATTTTTCTGTGCCTTCATAATATAATAGTAATATATTCTCACTTTATGTATTGCTGGTTAACCAAATGACTGACTAAAATGATCCTGGGAAAAGTTAACAGTACCTAACAACCACTAGTGCAAATCAATGTAAACGCTTGTATAGTACACTCATTATTTATAAAACTAACTCGTATGTGAGAACAACGATTTGACCAGTTATACAACGTTTAATATATTTAGATACAATAAAGATATACTGCTCACTTCTATGACGCATTACCTAAAGCTACCTTAAAATAGTACCCGCCGAAGGTAATCTGTAGCTACTACCTTAGTGAGCAACTCAACGTTATCTTTGAATTGCAAAGTAATAGCAGACATTCTAAGAACTTTCTGGGTAAAAAGATCGTTTCCTAGCCGAAAAAAAGATATAGCCTAATCTCCACGAAAGCGTTTAGAGGTATTTATCCTACCGCCTCAAATGACTCACTATTTGCAGTCATTTAAAAAGTAAAAACAAATTTACCGAAGACAGTGTGCTCATGATTTCTAGATATCATGATGCACCGTGAGGAAAAAGCCATTTCCACAGGGTTATAACAGTTAGACGCATGATGTTAATCCGAAACACAACGACTACGACTCTAAATCACAGAACATTCTACTTTGCTAATTAATCTAATCGCATCATCAGATGTCTCGTCATGGAAAAGAAGACAAATGGTTCAAGGAAAATTTATGAAAGTTTTCTTAAAAATCAAGGACGTCCGTATTTATAGACACGGAGAAATCACAACACATCCGAAAGATGAGCATTTCATTATTTGAACTGAAACAAGCGATTCGCAAGCCAATTTTTCACCCCGAATAATAATCCGCTTCTCAGCTTGTTGTAACTTCGAAAAAACCACCAATTGTAGACCAAAATCCGAAACGTTTTTCTCGCTAGTTAAAATCCTACCGATCACTCACTATATCATCGTATGTTATCCGCTTTTTAAATCGTTTTACAACAAACTGAATGGTTGTTAACACTGCCTTTACTACAGACAGTCCTAGTTCATACGTTTGAGTCTAGTACATTAGGCATTAACTACCATCATCAACACTTACCCTTTAGGGTTTTCCGATTGCTTCCAGATTTCTTTGTTTCCAAAACTACATACAAATACCACACATTCATATTTCAAATGTGGCTGATCCATGTTTGATTTAGATTCTCTTACAATACATCTGACTTTTCAGCTGACAACAGGCACCTTGTGGAAAAGCTTCGAAGCTTTTTCAACTTCAAACCAGGTTATAAATTCTCCAGGTTTAATTTGTTCTTCGAAAACTTTGCTAATATCAAAAACGCCATAGGTCTTCTACAATATTACGAGTCATCGATCGGTAATTTACGTAATTATTTCTATAGATAAGTTGGTTTCGAAATTGATGAGCCCATGTCGTCTATATTTCGCCTCCTAATTTGCCATAACTGACTACTGTCTATTTGTCCGTTTTACTTTTGGCTATTTTTAGAATTCATTTCTCGCCAATGCGTACTATTTACTGAAATGTTTTTAATCATCAAATGTCTCACTTGCCGAACGCGGAAACTGACTTAAAAACTCTGGTCCTGTGGAGATGGATTCTTTAGTAACTACCAAAGTCGGGCTATCTGAATTTGACTGACATGACCCGGACCCATGATTTGCTCAACTAGAGCACTACTTTGGCCGGTATGGCATCAAGTCCAAAGCCACTGGGTCTAGGGACGTGTTTCCTTAGTTGCTTTATGAGACACATGGAGGTGCAACAGCTTACACTTCAACCACCAAACGAAATGCGACACACCGTGCTTAAGCACGGAGTGAGTATTTGTCGTCACATCCGAGGTGCTGTACCCCACTGGTCACGATTGGCATTGAATTTGGTGTTTGAAATGTACTAATAAATGCATTGAATAATTTGAAAGTAATTTCGTTGTCGTGTGCGTGGACTGATCTAATTGATTGTGAGCAGTATTCAACAACCCATTCCACGCAGTAAAACAATCTAAGATGACCTTATCTAGTTTTCGTATCCATGATCAAATTTCTTTCCTATTATAAAACTTCGATTAGACTGCAAAAAATGGAATAAATACATCACTGACTCAACATAATACATCAATAAACTTTAACTTAAGGATGCTGTTCATAACAAAGTTATATGGGAGAATTGACTTCAAGCTTTATTTTTCCCAGATATTTATATTACATTCATCTGGTGTCTGGGTTTTTTGTTAATGCGAAGACAGTATTTCTATATCTCTTTATGTGTTACACACAGACTGTTTTGTAGACTGTTCCGACTGACTAATGTCATAAAGAACAAACAAATTGTAAATTCAACATACATCGAAACATGTGTAATTTATATGATAACTTATCCATGCCTGTACAATTGGTATGTCCCTGCACAAACAGGAATAAATATATATCGTACTCTCCTAACCAGACTGACTGGTAGATTCCTGCATGCTGTAAACATGAATATGAAAGACATTGTTTTTTCCAGATTTCTACACATAAGGTAATCAACTGAGCCAGCAACTATAACGGCAACCAACGAATGAACTGGAAACAATGGCTTCTGCCACCGAAACATGTTCTCGGCCGACGCACTCCGCTTTCACCCACCCGCGGGGCAGAGCACAACCAACTACTGCTCAGCACCATCGCAGGGATACGGGACTTGGGCTATGACCAAATCACCATAGCTTGAGATTTCAATGGTCCATCACTGAACCTTGGCTCGGGGTGTGCTTAGGGAAAATTCGGCCGAAATCTACTGCAAACTATTAGAAATACGGGATTGGCTGAGAATGTTGGAGACGACACTAGGTGGGGCCCTAGTGGAAAGTCATCAAAACTAGTGACCAGCTGCTCGTTGAAAAGGTGCAGATCATGACATCCCTAGGAAGTAGTGACCATGCAGTCATGGGTTTCGATCTTGTTCTCCGTGAGCTCTTGCAGTGGGACGTTATGCGACCACGTCTGTGTTAAGGCAAGGCTGACTATGCTGAAATGCGGAGGCTTTTGTCCGACGCAGACTGGCCCTTAGCATGGGGTGAGCTATCTGTGGATGAACGCTGGTAAGTGGTAAAAGATTATTCACACAGTAATCTCGGATACCGTCCTTTTAGTCACATCACAGCCCAAAAGAAAGTCATCATGGTTAAAGCGAGGCACGCAGCATATTCTGCAAGCACAGCGGAAAGCTTGGTTTACGTGGCGCGTATCTAAGAGTCAGATCGACCACGATGCATACCTGGAACTCAGGAACTGGTGCAATGCAAGAGTCAGGAGGGACAGGAGGTCATTCCAGGCTAAGCTTGCTAAAAAACTCCTAACAAACCCCAAGAACTTGTACCGTGTCATGTCGGAAAGAAGACCAACCAACCAGGGGGCATGCGCCTTAGTAGGCCCAAACGGTCAATATCTCACTAGTCTGGAGATGGCTGAAACATTCAGTTTAGCCTTCACCAAACAGCTAAACAGCGATGTGGGTATCATCGGTACGGGCCAAATTGGTGGCACTACTATTTCACCGGAGGAAGACCTAGTGGCTACTCCCCAAATAAACCCGGCAATAATACTAGGGAAGCTACAGCGACTCATACCTGGGAAGTCCCTAGGTCGTGACGGCATCAGGCCATCTGTTCTGAAATAGTGCGCCGAAGCTCTCTGTAGGCCCTTATGCAACTTGTTCCAACACTCGATGGATTCAGGGAAACTGCCAAGGGAGTGGAAAAGAGCCATCCTTTCTCCAATCTTCAAGAGTGGGCATAGGCAAAATGCCACTAGTTATAGACCAGTAGCTCTACCCCCAGTGGTATCAAAAGTACTGGAAAATATTATTGACGATCACACCAAGGATAACCTCGATAGGTCTAATATACTCCATGAAGCCCAACAGGGTTTCAGGAAATGCAGATCCTGTGTATTAAATCTACTATCATCTTGGGACGATTGGACATCATGCTGGGATATGAATGTTCCAGTCCATGTGGTCTTCCTAGACTTTGAGAAGGCATTTGACACAGTTCGCCATGACCTTCTCCTACACAAAATAAGTCAGGTAGGTATAGGTAAGCTACTTCTGTCATGGTTAAAGGACTAACTAGCTGAAAGGCAATTTCTCACTAAGGTCAATCGAATTCGATCATCTTGGCACAGCTCGTCATCGGAAGTGTTGCACGGTTCTAACCTAGGACCACTGATGTTTTTGATTTTCATCAATGATCTACCATGCCGTCTAAGCTACCTGACTCTTCTATACGCTGACGTCATAAAGATATGTAGGGCAATAAAGTGTCCGAAGGACTTAGATAGGCTGCAGGCAGATCTAAAGCTTCTGGAAGACTGGGCGGTGGCCCATGGCATGACTTTCAACCTGAAAAACTGCAGAGTGGTGAAATTACGCATCTGTAGACTGCAGAATGAAGTTTTACCCTGTGCAGCAACGTCGGAGCGTGACTTAGGTCTAGTTCTAATGGAAAAATGGACACAAGCGTAAATTTTATGGGGCATATGAAGCCATATACTTTACATATAGACACTTAGGTACAGTCAATCCTGAACTCTTTTTAAAGTTGCACAAAACATACGTCAGACTACACTTTGAAGTGAATAATATCATTGTACCCCCACTGTTTAGAAGAGACGCCAACCTCTTGAAAAGAGTCCAAAGACAGGCAACAAAAGGAGTGGTTGGTCTCCAAAACAAACCGTAAAATGAGAGGCTACAGAAATCAGGCCTAATGACACACCGAGCTTATGGGAATTTGATTACTGCCTACAAAATAACAAATGACCAGAGTCACCCAAACAAAAATGTTCTGCCATTGAGTAGGTATAGGCTTCCTCGTGGAAATCACAGAAGGATAGCTCACCAGAGGGCAAGCAACCAGGTGCGCTCCCACTCCTTTTCACTGAGTCTTTGCCGTCCCTGGAATTCCTTACCAGCAGATGTAGCTATGGCACCGTCTGTGGACGCCTTTAAGCGATGGATGGACAATCATACAGCGACACAAGGACTGCATCCAAATGGCCTATCCCCCTGAAATCCCATACACCATTCAGGGGTAGACAAACAAGTTCGTCGTTTTACTTCTTAACATTCTCTCCCGTCCTACTGTCCTGACAACTTTAACAACACTTATTATTGTTATCATTATTGCCGATATATATATGTATGACCAGAACTTGGCTTAATGTAGACCTCAGAATAACCACTCCTACAAAACTTCTTCACCGCATTATAACCTTAGCTGTACTCTTCCTAAAGTGCAAGTACTGGCGAAAGGAATCAAGGTAAAAAGACTTGAGATAACAAGGGTGTCTGGAACAGAGTTATATTTTACACAAATGAGATATGAAATTTGATAAGACAAGAGGTTATACAAATTATCTTCTGCCTTGACTGTGGTAGACTCGGAGAGTGAGCTGGATGAAAGCACAACGAGAGAGCGAATCAAAAATGTACATGAGAGTGACAAATCAAAAGATGAAGTAGTGCCAAAAGTGGGTGAGTCAGTTCAAACAAAAGTTCAAATGTTCAATGTACACTGCAGGTTATCCCCCTCCTTAGAAGGTTGGTGGGAAACCAGCAAGCTTCGGTATACAAAAGAAGCGAGGCTTTGTACAATAACAGTGAATGAACGAGGAAGTTTGAAGATAGTAATAAAAAAAATTACGGAAGGAAAGAAGAAAAAGTTAAGGCAATTTAGAGGCACTATTAACGTGATTAGTGGAGTAAGACGGAATATAAGAAGAAATGACGCTGGTGCCTGGGTGCGATGCATGCTTCTAAGTTGTGTTTGGTTCATTTTTATCTTTTTTTACATCATTTATTTATAATCATTTTTGTTTTGATATTTTTATACTGTATTTTTATTTATTTATTTTTTTCAACTGCGTACTGTTACAGGCATTTTTCTGGGGAGGTTTGATGGTATACCTCCGTTTCCCAGGTTGTCATAGCGGAAAGGTGACTCATTATGTCTAAGTATATATAAAGGATATATATATTGTTCATATTATTCTTCAAATTTAATCAGCTGACTGTTGTTACGTTTTCTTTATTTATTTTTCTGTCTGTTAGTCTGAATAACTTCACTAATTATATCTGTTATTACTATTAACTCTTTTTTTTGACGACGATACCGGAGGACTAACTAGGGATATGATCAACTCCATTCACAGTAGTAACAGTCTTAACACACCTGATACTACAAACCACATATAATTAATCCCAGCACAACTACTTTTGGAATCAACTGAAGCTACGACAGTCGAGTGGCGGGACGAGCTACGCAGAAGTTTGCCAAAGATCAGGAACCTATACCTCGCAATCAAGAGGCGAGCACAAAGAAATCAAACTGGTTTATACTAGCTCGTAAAAACGATGTTGGATGTTCATGTGCATAATTTCCAAAACTTCTACACAGTACCAATTCATTGATAGCTGAAAAAACAACAAGAACACTGAAACCAAGCATGAAACAATTAGAATGAAAGGAATGAACTGACCTGGTGGTAAGAACTTTAAAATCCAACGAAACAACTAATTTTAACAGCAACGGAAACAAAATTGAGGCGAAATGCAACATTTTTGAACAATATGCATCAAGATAAGTTGTGAATAACTGCAGGATAAACGTAAAAACCAATATGTAAACGAACGGCTAGGGAACTGCATTACAACATGGCTGACTAACATGGACGAAAATAACTTTCAAGTGTCTCACTCCCCCAATGACCCTGAACGTGCCGGACAAGTTCAGCCTTGAAAGTGCCGCAACTGAGATTCCGAATATAATGTCAAGCTGACCAATGATAGAAATACTAGTCGGGCCAAGTTAAACTTTAGACACCAGTAACTACCAATCAGCGAACGACGTCCAATTATCCAATGAGATTCACGAACGTAGTTCAATGTTGTATAGCGCTTGATTCATTTTACTGCGTGCCCTCTAGGGATTGATAAAGTTTATTACTAAGGTTATAAGACCAAGGTAAGTTCGTGCATGGAGTGTGGTTAAATTATGCTGGGGACACTGCAGTACAAAACTAAGTGACATTTTTGTCACATGCCAAAGAAATGTATCTTGTGTAACAGTTCCATGCCTTTTAATTTATTATCTTCATAACTATATGTAATTTATACGTTAAAGTCGCTCTCTTATCGTTGGTACGTTCGAAGTCATTCGTCTGTTGATAACTACTGGCGATTCAGGTTTGACCACCATATACTCTTCTTTTTCAGGACTTGTCAAGTTACTTAAGCGTGCTAATTTTAAGCACTGCCAGAGATACTTCAGTATATAATAGATTCATTTAAATTAGACAAAACACTCATTTACCATAAAACGGTATTATCAACGAATGGTCAAGAATTAGTTTAGAATTATAGTAAGCTTGGGAAACCCGGACTATAACGCTTAAACAAACTTAAGCTTATCTTCGACTTCTAACCCTAATCTAATTGTTGACCTCAAGCCATACATTAAAATGAGATAAATCAGATTGACAGAATGCCGTTGAGGCGAAACACACTGATTTCAATACTAGGCACTTGTTTGCTCAAGATCGTTTGGTGGCTGCTACAACCTATCTTTACCTATAGCATTAGATAATGCATTTTGATATGGCTTGCAAGTAGCTCATGTAGTAATTGTCATTTAATTACATTCAGTCACCATCGCTGTTTACGATTTCGCCTTCCATATGAGCGTTTTCAAACTACCTGGTTAAATTATTGTTGTCTTAGTCTTAAAGTTTGCTTACTTATGACCATTAGGATTATTTTAGACTTATTCTACTTATCCACTAAATATAAAGGTTTGAGAGCTCCCAAACTTCCAGAATTTCTCCGCAGCAAAGTCTTGATATGTTCCCTTTATTTTACTGCTTTCTGATGTTTGATTTCGTGTGAGTATATTATTGTAACAAGCGATTTAACAGAAAGTTTACTGTACCTGGTTTTCGTTTTTAAATTAAACCGTTTGGGAGTATACTCTATGATATTCCAAAAACTAATTTCATTTTTTGTCGGATAATGTGCCAGTGGAAATCTCTTCTGGAGATGTCAGTTTCTCCATTTGACGTTAATTGTGTTAGCAGAAAGGGCGACAATAATGTATTCTGTGTTAAACTGGGTAAACAAGTGTTAATACTATTTCAGTGCTTTAGAATATTTGGTCATTACCGTTAGTCTTCGCGCTTAACTGTATGGCTTTAGCTAAAGTTTTCTGTCTGCATTTGTTCATCACTAACTTATTCGTTTTAATTGTGGGTCTCTACTTTGTTGCTACTAACTGTCCTGCGAAATAGATTTCACATTGTCATTTTAAAAGAAGTTAGATGGAACCGACATGTGTAAAGACGTCAGAACATCGTTTGGATGATTGGTTAATTATTTTGAAGGAACATCATATTTTAAAATCTCTTGGACCAGAGAGAAAGGCGTTTGAAGAGAGTGTGGACCTTCCTGCCATCCCTGAGATGATATTTGACCAAAATTCACTCTCAATTTATTTCTGTCAGTCGAAAGATATAGAAACTAAAGTATGTAAAATTGATTTTAATGCACTCGATGCTCTTAAATTGGTGGATCCAAAGAACATAACAGTCGAGGTAAGTTAATATTACTATTATAATCAAGTCTGCACGCCTTTCTCAAAGGTACCTTTCGCAAAGGATTGGCGAGAATCCCGATCTACTAACAACGAAGAGCTAGTAGCACATAAACCATATGACTGGACATTTACCACTCCTTATACAGGAACATTGTCTGGTAAGTTCCGCATTATTGGGATGTTTATTGTGATGGATACTTTTTATAGATTAATTACGGTATTAACTTGTAGCAAGTACTCAGATTGCATATCTGTAAAGTATCCAGGTGTATGCAATCCTAAAATTCTTCATGACCTCTTTGACCTTCACTTTCTTCCAATCAGGTTCTGTTTCTGCTAGCCTGAGATACTCAGGTAAGTAGCAAATATGAATGCTTGGCATTCGTCGAAGACCCTAACCAGTGGCCTGTTAGTTTTACTTATCCATTACATAACCTACTTATTAGTTCTACCAAACTTATAACGCTATTAAGGCACTTCGGGCCGGATGCCTAAATATTGCATAGGTCTCTCACTTCTGTGGTCATCTCGCAGTTGTACAGTAGGACCATTCCACTTACGTTATCCTAGGCAACTGGGTAGTATGATCAACCCTCACACTAACTGTTTGGCTCATAGTATGGTACATACTAGAATCAAGTCAGCTCTTATGCAGTACCGTGTTTAGACAAGTGTTTAATCTGAATGCAAATTTGACATTTTTATTTATCAGATGGGTACCAAAGAGTTCACCACTTTGTTTCCTGCACTCATTCAACAATTTTCACATAAGTACACGAACTAATACACGAAGACTTCATAGCCACTGAAGGCGGAGTCTCGAACTTCAGTCACTTATGATTTAATGCAACACGGTGCACCTATGTTCACCATTGGTTTGATTTATGTGGTCACTGACTGAGACAATGGCTGTTGTTATATTCGCCAGTCGGAAAGATGTCACTATGTGAACACAATTGTAGAAGACGACCAGTTCTTCGTTATGGTATTTCATATGCTTCTCTAACTTACTAAGTATCCTGTCTCCGGTTCCATGGTGTCGTTAAATAAGTCAGAATATACAAATTTTGGGGTTTACCCTTTTTAATCACTTTTCTCAGAGTAGGAAAGCAGCATATTTGATGGCTTGTTGAGGAAGTATCCCATTGTGGTTACACCGTTTGACAACAGTATACTTCCTTCCCCTGACCCTTACCATTAAGTAAATAGTCTGGACTATTATGAAGACTGCTCTTAGTTTTAACCGTATAGTAAACTCTCAGGAATAATTATCATCTGGTACTACTCTTTTGTCCATTGTGATATGCAGGTCCAGCCACTTTGTTAGAAGGAAACTGTTGGTTATGTCCTGATAAAACCTTTTAGATAAGTGGATAGCAATACCAAGTGGAAAATTAGCACACTAATAAAATGGTTATTTCGTGGCTAAATAATACTACAACACGTATTGTCATGTTAGATATCCAAAAAAGTTTTGGAGTTTGTTTCGAACAGTTCTTCAAAATCACCGGGAAGAAGCTCAACACTAGAACACATGTAGTTGTGCTGCTGTCTGTTGTCAAGTATCTCTATTTCGAGTAGTCTCTGTTGAGAATATCGTCTCCT
Source organism: Trichobilharzia szidati (assembly GCA_944472155.2). Taxonomy (NCBI): domain Eukaryota; kingdom Metazoa; phylum Platyhelminthes; class Trematoda; order Strigeidida; family Schistosomatidae; genus Trichobilharzia; species Trichobilharzia szidati. The sequence continues at coordinate 142,751,808 of OX235279.1, read as the reverse complement.
CGTGTTTCCTTTAGCTTTATGGAGGCATGCTTACTCAGTTCTCTTCTTTCTTACATGAGCTCACTCACTTAAAGTGAACAAATGACATAATTGTACAGCGTCTAACCGTCGATAAGATGTACTCTTGTGCGAACTGAGCAACAATTTCTGGATTTTCAGGACATTTGTCAAATGCTGACTATCAACTTAGTAAGTATGTATCAATTATTATTATTATTACTCCCTTGCGCTCCGAGTGGAAAATAGGGCTTCAACAACACATCTCCAATTTGTTCTGTTTTCTGCCGTCCTCTTCACCTGGATGCAAGATTGACTAAGCTCTCTCATCTCTTTCTCACATGATCTCCATGTCACCCCCACAACAACGACCCACTCGTCACTTCCCATTTGGACTCCACTCTAGTGATGGCCTGGCGCAATGTCATTTGGCGGCCTCCTCAATGAATGTCCGATCCATCTCCACTTTCTCCTACATATTTGTTGAGCGATCGGCTCTTGGTTGGTTTGTTCCCTTAGTTTTTTGTTGCTTATCCTTTCTGGCCATTTAACCTTCAGTATGGAGAGAAGGCAGCTGTTGATGGAAGTCTGCAACTGGCTGTTGGAAGTCCTTTCCGTCACATGCAGTGCAAGTTTCTGATTCGTATAGAAGAATTGACGGACTTGACATTGGTATTGAAAATGCGAATCTTGTTTATGCTGAAGCGGAGTGCAGTGCAGAAGATTTCCAAACTGGTTTCAGGTTGATGAAGGCGGGCGTATCTTTTCTTTCCGACTCTGACTGGCTGGCTTTGACATCTTCATCCGTTCCGACTGCCTGTAGTTGAGACGATGCTTCCTAGGCGGATAAGTGTAGGAGGTAACCTCTGTTAGATCTCCCGTTGATGGCGATTGATACTGGTCTGTATCGATATGTAACAGTATGGCTAATACTGTCTGTCGCTCACGTAAGGTTTATTTTATGCTGGAAAAAATAAATGTTATCTTTAAGATTAGCATAAAGCAGCCAAAAATTGTATTGTTTTTAATTTAGTGGATGGCGACTAGTAGTGGAACCCAAGACACTCATTTCATCCTAATTGTGACTCGTTATCTGCATGTATCTACACTCCCATTCAAATGACGTCCCAAGTAAGATGAAATGCTCATCCCAGGTTCCATCACTAGTCAACATCCACTAAATTACTTCAAGTTAGTCTTCAGACATCGTCGAAGCGTCCGTAGTAGGAGCCGCTATATCATCAGAGGCCAAACCTTTCGCTCCAATCAAAATTGAATCAAAAACAAGTGGTATTGTTTTTATTGATGCCAGATTTCAGATGACAACCACTAGATCATTTTAATTTAACACTACCTTAGTATAAATAATTTGGTGCTAAAGTTTTTATCCTCATTATCAGTGAGTTGTTCATTTTACACTTTTCCCTCACAATGTAGGACCTTGGAGTGTGTCTCGTACAACTGAAGGTTTAGATATGGAGTACTTACGTCGGAAAGATCCTATTAAATTTTTTGTCAATACAACATTGTATGAAGATGAATTAGGTGATAATGGGATGTCTATGTTAAATGTAAAATTTCGTGCAATGTCCACCGGTTTCTTCTTGTTACAGCGTTTCTTTTTACGTGTTGATGGTGGACTCTTACGAGTGTATGACACACGAATACAATGGCGTCAAAGTGATAGGTAATTCCAACTTTAATTACTTATACCATTTTTATTAATCCGAAATTCATTTAAAGGATGTGCAGAAAGTTAAATAAATTTACATAAGCTAAGAATGCCATTCAGAACCAAGGTCAGTCGAGTCGGGTACGCAGCGGGTTACTCACTGGTAATATTTGGGATATTGGCCACACACTATCGTGCCAATCTGAACCATAAGGAAAATAAGGGTTATTCTATTTCAGCCCCAACTACTGCATGACTCAACAACTGTGGAGTCGTTTTCGCATGGGAGCACAAGTGTGTAATGCATTGCAAAACACGTGTCCACTAGATATGTGGGTCGTCGGCTTAAGAGGCCAGTTTGCAAACAACGGATTATAGGTCCCGTTCCAACTACTTCAGTTTGGCTAACTGCGTAATATAATCAGCCCTCACACAATAGGTCCGCCTCTTAGCCTGGTACATGAAACATCTTACGCATGTAATTAAGTTCAAATAATATCAAGTGCTTCAGCTTATAGCGGCCTATCCGACTGATATCGGTTTGTGACGAATCTGTATTGCAGTCTGTGAAACAATGAGTTTCTTCACAACACCACGTAAATGTGACAAACTTATTTTGGAGTTACTGCTTCTCAATTCATATAGTAAATTTCTAGGAATTTGTACAATCTTCAGTGCACCGGTCAAAAACTCCAATTTCCCGACCATAAAGAGACATAAATAACCATCAAAAACGGCTGATTTCTAAAGGTACAGGTGAATATATGTCTACCTGTATTTCCCATACATCATCTGTCGCTTGTTCTGGTTTTTGTCTTCTCCTCTGATGTATAATTTCATTGATTAATCTGGAATATAATTATGAGATTTAAGTGTGAAATATTCCTATATCATAAATTAAAAGTCATTGTGGATGAAGAATTTTCTTTTCAATGAATTGTCATCATGGTTCTTACAAATACAAACTATAATTTTTATCGGTACAATAATAGCCGGTTATGCAATGGATGCATCTTTACATAGAATAACAGATTAGTTATAAGGTGACAAGATAAATAGTATTTGTGTAACAAAGGTGCTGGGCTCAATGCAGTTAGAGAATATTATGAAACGCAATACAATGATTAGTTATAATAGAATTCATACAATGCAGGGAAGTAAAATTCACTAGTCCAATAGTATGAACTATTCACTGCCGTCTAGTACTAACCAGTCATCGGATACTTTTTACAGCCTTGAACTAGTAAATTTTACTTCATCATCGTCTCGCATTTCACAATGTTTTCTAATTACGTTCAGCCCAGCACGTTGTCACACAAGTACTTTTTATTTTGTCACCCTATAACTAATCTGTTATTCTGCGTAAATATGTATCCACCGCATAAACGGCTATTGTAGTGCCGAACCCCGGTGGGTACGCGTACTGGTGAAGAGTCACAAAGCAGGACAAAGTGGCTGTCCAGTACTCCCAGGTTTTCCAATGGTTTTCTAACTGATGTCAACTCGTAAGCAAATTTGCAACCAATCGAATTCCTGCAAAGCAACACTTAAGTATTATATTCTACAATTGTAAGAACCTGAAGAGAATTCACTGGGAAGAATATTCTTCGTTCAGACTGACTTTTAATTCATGATGTATAATATAATCAATTAACTAACTGGATGATTTCTGCGTTTTACTTAAAATTAGTTATTGAGGTGTCTCCAGATTAAGCATTCTTTGAAGGCGACTTAGACTGATATTTTGTTTAATAATTGTATAAGGGTAATTTTAAAGTTCAACGTTACCTGATTTCCAATGGTTTTATGATGTTAGTGATGACGACTACTCTCAAATTAGTTGATTTTCCGCCGCTTTTTTTTAAAGCAAGAGAGTTGAATTCCATCAAGGGGATAACCAGTCTCTAATTTTTACGAGTTGATCACGGATCACGGATCAGGTAGAGAACCATTGAAAACCAGGGAGTACTGGTAGTACGCACCCACTGGGGTTCTAACCCAGGAGCTTCCGGTTACAAAGCAAGCTCGTATAGCATTCAGCCACTGGGACCCGATTCAATGGCTCATGAATTCTAACTTCTACCAATTCGTGATTTAGCGCGACCCCAACCATTGTCGTTGGTGGGACCATCCATCCTCACGCGTGACATCTGGATGGACCTCACTGGTCACGACTTCTCACTAGAACTCCAGGAAACTTCATCCTGTAGCAAGTCACTAGCGAGCGTCAGATTAATTTTCTGTAGTTTGGTTTGTAAGGATTAGTTTTGTTTTTACGAGTTGATCAGTTAGAGTATATAGATGTCAATGCTGATTGAAAGAGATGGACGCTTGTTGGTAAGAGACTAGAAATTTGTTGCTTTATTTTATTATTATTTTTTATTTATCCAAACTTCAACAATATATAAAAATAATGGGATGTCACTGTTGAGAAGCGGCAAACAAGTAGAATAATGCAATACGTGTAATGTATAGAATGCAAAATATGGCGACTAGTTGTTTGTTTATTTGTCTTTAATTCTCAAACTACACTACTATTTGTTTAGTGACAAAAACGCTGTTTATAAAAACACTCATGTTAAGAGGTAATATTTCATTCTTTTGCCTTTGTCTATAGCTACTTACTTCGGGATGTACGTCGGGTGGAAAGTTCATCGTGGAAATCAGAAATGAATGGAGTTAGTTTAGAAATGGCAGATCAATTATGTGACACAGTAATTGAACACTATACAGAAAAACTTGTACCATTAAGTGTAAATACATCTTAGAAAAAAAATACTTATACTTATTTTGTATGACTATTGTGATTGAAAAGAAATAATAAATTTATGTAAATAGCGAAACAGTGAAGTACGTTTTTGATTCTTTCTTCAGTTTTGTAGTCTGAATTACCTGAGAAGTCTAAGATGAAATGTGGATCTGTTGTGCATAAACATTATTATTATATTTAAACAATTTTGGTGCAGTGTGAGTACCAAGAGATTCGCAACTTGTGAAGTCTGAGATATTTCCCAGACGCTGAAACCAAAGCAAGTACTGGTCTTAAGCGACCATCCCACCCCTAGCCTTGGACTTAGTTTGATGCACAGGACAACATAGCAGCATCAGGAATTGTGTCCCACAGATACCGGTGACCTAAAGAAGTTCATACACCATTCGTTCTTTTTGGATTCTTGAGCCAGTAAACACCATACGTTTGGAATCAGCGTTTCCTAACTCCTCTAGGTGTACCTCCATATCCATCAACCTGATGGTAAGCGCCGGAAATTCTTATTCACCATTGCACATTTGTGGGAACACCACCGTGGGGAGAAGGTAGAAGCTGTGAACAGGTGCCTAAAGGACTACTTTTTACGAGGAAGACCAATTTTACTCACCCTTGGCCGTACCAGGTCATTTATTCGGGGGGAGGGCATCTGGACAGAGAATTAATGAATGCACTGGAGTACTGATTCAGATCTGTCACATCTGCACTACATCCATAGCATTTGGATAACGGTATTACTTGCTCTAATTCATATATAAATACGATCACACGCACCTTTGTAAAGGGAATTGTTGCAATGAGAATTAGTAAGTTTTGGATGGCGTTCATAATAATAATAATAATAATAATAATAATAATAATAATTTGCTTCATTCCAAAACAGTACTTGCGATACAGAATGGAATTCTCAGCACTTTTACTACAGTATTGCATCCAGTTAGTACATTATCAATAAATAGAATTCTACATAGATTAAGGAAATCTCAGTTCATTATGACAACTACATATTGGCATGTCGGTAGCAAAGCCAAAGCTGAAAAGTGTTTGAAGGTGTTAGAAAAGTAGGTGCTGTCATATTTACTGACGTAAGCGGAAGAAAGAAACAAAGCAGCACATAACGGAAAAAAAGAGAGAGAATAGGAAAAGAAAGAAAGAAAATGTTGTACCTATAAATGATATGAGTTGGAAAGACGAGGTCCAGTTGTACTACTGACTATTTAATGAATTATAGGTGTCACGCCTAATGCTTTCTTTATCGCACAGAACACGAGCTAAGTAGGGTATGGTTGAGTTTTTGTACTTGCTAGTGCGAGCATATAGTTTTCTATATTGGCTTCTGGTTTTACTTGATGAGATGCAAGGGGAGAGTTGTGCATGAAGAGGGTGGTGTGAGTTACATAAAATGGATTTGGCCCATTTTTCACATGAGTCCATGTGCCTGTTAACCAGAATATTAACAAGCTGGTTAAGTGACAACCTTTAACATCCTGCGTAATATGTTATAGTCTTTCTTCAGTAGCCCGTAATACGTAATACCACTTCTACCATCATGGTAACAACTTTGCTGATTTTTGATGACTTAATCTTGTTTGTTTACTTGTTTCTTTAATTGCTGATAATTCTTGTATTCATTTAGAACCCTTATGTAATTTCGTATTCTCTACTTTGTTCCTATGTGTATCCTGAATAGAACTCAATCATCAGACTATTTATATTACTACATAGCTCCTTTTTGACAACTGTTAGCAACAACTCATCACTTTTGTTACTATCCTAGTCACATTAGCAACCAATTTCCTTGACCGTTTTTGTATCACATAACTCCACCCAAAACTTACTAATTCTCACATGTTTAGTTAAAATAACCATAAGCAATTAAAATTCTCTTCTTTTATATTATCAAATGCGAGAATTATATACTTCAGCTGAGAATTCACTTATATATTAAACGGTGTGGCATTTTTATTATTTGAGAATACATGATCACTAGGTGTAAATCTGTGATACAGGTTTTTTTAGGCGAATACGTAGATCAGTCTACTATTGGGGGTCTACATATACGACTAATGGCTTTTAATACTTGCATCGCAAGCATCTAAGTTTCACTTCTAAATTTTAGACTGAGTACAATTTACTTTTCATACTAAAAAATATTCATATTTCCTATCACGAAAGTTAGGACAAGGCATATGATCGAACAATACTGCTTTACATAGATTTTGCCCACAACTTACTCCGTTATGCATAAATCAAAAGTCTGAACCAATTGTGGTTGTCAGTAAGGAGACACAGCAAGAATGCAGGTGGTTCAACTAATCATGGGAACAACACCCGGTGAAGTAATCATAACGATATTTGTGTTGCACCAAACAGCGAATTGAATAGATAAACCCGATCCAATTTCAAATATAATGAGGACGTGAAATGAATGAGACAATTAGTAAACAGAGAGTTTTGAAAATTACGGAGAAAAGGCAACTTGCTAATTCACCGTTGATTCAAGGTAAGATAAGGGATGTGAAGGCATTTTGTGCGTACTAAGGCTAAGAATATTTGTCACAGCTTTCATGCTCATCTTGGTCTCGAACTCCTGTAGAAAAAATTCTGTGGAATGCAAGAAGGTATTCTGAATATTATCGATAAATTTTCTGTATGATTATTTCAGGAGCCAGTTAGCAGCATTTAAAAGACTTCTCAATGTAAGTAGTCTTTGTTCGTCACTCTATTCTCAACCGATTTTTGTAACTCAAAGTAATGAAAAGTTCCCAGTTCATCTCTTATAATGAAGAAGGATACACCGAGGACCAGAAACTGGAGGCCGACGTATTGTGGAGTTTCTTTTTATTATCATAAGTGGGAAAATTATAAGTTAATTCGATATGGAACTCCACTTTGTCTCTTCTGACTAATAGAGGTTATATCTTTCCAGTAACAGTTTCAAAACTCCTCAGTAATATTTCCAGTCATTTCACAATTACATTTGGATTATCTTTCGCCATCCACTTTACTGTGCAGCATCATGAAATCTTACAAATATGCTTATTTCACTTGATAGTATTCCTGTGATTAACTGAGTTTTCTGCATTCTGGTTATCTCTGTACGTACAAATCACTATAATTGCTTTAGGCTTTTTTACTTCTATGTGTTTGAACAGGTCGTTGGTAAAATCTATTTGAAAATCATATTATTCATTGTATGTCTTATTTTCGTTAATCTCATCAGTCATGTTACTCGCATCAAAACCCTAGCCCTTAAATTGAATCGATGATATAATTATGAAAAACATCTTTAAATGGAATAACTTATTCATGATGTCTTTCTAGGTTATTCGAAGTTACTGGTGGTTCCGAGTGATTACGTCATTTGGAAGTCATATTCCTGGTCAATACTAATTTCGAAAATAAGGAGAGACATTGCCTAACCATGCGATCTCCATCGTCAGATCAACGACTAACTCAAATAGATCACTCCTATAAGCTATCTGTTGAAAGGCCGGGTGGAAGACAGCCGCTCCTCCTCGAACGTCTGCATACACTCTAATGACACACTACTTCGTGCACGTACATATCTACGATAGAGCAGACACGGAACACAGGCAGTTATGAAGCCACCACGCCTGAAACTTGACGAGAACACAGTCTTTATCTAGGGAAGAAGTAACTAAATGCGTACCTGACATGGACAGTAAGACTGATGCTGAGAAAGTGAGGCATCATGTCCAGTAAGCTGTAGAGACAGTGGCAAATGTTGTGGACAAGCTGAAACGAAGGAACAGTGAACACAGAGAGATTGTTGCTGCTATGTCCAAGCTGGTGAACACCAGAAGACTTATTTCAGCTAGCTCTGAACTCTATAGGGAGCGAAAGCTGCTCACACGCAAGCTGACTGGAAGCATTCACAGTGAGTTCACGCAGTCGTGTTATAAGTAATGGAGGCGTCTGAAGTTATGGTAAGTAGTGGAATCCGTTAAGGATTCTGAATATCCCCATTTCTGTTTGATTTCATCATAGATATAATAATAGATAAGACCGTATTTTACTTTCGTGACTCAGTGATTGATTTATTACTAGGGAACAGGCTCATTGACTTACAATACCTAGACGATATTCTCCTTCTAGATGAAAACAGTAATAAAATGCCAAGTCTGCTGAACTAATTGTGCTGAGATATTGTTATTTTTAACATGTAATTTGCCCCTCTGAAATATAAGGTGATTCTACAGCACTTGTCTGAATCGACGCCCCACAATCATCAAAGGAAGTATGTACTGCACTGCGATTCTCCCTCTCTTTCTTCATGAATGAGATGTGGCTACAGAAGGTAAAAGAATTCAAGAAGCTGGCTGTCTTTAGCCACAAATGTTTGCATTCCCTCTCCATTGCGTCAAGTAATTTAATATGGTGGTTAATATTGAGGTTAAGTGTAGAGTGAGGAAGAAAATCAATGAAGTTGTGAAGCTGCATTGATTGACATGGTTAGAACACGTGTTGTGCTTGTGTCAAGCCATCGCCTTCCTAGTCGAGTAATGTTAGCTGACCTACAATTAGTAACATAACAATAACAACCACTTTATTCCAGACAATAACAATAATACTGAACGGGATTTTAGCTTTGTACATTTTACTGCAATTTATCTCCATTACAAATAAATATGAAAATACAGTAAAACCGCAAAAGTTGGAGTTGATACACTCATAAAATGTGTGATGATAATATAGGAAAAAAATCCCCATTTAGACATTTAGAAAACAGAAAGATTGAGCGAAGAAATATTTACTTATCAATCAGATCCTCATCTCTGGCTATACAATACACAAGAGTTTACCAATCAAATGGCGATATGTTTGTAATGATAATAATCCTGATCATAAGTTGTTATTTATTTACATATGATGAAGTAGGTTTTTATTGGCTCTTTTCCAACATTTGTCTCTTCACAAAACACTCCTACAAAATATGATATGTTGCTTTCCTGTAGATCGATTTTTGAAGAGAACCATCAGATCTCCTCTTTAGAAAAACATCCAAAAAATGGAATTCCGAGTTAATCTCTGATTCCAACGCCATCATGCCATCAAGTTCACGTCGGAATCAGAGATTAACTCGGAATTCCATTTTTTGGATATTTTTTTCTAAAGAGGAGTTCTGATGGTTCTCTTCAAAGATCGATCTACAGGAAACCAACATGGAATGGTCAGTACAAAAATTTCCATAGCTGGGTCCCTTTGAGAAGAAAGAGAAATATGATATGGTTGAATTTGTATGTTCAGCCGCACGACTGTAAATTCTTATGAAATTTTAGGTTTTGCCAGAAGAGATACAACGAGGAAACTGTGGAAGGGATATCCGACAAAATGATCTACCCAACAGCTTGAAGGAATTTGAACTTCTATGAACAACAATATGAATTAGACGGGTCAATGACATACTGTAACAACAGAAGACAAGGGCCAGGCAACAGATCACTTATTAAGGAAATCAAAGCATATTTATATATTTTCATGTACATTATTATAGTTTAGTTAAGCAAACAAACACAGTCTTCCGATTGGTTGTTTCTCACGTAAAGTTAATCTTTCATCTCTTTGTGACTGTTTCTTGAATGTCAGATCATCATCTATATGTTAACTGTATCCGCCTACGCAAAGTCTGCTGTGGTCGGTTTTGAATCAGTCTTTGTTCACATTTTCTCACAACAAATCTTGAGAACGTAAACATTGATGTAAATTACTGTCTAGCAATTTGGCTAGTAGACAGCTCTCACCACAATGCCACTAATCCTGCTTACGGCCTTCAAAGTCCCACTTTATATGGCATAGTCTCTTCTAAGAGGCCGGGAGAATAATATAGGAAGATGGGTAGAATACATAAATTAGTAAGCTGTAAGGGAAGGGGTTGATATATGCCAGGAAGTCTGAACTTTCTTATGCAATGGGTCAAACGAAAGATTTCCTTAGAAATCAACAAGAAAAGCGATAACAGCTAAAGATTTTTCAAGTGAAACTAATTCAAAGATGGATAATATTGGATTTATTTCTCACCACAGCGGCGTCGATATAACAAGGATCGTGGGATTGAAGCAGTCGATGCAAGTTGTTCTTATGTTTGAAAATAAAATCAGCAGCCTGACATCTACAGGTGTCCAGCTTAGGATCGTTAGAATAAGAACATTCGTTAACCTCAGACAGAAAAGTAGTTATATCAGAACAATCTAACACAGAAACTATCGGATCATACACATATTTAATAAAATCGACTTTAAGAGAATACGGTCAGTCAGGCAAAAAGAATGAAAAGAAATAAGTGGAGGAAGTTCAGCACCTTCAGGCGCACTACCTTCCGTAGGCAGAAAAGTGGGGCGCTCCCCAGTAAAAGCTGTGTTGCTTCTTGCCCAGAAAATAGGAGAATAATCACCTTGTGACTCAGGGTTCCTTGCGTGCTGAAGTCATCTTCCTTAGTAAAAATCCCTTGGGAATGGAATCGACAGGTAAATCCAACGAACTAGACTGGAAACAATATCATTGCGCAGTATAACACCAGCGTCTAAAGTGCTCCCACTACATTTGTAAGCAAATTGCTTGGGGTTACTCGAATATTACAACTAGGGTTTAAGAATGGGCGAGAAAGTGTTGTAGCGGTAAATATTCTTCGCTCTAACTAAAATCCTTGGTTGCATGCGTTTTCGAACAACGGCCTACCATCCTCAAGCTAATGGTATGGTTGAACGTCTACACAGACAGTTGAAAGCTGGTTTATCAGCTGCAAATAGCACCAATTGGACTGAATCCCCTCCGTTAGTTCTCCTAGGGATACGAAATGCTTTAAAAACCGATGCTGGTTGTACTACCACTGAGCTAGTATATGGCACGACACTACGACTGCCAGGTGAGTTTGTTTCTCCCTCGAGCTTCCCACCAGCGGTAGATCACTCCTCATACGTCAGTAGGCTTACAAACGCAATGCGTTCAGTTAAACCTGCTCCCCTCCGACCACAGTCCATTGATGTCTTCGTCCATCCCTGTTTAAAAACTTCTTCACATGTATTTGTTCGTCGTGACTCTGTGCGTTGCCCTCTAGAACCCCCGTATGACGGACCATATAAAGTAATTAAACGTACGGATAAATTCTTCGTCTTAGACAAGAAAGGCCGTGAAGACACCGTCAGTATCGACCGTCTGAAACCGGCTTACTTGGAAGCTAATCCTATTAGCCTAGAGCTAAACGTACCCGATAATCCACAAGTAATTGAATCTCCTTTAGTGTTCGAAGAACTCCCTAGCACGGCGAAAGCCACCGAAACTTCGGTCGAACACTCTAAGAAAACGCGTTCTGGACATCACGTTAGATTCCCAGAATACCTTCACACCTATTTCACATAAGTGAGTGCTGCGTTCCACCCAACTCATTCGTTTGTAGTATTAATCATTAGTTCTCTTCAGACACATCAATTTTTTTATGTAGCATCACTTAACACAAGTAAACGATTTTTTTCCTATAACCGTACATTAAACATGCACTTAGAAAAAAATTAAATTAGATGTATATATTTTTTTCGATATTTTGAACTTAACATTATTTTACTGTATCGTAGATGCACGTCATTTTTTTTGTTGTTGTAAAAAACACTCATTTGGTACATTTTCCTCGACAAGGTTCTTAGCATTCTTGTTTTCTTTTCCAGGTGCGACGGGCACTGGACAAGAAACAAACGAAGCACGGGATCCAACGAACAACATCGAGGAAGCTATGTACAGACACCCTATTAGCATAGGCAGACAGACCAGTAGGCACTCCACCAAGCCGCTCGGAAGATTTTTTTCACCCATAAGGGAACCATCGATACTTTTTTACTTCCGGCTGTTCATGTCTTAGGGTCCTCACAAACCCACCAGGGGGGAAGTGAGCTGTAGCGGTAAATAATTCCCCAAAATTATTGACCACAGCAATCATCACTCAACATTGGATGCTAACCCTCACTGTTTAAGTCGGTCAAGCATCCCCGCCATTTGGTACTCCGATGTGTCACTTAAGTGCACGATTACTAGCTAGCTAAGCATTCACCTCTACCCGCGATTTGGTCCCGAAATATATTACGTACTTTGGACGACTAAATCTGGTCTTTTGCTTTATTTTTGGTACTCGAAGATCGAACACTATAGAAGTTGTTGGTATAAGATCTTGCGTTAGTATACTCCGTACAGTTCCCCAACGTCGATACCTTCAACCCCTGAAGTGTTTTCCATAGTATTCAAAAGTCGAGACGAAATGGTAAGTGGCCTAAACTTTAAACCTCATCCAGATGATTTTGATATAGGTACAATCTTCATTTCTTTCTAAGCAAATTGTACTGTATCCTTGTGAAATAATGCATTAAAGATTTGGGTAAGAAGATGACAGAAAATATCTGCACACTTCCGAAGTTAAATGCTTGTTATTCCACTAGAAACCAGGCTGTGATGGATTTCAGGATACGAGATATTTTAATCCACCTTTCTCATCAAAACCTGGAAACTAATCATTTATGTGACTAGAGGCATCAATGAGTAGGTCGTCCATCTTCTTTTAACTCTGCTAACATCAATAGTGACCAGAAACGGAAAAACAATAAAGCTAGACTGACAACTTCATATTACGGCATTTAACTCCAGGAAAATTCACCAAATCGGAAAACAGGCCTCACTGGCGAGATCTCTAGTATCTCGAGCCTTGAACGTATGTTGTGTTTCGGAGACACACATACGAGACCTAATCGTGGTTACTCACTCAACTCCACATGGTCAACTGGACAAATCTGAAAATCTCTCCTTACGGGTGTAAGGAGATTATTCTGCTGGTTGGCGTGGACTTCCAGGTTTAGGAGTAGCATTGAGAGCCAGGACATAAAACTGCTTGCCTGATTGGATTCCAGGGGATAGTCGTATGTCTGCTGTCCAACTGAACGTGTCAGCGAGATTGAGGAAACATTGTGCTACTCGTCAATATCTTCTCATAATCGCTTCTTACACCCAAACCGACTGCAGTTCAGACTAATTGAAGGATAAGTTGTAACAGAAGCTGTCTAGTTGGCTCGGGGAAACACCATGCCGAGAAAAAAATAACCAATCGCGTACGTGACATGGACAGTAAGACTAATGCTGATAAAGTGAGGTGTTATGTCCAGTAAGGTGTAGTGACAGTTGCAAATGTTGTGGACAAGCTGTAACGAAGGAATAGTGAACACAGAGAGATTGTTGCTGCTTCCTCCGAGCTGGTGAACGCAAGAAGACTGATTCCAGCGAGATTCAAACTCTATAGGGAGCGAAAGCTGCTCATATGCAAGCTGGCTGACAGCATTCGCTGTAACCGGGAACAGTGGTGGATGAAAAAACGAGAGAGACCGAAAAGGCATCGGTGGTGGGTAACACCAGACGAAATTTAGACTGATAAGGGAACGGGTTGTGAAAGGTAAATAAATGATAAACAAGACAATTTCCCGAGAAGAATGATGTTCTAGCAACATCTTATAATAGATGATTGGAAAGTTGGAGGTAAAAGTTGAGAATCATATCAACTGACCTACATGCACACTTAATTCAGCCGGCACTTAACAACTACCTGAATGTGATGTAGACATCGGTTGACTATTAGTAATAAAAGTTTTGTATCTCCCAATCATTGAGGAACAAGGCGATCTTGTTTTCACTGTTGTTTCACTATTTAATGCTAATAGCTTTGTCAAAGTAATATTTAATAACAGTTGGTAAAATCTCAGCTTATGTATACCAACTCAATCATAGCTCTTCAGTATGAGTTCATATTTACGTTGTCAAGTGGGTGAATTGGTAAAGATGATGGACGTGTGCAGATTGTTTGGTTTGGGGAGTGCATCACTTGTGAAATTAGCACATGTTAACATGCTTACCATGTTTGTGCTGAATTTACGAATTCATGCGGGAGAAAGGTTGGGGCCAGGTCAAATTCGGCTTTAATCTGTCATACCTATTCAAATAATTTAGACTCCACTTGACATGAAGCACTTCTGATTGCGCCGTTCCTTCTGATACTTGGAGATTTTCTGAATGGTTTCAATATTATCAAAATCAACCCTGTAACCTGATCCTAAAGCTTGTAGAACTCTTGATTCTCGTGATTTTGTTCCGCCGACATGTTGGTTGAACTTCAATCCGGGGAACGGCCACCTATGGCAACCACCTTTGCGGTCCTCACAGAAACTATAAGATCTTGTATAGCGCATGTCTTGATGTCCACATACCAAATCTGTGTTTTAATAATGAGAATAAACGTCAAACTGGTGGAAAATGAATATAGTCTGAACTTTGGCAATTAATGTAGCAGCCTTTCTAGGTGGAAAATGTGAACCATGGCAACATATACAAATGTAACTTATAAGACGTAAAAGTCAACAATATCGATTTTTATGTGCGTGGAAATTTAGGTAGTTAGAGTGAACACTCCTTTGGCACGGCTCCACCTACCTCAGACACATGGAATAATAATAATAATTTACTTTATTCCAAAAACAGTACTTATAATACAGAATGGAATTCTCAGCATTTGTCACAATATTGCATCTGATTTACTCAAAATATATATAAAATTAAAAATTAAAACAAAATTAATCGGAGGAATTTGTCCACATTTACGACATAATTATTAGATATAATAATAATAAATAATAACAGTGAGTTTGTTTCAAACGGTATTGTCGATTCAGTTTGGGAACTTTAGCATGTTATAGATTATTGGGTCTAATGTTCTGTTGATATAGTATAGTGAGGGGAAATACAAAATTAACAGTTATAATACAGCTTAAAATTATGTCCACACTTATGAAAAAAATAAACAAAACGAAAAAATTGAGAGGATTATAAATATAAGAAATACAATAACAATAAAGAATGATGCTTTAAGGGTAAAGGAAATGGTTTATTTAGTAGTGCAAAGAAGGTTAGTTAGTTCATGTCTGACACTATTTTCATCACATAAAGTACGTGCTAAATATGGTATAGTGGAATTTTTATACTTAGACGTACGTGCATAAATTCTTCTGAAAAGACTTCTTGTTTTACCTGAGGAGACACAAGGTTGGAGCTGTGGGTAGAGTGGGTGCTCAGAGTCTGACAAAATTCCTTTAGCAAATTTGTTGCATGACATCAAGTGCCTATCAGTGACAATGTCAACGATATGGCCCAATGGGATACCACTCGTCCTACTGACAGTCTTCAGAGTTCTACGAAGTATGACATAGTCTTTTTTAAGCAATCCAGGAAAGAATAATGGTGAACAGTAAAGAAGAATAGGTAAAATACACGAGTTGATAAACTGTAAGAGGAGTGGTTGAGTTATGCCTGAATGCCTTAACTTCTTAATGTAAAAAGTCAAACGAAATATTCTTTTAGAAATCGCTAAGACATGAGAGGACCAGGATAGGTCAGAAGAGAGAATTAAACCAAGATACTTAACTTCAGACTTGGTTTCTATATCAGTATCATCGATTTTGCAAGGGTCATAGGAACCAACGGCTTCATTTAACTTTCGTTTACATCGGAAACTGAAATTAACAGTCTGACATTTGGAAGGATTTAGTTTAAGGCCGTTAGACGAAGACCATTTGCTAATTCCTGATAGAAAGTTGTTAATCTTAATGCAGTCAAGCTGAGAGTTAACAGACATTGAAATAGTTAGATCATCGGCATACTTAACAAAGTTCATTTCATCGGAGTGAGGCAAGTCATGCAAGAAGAAAGAAAACAGAAAAGGAGAAAGGACAGCGCCTTGAGGGACACCAGCCTCAGTAAGCAATGAAGTGGACGACTTTCTCTGACATACAGTGTATTTCTTTCTTCCTGAGAAATAAGAATGGAGCCATTTGACAACCCAACAGTCAGATTGAGTTTCAGCAAGCTTGTTTAGTAAAATGTCCCTAGGTACTGAGTCGAAAGCAGATGTATAATCTAGAAAGGTGCAGCGAACAAATTTAGCCCCCTTGTCTAGGCTGGAGACAATGTTATGATACAGGACTGCAGCTGCGTCCAAAGTACTTCTACTGTGTTTGTAGGCGAATTGTTTGGGATCGTTAAAGGCTTTAAGTGAAGGTAGAAGATTAAGTAAGAGCAACTTTTCCATAGCTTTTAGAAAAGGGAAAGTAATAGCAATGGGTATAAATTTAAAACATGTCGCAGTAGACAACTCAGAAATAGGTACAATTTTAATGTCCTTCCAAACGGCTGGCACGACATTTTTGGAAAAAGATTCGTTAAATACGTCCATGAGAGGATAACACAGGATATCTGCACACTTTTTAAGAATAACACTTGGCAAACCATCGGGATCCAGGCTACAAGTCGGGTTTATAGATTGGAGACATTCTAGAACATCATTTGTAGTAAATCCAGAGAATGTACTGTCATCGCCCCTGATACAGAGCATACACCTTCATAATGAAGAGAACGGACTACTGAAAGAGGGAAACTAAAGAACTATCCAACAGATCATATATACTTATTCAAGAGAACAAGAAGTGGGCTGAAATTAACAGGATGAAAATCAATACCATCAAACTTAAAGGAGCTAAAACTCTAAGTCGGATATTTACTTTGGTTTAGACTGAAACCGAAATCTTATGTACCCCGAAGATTCTATGGTCAACTACAATATACATAATGATAGTCCCATTAAGACCAGCAACGGATTATATCAACCCACTCACGTAAGAACTCTTCAAAACCAAACTCAACATGTTCTTAAAGATTCATTTGAATCCACGATAGAAAACCAGAAGACTGATTAAGAAAACATTATGGAAGCTATGATACTAACGTATTATATACGAGTATTCTCATTACCAGAAATCTCGATATCGGTTTCAGCTCACTATGGTCGAACACGAACCTATCAAAAAGATGTCCACTGAACACCAGCAATCAAAAGCCTTATAATTGTGTCTGTGAATTATTTATTTTACATTTTAAAGGAAATTTATATAGACGGACAAGCGATGTAGGTATGGGTTCACCAGATTCAGCAATACTCGACGATAACATGTATCAAACATACTCAGACCGACATTATGGTCAAGATACGTTTCTGATACCATCTAGTACTAGAATGGGACCTCTAATACTCAGCTTAGATATGTTGATATGGTATCACACACAGTGATACAGTATTAATACCTACACCATTCACTCTTGCAGAAATCGAACAAATAATCACCCAGCCTTAAGTTTACTCTAGAAGAAAAGCCAGAAGTCGGTGAAATGATTTGCCTAGACTATATATCACTGCTAGTCTGGTGAGAGCTGTCTACTAGCCAAATTAGTAGACAGTAATTTACGTTCCCAAGATTTGTCGTGAGAAAATGTGAACAAAGATTGATTCAAAACCAACCACAGCAGACTTTGCGTAGGCGGATACTGTTAACATATAGAGGATTTGACATTCAAGAAACAGTCACAAATAGATGAAAGATTAGCTTTACGTGAGAAACAACCAATCGGAAGACTGTGTTTGTTTACTTAAATATCCATAGTAATGTACATGAAAATATATAAATATGCGTTGATTTCCTTAATAAATGATCTGTTGCCTGACCCTTGCCTTCTGTTGTTACACTAGTAATGCTGCACAAAACAGTACCAAATTGAAAAAAATCATTATTGATTGTAAGCAATCATCGAAATGAAAATATATATAACACTATACATGACCGAAACCAATCTCGCCCAGTATAGTAGCTCGCGAGATTTCTAGCCGGTCACAAGCCCCAGTAAAAGGGGAAGGTTAAGCGTGGGACTAGCGACCCTACACCACAAAACAAATCAAACTAATACAGACACTTCAACGCACAAGAAAAATATTAGAAATACAAAAAATGTATAAAACAAACCTTTTCTTCGCTTGCACTGGAGAAGCGAAATGACACAGCGGGCTGGTGAAAGCCTTCAAGAAGCCAGTCAGTCTGCCGATGAGTCTACTCTCAATGAAAGCAAGATTAAGAATGGGGATGTGAAATATACGCACAAGGCTGAGAAGGCATAGCAGGTTAGCCAAAGAAATGAGAAGATATGGCATAGCTTCTTCTTCTTCTTCTTTTCCTTCACGTTCCCCAGTGGAACATAGGGCTTCAGGCTAGTGGCTTGAAGTTTCTCTAGCAGTGTTTATTTTACAGGATGGGGTTGCCATCCTCATGCCCAACCTTTCCTCTTCACCAGCATTATTTCTGGCTTAGCGAGGTAAAGGAGTGCGCCGGCCGGGTTTCGAAACCCGGACCATGTGCATGGTTGGCGAGCGTCTTAACCGCTATGCCGTCGACGCACAGTGCTGAGAATCTCCGAGAGCTGATAGAATGGATGTCGACCATAATAGTTGTAAACCACAGAGTCAGTAATCTGTTCTGGTCACCCAGACGACAACCACGAGAACACTGAGGAAGTGAGTAGCTATCATGATGCCACCAGTGGCAGCCAAAGCCCTAATGCAGTGGGAACCAGTTTCATCCTGCAGGATAATGACAGTAAGATTCAACTCAAAAGGAAGGAAGGTTACAATCATTCAATGATATGCACCTGCAAACAGCGCAGACAGTTGACAAGAAGTGGAATTTCTACAGACAACTACAGACAGTAATGGACAACATCCCGAACGGTGACACAGAAGTCCTAATGGGCGATATGAATGCCAACCGAACTTGGAGCATATAATACACGAAGAGAACGCACCATGAGTCAAGAAGCTCTATGAGAAATGAATGAGGACGAAGAACTCTTCACAAACTTCTGTGTTTCGAATGATTTGTTGATCAAGTTTGTACAAGCACAAGAATATACACAAGATCAGCGACATGGATTTCGCCTAACGGACATACCACAAACCAGATAGACTTCAAACTCAATACTGCTCAAGGAAGTGGAGACGCAGTCTGCTGGACACATATTCGAGCAGGCGAGTAGATGTGTGCTCAGACATTCATCCAGTTCAAGGAGTCTTCAAGGTAAAGTTGGAAGCCTTCACAACAACCAGAGACAGACCCCTGTAATTCAAGTTCAACTTCAGAAACCGAAGGAAAAAACCACAAGGAATAACTTCAGTACAGATCAGATCAGAGTAAAGTCAGAGAAACTGGGTGGTATCACTGAGGAGACTTGTGTGGAAGAACATTGTAACTCTCTGAAGTTGATATTCAAGGAAACGTGTACAACTTTTCTATGAACAAGGAAGAGACAGGACGAGAAGTGGCTGTCAATGTACACCTTATGGCGTACTGAAGATGCAGAAATCCACCAGCCCAGGACAAGTGGGATTCAGCAAATATATATCATGTGCAAATCAAATGGCAATTCTACAAATCGTCATCGAACAAAGTATGCAACGGTAGTTAAACATGCACTTCAACTTCATCGACTTCGAAAAGGCCTTCGACAGACAGCGTTGACCGCCAAGTAATCTGGAAACTAATTCAACACCACATCGTGAAGTGCTCCAAATATTTATCAACCTCACTCAACAGCTGGCTATATGACAACGCCACAGGTCAGGTGATCCACAACGGAAAACTCAGCGAAGCCTGGCTTTGAAGTGAATACAGGAGTAAGACGAGGCTACCCACTACCACCACCGATGATATTTCTAATTTTGGTGGACTGGACTATGCGTCTGACTATGCGTTGTGAGTAAGAAGGGGGAAATTCTCCGCACCTACCGATAAGAAGACTCTAGGAGATCTGGATTTCGCGCGTGGATGATTTATGCTTAATATCACACAAACTCGAAGACTTGCAGGCGAAAACCAACAAACTGGCAGAAGAGGCGGACACTGATGAAAGGAATGCATGTGAATATAGAGAAGTTGGAGGTAATGAAGATAACCACGCACCAACAGCAACAACAACAACAACCGCCACCAATCACCATCAGCGAGGGCGATTTGACAGAGGTTATTTCCTTCACTTATCCAGGCAGGAAGCATCGTCTCAACCACAGACAATCGGAACGAATGAAGATGTCAAAACCAGCCAGCTAGCAAGCCAGCCAGTCAGAATCGGAAGAAAAAGATACGCACGCCTTCATCAACCTGAAACCAGTTTGGAAATCTTCTGCACTGCACTCCGCTTCAGTATAAACAACAAGATTCGGGCTTTCAACACCAATGTCAAGTCAGTCAGTTCTTCTACACGGGTGACAGGAGAAGGATTTCCAACAGACCACTGAAGACTTTTATCAACAGCTGCCCCCTTCCCTGGCTTCGTACTGAAGATCAAATGGCCGGCTAGCCAGAAGGAATTAGCAACAAGAAACTCTGGCCGGAAACAAAGCAACCCGGAGCCGATTGCTCAACAAATATGTAGGATAAGATGGAGACGGAACGCGCATACTTCGAGGAGGCCGTCGAATGACATCGCGCTCAATGCAGGTCATCGCTCTAGTGGAATTCCAATGGAAAGCAACGAGTGGGTCGTCGTTGGGAGGGTGACATGTAGGAGATCGTGTGTCCAGGAGGAGATGATAGATTATGGGTAATCGTGTACCCAGCTGAGGAGGAGAGCGCAAAATAGAACAAGGTGGAGATGCCATGTTTTTATCCGGAATCCAAAAGAATAAGACTTCACTTGCTAGAAAATCGACAAGCCATTTTCTCTTTTTATACCTTTACGTTCTAAGTGGAACATAGGGCTTCGACCTAGAGGCTTGAAGTTTCGGTAGGAATGGTGTTTATTTTTACGGTATGGATTTGCTAGACTCATGCCCAGCCTTCCGTCTTTACCAGTCTTATCACCGGCTTAGCGAGGTAAAGTTGTGCGTTGGCCAGTGGTCTAACCATGGACCACATGCGTGGTCGACGAGCATTCTACCGTTGTGCCACCGAAGCCATTCGCTAAACAATAGTCAACACTAATTTACCCATGCTGAAATCGAAGCTATCAGACCAATTTCGAACAATTCTATCGAATAATGAAACACTCTGTTCACGAAATTGTAACTCCATCAGTTATCGGATAGGAAATGTCTGTGTAATCTGGAGAAGTGTACATTTATAATTAATAAGTCCTTTCCTAATATAAGAAAGTCCAAATCAGTAGATGGATATTTTTAGTTTTCTCTTGATATTATTTTCTTTTTCTCCAAAAAACAATAGATCTCACAAACGGATAGAGAGAGTTCACTCTGTAAAAATTAAAGCTGTTTTGTTCAGTTAATAAGATAACATACATTAAACATCACTGTTTAGTATACTAGAAACAGAGAACTTTATTGGGTAGAACATTTGTGTTGGCGGATGTCTTGCAGAAATACAATCCGACTGATAATTTATCATATCTCCTGTTACATAACAAATAGGAAGAGATGTACATGATTCACTTGTTGAGTATATTTCACCTTCTTGACATTCTGGTAAAGTAAAACTTGAAGTCATTGTTGTTGTTGTTGTTGGGCATCGTTTATTATATGCAGTATTAGTTCCAGCAGTGGTACCACAAGATGCATTTCTAGCACCTGGCATGACTATCGTTGATAATTGATGCGACTCATGCTGACAACTGTCTGCTTCCTGCATTTCCGGTTTAACCTGTTCGTGGCAATAAGAAAAGACATTTCTCAACGATAAAGAATACGGAAACAGCAGTAAAATGCGTCATTGTAAAATATCTAAACTATGATATTATTCAATCATTCATCCATTAATTCGTTGAGGGCAAAACAGGTCCTAAATATCAGGAATGTCGTCTGCGTAGGCGTTATACTAAAAGAAGATCCACATACAGCGTAAGTCACCCACACATGTTGTCAGTACACCGGTGTAGTCGTATTACTGATGAATAAGGATGTAGGAAAAGTATGCTGTTACTCTCGGGAGATCAAAAAGCAGGTTATTTCGTCTCTGCGAACTACCGAAGTAACCGTGGTTAGAAGAGTTCGATGCCGAAAGTAGTACTTCTCGCTTTATATGACAGTAGTCCGTTGCTAGCATAAAGGTAGTTAACATGGACATAACTCACCAAACTACTCAGAACAGGAAGTGAGTGAAAAGAATATGGCCTCTGGCCTCTGCAGACGTGAATCAGTAAGGCTCACTCTTTATCACCTATATAAACAAGATGATACATCGCGCATTTAGCATTTATTATGTCTAAAATTTCTAAATTGTAAGAGTTCATCCACAACCAGTGATATGAGGGAATTCAAGTCATGACTCTACATCGAATAAGCTTAACACAACAGCCTAACTGAATGGATCAACACTGATACACACTGTTGATTTATAATGACTGCAGTAATTGATATAAAACTAAAACTCTCATTCAGTCTATGTTTGCAAACAACACCAACATTCTTTTCATAAGTAAGTTGTTCATCATATTTCTATGCCCTCCTTCACTGTCACGTTACCTCATCTTCTTAAACTAAATTTTCTCCACGATCATTATTCATGTTTATTTTTAAAAGTAGCACGCACACATCCTCACAAATCGGCTTATATAACACGATATCTTTAAGATAATGGAAACGAAGTTTTCCGGTAATCCCAGTGGTTTTATTGGTTGAAGTACGTTAGCGCATATCCCAAGGGACATCATCTAATCAAGCAAAGTTTCAGTCTTCCTCAAAACACCTGGATTTATTTTCAAATGATTAAAGCTGACCAGCACTTAGGAACATGCCCATGCGCTCTGGAATCATGAAACACTAACACTCACTGTGTTTCATGTATTTCAAGAACATATCAACTTCAGATGTGTGGAAAACCACCAAGTGCTAACCACCCACATAATTACATAAGCACACAAAGCCTCCTTATTTACTGCTCACTTTCATACTCTTGCTTGTTCATCACTGTTAAAACTATTCAACGACTAGGTTGGCCACCTTCTTTTAACTCTGCGAACATCATCAGCGACCAGAAACCGAAAAGCAATAAAGCTAGACTGACAACTTCATATTACGGCATTTAACTCCAGGAAAATTCACCAAATCGGAAAACAGGCCTCACTAGCGAGAACTCTAGTATCTCGAGCCTTGAACATATGTTGTGTTTCGGAGACACACATACGAGACCCAACCGTGGTTATTCATTTAACTCCACATGGTCAACTGGGCGTATCTTAAAATATCTCCTTATGGGTGTAAGGAGATTATTCTGCTGGTTCACGTGGACTTCCAGGTTTAGGAGTAGCATTGAGAGCCAGGACATAAAACTGCTTACCTGATTGGATTTGCAGCTGTTTCTACACTTTACTGGACATAACACCTCACTTTCTCAGCATTAGTCTTACTGTCCATGTCAGGTACGCGATTAGTTATTTTTTCTCAGCATCGTGTTTTCAGGAACCAACTAGACAGCTTCTATTACAACTTATCCTTTAATTAGTCTGAACTGCAGTCGGTTTGGGTGTAAGAAGCGATTATTCTTGCAGTCATTATAAATCAACAGTGTGTATCAGTGTTGATCCATTCAGTTAGGCTGTTGTGTTAAGCTTATTCGATGTAGAGTCATGACCTGAATTCTCTCACATCAGTGGTTTTGGATAACTACCGATATTTTTGGAATTTTGCCAGTTAGCTAAGAAATATCGTGAGATATTTTCTTTGAGCTCGTTTTTTGGATCACCCTGCCCTTGACAGACATGAATACAGATCAAATATATCAATTAATATAGTAAAAGTCACGTGTGAGTTAGTTCAACTACGAAGTAAACCAAATTACTGATCTTCACAGAATTTATTTGTGTAAATGCAGCTAAACATAGGGAAGTTTATCAGTAAGGACAGGCGTATCATTCATGGTTAATTTCATAGTGTCATTTCACACTGCTGTTATAACTGAAAATGCTGTCGAGAAAGACAGGAATAATTTTATAATTAAGCCACCTGACTCAAACCATATAAAAACATTGTAAGAACGTACCTGAGCTACAAATTTCACTTTACCATCTCAAAAGATAACTTTTGCTACTCATTTCAGCTTCTTCTAGATAAACTTCACTGAGTACTACCTACTTGAATGTTTGTGTATTAAATATGGCTGCGTCTATCAGTAAGTTAAGTCGTTAAATTGCTGGGATATTATAATTTATTCAGATATCTTTGCATTATGAAGAACATCTTTTACTAATTAACAAATGTGTACTGTGTTATTGGTCACATTCGTTTTCATGAGGAATAGAGATGATCTGTGATGACACAGACCAACCTGATTAATTAAATGAAAAGTGAGCACTAAACGCTAACAAAGAAAATGTTTTTGTTTATCTTCTTATCAAAGTAATTCTTCTTCTTTTAGTTAACAGTTATCTAGACAATGAATTATGCGTAAAATTAAAATTTTTAATTGATCACTAATATTAATCTTACTTGATTGAACGAACAGTTTGTATTGAGAACCAAATCTTTTTCCTTGTTAATTGTCACATTATTCTGAAGTTGATTATAAAAACTCACTAAATCATAGAATTGCAGCTGAAGAGTCTTCACTTGTTTCATTTGCTTAGATTCTATTAAACCACTGGTGATATAATTTTTCTGTTCATTTTCAATAGTTGACTTTTTAATCCCATTTAACAAATGTTCGTAGATTATTTTATTCTGATAATAAGCAACATTTGAATTCACTGTGCTACACTCATTTCGAAGAACGTCAGTATTCATTAAATATGAACGATAACTGCTTATTTCACCAATGAAATTATCTGATAATACACTCTGATGTGTCAGGTTTTCTAAGTGTGCAAAAATACCATAGCATAATGAATAATATCTTGACAAAAGCATGTATTAAACAGAAAACTTATTAATTCGTACAAACTGATAATTAATTTCATTGTACTACATTAATATATGCTTGTCAGGAGTTGTTGCTGAGACGTAATCGCTAGAGCAAAAGTTCAAAAATGCATCATCTAGTGACAAGATCATTCATGCCACAATTGGCTCCATAAGATTATGGTCCAACAAGCAGTACTAGGTGTAGTGGTTGCTTGTATGTGAAAGGAAGGCCCTAATGGCTGGATTTAAAACCAAGAACATTTACTATTATAGAGTGAACGATTTACTTCATGGTGATACTCTGAGAACTACGTGTACTGCTGAAGAATGGAGTGTTACAACAGTAATATGTTTGCGCAAACGTCGAGGCAGAGATATACTATCGCTTACTTAAAATGACATGCCTGAGTAGAAACAGTCATGGTCTCTCGAGGTTTTTATGTATTTTACACATCTGAGGGCGTCGGTGGCATAGCGGTTAGGACGCTCGCCAACCATTCACATGGTCCGGGGTTCGATCCCAGGCCGACGCACTCCTTTAGCTCGATAAGCCAGAATTAATACTGGGGAAGAGTAAAGGTTGGGCATGGGGCTAGCAACCCCATCCTGTAAAAACAAACACCACTGCTACAGAAACTTCAAGCTACAGGCTTGAAGCCCTATGTTCCACTGGGGAACGTGAAGGAAAAAAAACACGTCTGAGGAAAACTTCAAAAGTATAAATATGAATGATTCGCTTAACTCCACTTCAACAGTATGGTCATTTTGTAAAGTTAAAACTAAAGACTGACTTCATTGCATATCCCTGATAATCATAGCGTTGTAGTCCGTTGCTTTGGTGGTTTACATTTTTTTTCGTATGCGTTTTAAATGAAATTTTGCATTAAAAAAATTTCTTCTGGTGTACATATTGTTGGTGCCAATGTATTCTTGAAATGCATTACATTTGCTGTACTTTTATCAGAAAATCTGGCTTGATACTGATATCTGTCTGGTGTAATGGTTTAAAGGAGGCAGTAAGTTCAAAAGTTAAACGTACATTAGTGAATTTTCATAAAATCATGCTGGTATATTTTGGCCTATTTATTGAAATGTCCTAATACCCAACGGATGAAGGTGGTGCCACTTCAAAAAAGGGATATGCTATATAATCGCCCAAACTATGAGTGTCAAGAGATTCTGTGGACAGTTTTCGTGAACTTTCTGGCGTGGAAACAGGGGAACGCTGTGGGGCAGAAAATTCGTTCTTCCCAAAGATCTTTATAGATAGTCACCAATTGAAATTCAGCTATTATACAGCCTATCACGCTTAAGTATTTTAAAGTACACAATACATACTGAAGTCTACGAGCACGCTTTCAGGTTAAAGGAATTGTTTCCAACTGTCCTTATGTAACTGAAACAAAAAGTCACATAGCAGACTTTCAAAAATGCATGTGATATCATCATTTCTCCTTCAGTTTGGTTTTTTCGCTAAAATATCTCAGGAGGTATTTGCATGTAACGAAATTGCTCTTTTTAAAATGAGCACTTTGCCTTAGTTTGACTTTTATGGAGGACTGATCAGTCTTGTGGATCTGACTGTGATCTATAGTGAAATCGTATTAGTTATTTTTGGAATGCATATGAATACGTCCTAGAAGGAATCATTTCAAATTAGAGTGGATTATACCCTAGGTCATGATCAAACGGAATTCATCCAAACACACAGAGACCTCAGCGGATATGATTACACCACAAGTGAAGAAGGTTTGGAAGGAAGAAGAGGTGGCCACAGATTAGACAAAGGACTGCTGTATCAAACTCCCAAAGAAGGGCAACTTAAGCAGTTGCAAGAACTGTCACCGATTCATGCTCCTGTCCATCACAAGTAAAATATTCAGTTGAGTAATCTTGGATAGACTAAAGGACGCCATAACGTCAAAACTCCATCGAGAAAATATTGGATTTTGGGGAATCAGATCATGCACAGATCAAATTGCAACGCAGCGTATCATCATCGAACAATGAATAGAATGGCAGTCAACTCTCTACCTGAAATCTGGATGGAGATTATGGAAGCGGAAGTAAAATCTTGTCGGGCAATATTGGAGTCAGCTGGAAAAGATGGCAGAGAACAAAACACAGTTGTAATATGTTGTTGAATCCCTATGTTCCACTTGGAATCCAAGGGAAGAGTACTAATAATAATACAATGAAGTTTTGTCTCAGAAGGTTTAATTAAAAGTCGCAGAGACTGGTTCACTACCCTGCTATTCATTAAACAGAGAAATATGCCTATTAAACTTAGATTGTCTATCTTAACTCCTTGTTTATGTTCTCAATCTAATCCAAATTTATATTATTATTTTTTTTGATTACAGCTTGATGCCACATCGTATTTTCAGCACAAGTGTGGAATTTTCAGCATAGATATCGGTAGCCCAAATTTTGCAGACCGACCATAGATATCGGATGTGCGTCGGAGGGGGATCGAACCCCGAACCATGTGCATGGTCGGCGGGAGTCCTAACCACTGGGCCACCGACACACAGTTCACTATATTTTCATCACTGATTTGAAGTCACTCGAGATCATTCTTAACTTCGTCAAATATAAACGAGTGTACATCCTGGTTGATGAATTTGTCAAAAAGAAAGAAAATCTTATCTGCAACAATCTTTTTGTTTGCCTGAGGTCTGTCCGATTCTTTTTCGTTTTTTTTCAACCAGGAATTTTCTTCCCTCTGTCTAGTGTCAAAACTAAGAGATTTTTAACCCTACCATATATATATATATACCAGTGACGTTGTGTATTCAACTCCACTCGACAACAAATTATCCGATGTTATAAATTTTAGCAATTTAAACAACACACATACGTGTGTATGAAATACAACTTACCCATCTTTGAAACTTCATTCATCTTATTAAATGTATCCGTATGATTATTTACATCACAATCGGTAGGTGTAAATTCCTCTAAGTGTTTGTAGTCTTCAAATGTGCCATTCATAGACGAAGTTGCCATAACTCCTTCTCTATTAGAATTATAGTTAATCAACGTCGATGAAGTGTTATTTTCGTTGTGATAATTTAGTAACGGTGATTTGCATATGTGATTCACCTGATGGCTTTCACACATATTTCTCATCATGTATTTTCGTTGGTTGTGATGGACCATATTTTCTGAGTAGACTGAGTTCTCTGAAGCTTGAGATGTTTGTTGCCTTAATGATGAACAAAAAGAGGGAATAATGTTAAGTTGGAAATGGTTAATACTAACTTAATCTATCTGTCTGTTAGAGTTCTGGTGGGTGTGAAAACTGACTCACTGAGTAAGGACGTGCTAAGGATGATATGTCTAGTGGGGCGTTATTACACCTGTTAATCAATTAGTGAACAGTCCAGTCTGTATAGAGCTTTCGATATTAGGTTAATGGGTATTTGCTGAAGTTATTTTGGGTCTTTTGTTGACTAGCTTTTATCTGACGGAAATTCTGAGTCTCAGTTGCAATGTCTAGTACGTATGTTTCAACGGTGCCCAGAGATGAACGGAATGCTATTCAGTTTATGGTGGCTAACAGCGCAATCAAGGATTCGCGTTTGGTTTTTCATTTTGAACTTGTTATTGAAATGTTCTCACACCCATGGTGAGTCATGGTGTCCCCACTGAGACTAGTTTCCAGCATCCATCTTTTCAAATACCAAGTGTTATCCACTAGACTACTTACTGCGCCACGAAAGCCAGTTAGTAGAGATAAGTAGTGTCAAGTTTAATCAAGATTTCCTCTCGCAAAATACACAATTGTGGATGAAAATGATTAAAATAGGTGAGATTTTGTCCACAATTTAGGGAATTGAAATATTCATATATATATTCATAATAAGACCGTTTGGGTTAGCTTTGAGTTGACAGATTGCCTTGTATGTAATGCATGATATTAAAATCTAGGTAGCGACATGATTCGAACCATATTACTTACTGGCTAGGCATTCTACCAAACGAAATACAAGACTTAGTTGCTGGTCAGGTCATCGTTTCACTGAAATCATCACGCTTAACATCCAGCTGTTGCTTTAATGAATCATAGCTGATTGTCTCGTGCTTTTTTCTTATTTCTACCACATATTCATGAATGTTAAGAAAAGGACTTCCACAAAGGACATTCTTTTCAAAGGAACCACTTTACCTTTCCTCTGTAACCAACCACATAAGCATATCCTATAATCTATTTCAATAGCAGAAGGTTGCCTGTTCACTCTTTATTACCTTATTTCAGCCTTTAGTTATAATAACGTCTGCATGAATCGTCATCCAGAGGTAACAGTTGCCGTTATTCAGTTACTAGTTAATTATTCTTATAACTACCAGTTTACAATGATTTGGTGACTAAGAAGCAACCAGTGTTATATATATGGTTCTTAGTGCTGCTAAGTGAATTCTACAGATCATGTTGACAGTGTAGTGACCAGCTTAACAGACTCGACATTGCAGTGCACTTTGCACTGTTATTAGATACTTTAAGGTGGTCGACAAGAAACCTTGGCCTAGGTTTCTTGCTTGTCGGCACTCTTCAGCAGGAACTGTTTCAAGCCTCAGAGGAAGTGATATCCCCTTATTAATTCAAACTAGTTTCACTTCAAGGCATTAATTTAAGTTACAGGACGCTGTGATGCATTGTCTTTTATTGTTAGAGAATAGAAATCAGAAGTAGGAAGTTGATAGTTTTGGATATTGCACAAAATTAGAGTAGAAGGCTTCTCATCCATAATATAAAGGTAGTGGCTTTTTCTTAAGGAAAATATGTGAAAGCTTACTAGTAGAAGTTAAATAATTCATCTACTGGAAATTTTTAAAAATCTTTTTGAGGCCAGTAGAGTAACTGTTTCATAAACTGAGTATCGTCGGACATTTCGGCCAACTTTCCATCTCTGGTCTCATTGGTTCTATTCTTACATTAGCTTAAGAACCGAATTCCTTACATAATTAATTACATTGTCTATTGAAATAAACTCTTAGGTTAGGGGTTAAGCTATTGCACGAGGATATCAAAGCAAGAATCGGAAAAGCAAGACAAGCTTTCACTACTCTCAAGTCTGTGTGGAGGTCAACAACACTCAGCATCAAAAATAAGATCCGGATTTTCAACTCCAATGTGAAGTCAGTGCTACTATACGGATCAGAGACTTGGGGCGTCATAAAGAGCATCTCAAACAAACTACAGACCTTCACCAACAGTTGTCTTCTCTCAATACTCAATATCAGATGGCAGGCTAGGAAAGATCAGCAACAGGGAGGGATATCTGGGAGCGAACCAACCAGGGAGCGATTGTGCAACAAATAGGCAGGAAGAAATGGAGATGGATTGGCCATACTCTGTGGAAACCATCAAGTGACATCACTAGACAAGCCATCGCTCGAGTGGAACCCGAAAGGGAAGTGGCGAGTTGGTCGTCAGTGCGAGGGTGGGTGACTTGGAGGAGGTCATGTGAAGAGGAGATGAAAACGTGTGGGCAGACTTGGAGCCAGGTGAAGACTGTAGAAGAGAACCGAACGCAATGGAGACGCACGGCTGAAGCCCTATATTCCTCTAGGAATTAAAGGATACAATAATAATAATAATATTACACGCATAAATACACTCTCATAAGCTGAAATTTCAAAGAAAACACTGAGAAATTTTAACGCCCACCATTTTAGTTTTACACAAATCAGAGATCAGTACCTTGAGATTTTATGGTGGGCACCAAACTATGATACTTAACTGCAGTGCATTTTTGCTATATACACCAATCAATCCCTGTAATTACCAATGTGTATCTTCTGTTACTTCTAGGCGTTTTTATTACTTGTCGTGTCATTGAAATTATGGTGCGATATCGCTTGGATAGGAGACAAGCAGGTTATTTTAGTTCAAATCTCACCATGAACCGACTTGTGGCTTGGAAACCTACAAAGTCACAAATCTGAATACTGATCTCCTGCTGGGGAGTTACAGTGAGAAATCATGGACCAGTAGGGTCCACTGTGTGAACTGTAAAGCCGATACTCAGTGATGGAACTGGTTGGTAGCAGTGATATGACATGAATTGGGGGAAATTAGGTTTCACAGGTCACTGAAACTTATTCCACTGGTTGAATGGTCAAGAGGTTCACTGCTCAACATGAGGGTCGTGAGCGGGGCACTGCTGACTAGCTTCAAACAAAGATGGAACTGCGGTTCAATACTTCTTGGTTTTCACTGATTCCTTGACAGATGCTGCTTTGTGACGAAATCTACAAAAGCTGAAATCTGAAGGATGCTATACTTTAGTGTTCAATTAGCCTGCTGCATAATGTCTCAGCACAGAAGTAATCGGTGCAACCAGTTATCACTAACTACTGATATATATATATATATAATCTACAAAATATCCAAATAATCTATTAAACTGCTCACCTGCGTAAAGCAACCTGTGCTGCCATAACACGCTGACGTTCAACAACGAGTAGGCATGCAGCACAATGACAGTTTTTCCAACGACAATGTTTCTTATGCCCCTTTAGTGATGATATTACACCATGATTACGACATCGTGTGCATTTCGGGACACGAAATGATGACGACGATGAATTATTTATGAAGTTATTATCGTATTTAACTTCTTCATTATTCATTTCTACCAAAACTTTATTATAAAATGAAAATAATGATTGATAAATACGGTTTGAGAATCATTCTGCAACAGACTCAGTTTATGAGAAATAAACAAATAAGTGCGATACAATGGATGCGACATCAACGGATGATAAGTAACAATTATGGTAATATAATAATGATAATAATAATAACAATAATAGAATAGCGTGAAGATACTGGTGATAGCAGTAAATGATTTTAAAATGCCAATGAATTTAAAATAGGGAAAAGAAAAGGACTGCACGAATACAGAAACAAATATGGTTAGTCTTACGTATTTTTTTCCTCCACGTTCCCAATGGAACATAGGGCTTCAAGCTAATGGCTTGAAGTTTCTGCAGCAGTGCTTATTTTACAGGATAGGGTTGCTATCCTCACGTCCAACCTTTCCTCTTCACCAGCATTAATTCTGGCTTGGCGAGGTAAAGGAGTGTGTCGGCCGGGGATCGAACCTCGGACCATGTGCATGGTCGCGAGCGTCCTAACCGCTATGCCACCAACGCACTTAGTCTTACGTAAACCTACATAAATAACTAAAGTTAATAAACTTGGTAAGAAAAGTCGTGAGACTTTAAACCTCCAAAGTAAAACTTTGCCGATGAAAAGCGAAGGAAAATGTTAGGACGAACAACCTATCGTGGATAGCCAGAAAGTCATAATTGATGCACTGACTAGAAGGATAACCTCATCGGACGGTTTTTGACTGATTTATTTCGGAGAATGCTCAAGATCATATAATCAATTAGATACTGATTTTCTATTTATGGTTTAAATTTCCGTGGATGTGCAGAGGACATATATATAAATATATATACCCTGTATTGTGAATAATTAAGTTGTTGTCACGGTTTTCACAGTTAAATCTGACTTCTGTGTCTATCTCTGCGTAATGTTTTCAAGTGATCAGCAGACTAAAGTGTAGTGTATGAAGGCTCATTGTAGTTAGGATAGACAACAACCAAAAAAAAACAGTAAAAATTCGTCACAACACATTTAGTGACGGATTTATTCAAGTCAACACTGTCATAATAGAAAAAAATGGAATTAGAGTTTTAGGTGTTAATTATCAATGCGTTTACAATTTAATGTCTCCTCTATTGCAAGATAATAGTAAACAGAGTGTCTAGATACAGGTTTTCTGGAACTAATTTCATCCTCTTCGGACAGGGATAGGAACAGTATTCGAGCTTCCTTTGGTGAATTATTGCGATCATATTATGTTATTAAGGAAACTCCTTTATTGGTTTAGTTTAATGTCCATAGGTTATCTTGTTCCACTCTACTCCTGTTTCACTGACAAAACTTTATTATAAAGATTATGGTATTAGATGGTTGGAGGCAATCGCCAGGAAGCCTTGGACCTAGGTTTCATGCTAGCTGGCACTCATCAGCAAGGCGTGTCTGCAGCCTCGAAGGAACTCATTTCCCTTCTGAGATTCAAACCCGCATCACCCAGTGCTGCAGTCAGAGACGTTACCACTGAGCTATTCGGGCTCGCAATTGACCTCATGTAGGACTGTATTGGATATTTTTGATTGGACACTAGTCATTAACTAGTGTAATGTGTCTAGCCCTATCTTCGGTGCAGACTGAATTCTATCGCGAAACCTACGTTCAAGGCTTCCTGCCGATTGCCTCCAACCATCTAATACCAACAATTGACAGTGCACCATAATGGCAAGCCACCTAGCATGGTGGCCACATTGCAAGCTTGACTGATAGAATTCAGTCTGCACCGAAGATAGGACTAGACACATTACACTAGTTACTGACTAGTGTTCAGTCAAAAAGATTTTTGTCGTCATGACTTTTATTATCAAGTTTATCAACTTTAGTTGTTTACGCAGGTTTACGTAATACTTACCACATCTGTTATCGTAATCGCACAATGCTTTTCTCCCCACCATTTTAAATTCGTCGTTAGGTGAAAACCGTTCAGTGATGTTACCATCGTCTTCACACCTTATTTTACAGTCAATTTACGTTGGGACAGTTTAAAATAGTTTTATGTTTCGGCGATATCATTCTCAAGCTGTACAACTGCATATATATATATATAACTTGGGAATGATATAGCCGAAAAGAGTAATGTTCGCTGAACACCTTTTCTTTTATATGATTCAATGGGGATTTTCAAGTTTTATATTTTACAAAGTGATGTAACCGATGTAACATCGAGCACTGTATAATCATCACTCTGTCTGTCTGTCTGTATGGTGCAAATTTTTAGTGAAGAGATTGTAACGTTATATTTCTACAGAAAAGAAAACTAGCAGTTTTTTCATCATGTTAGCCTCTTTACAATAACAGTTGGACGTCAGTTTTGACGTAATCGGAGTTTTGGGAAATTTAACCGTTTTAAAGATATTTCTACAATCCCAAAAAGTGAAAATATTTCACCATCACTCCCTTATTAGGTGTTTTACAAATAAATGACCTCAGTAGTTTATGTTTTTTTAAAGATATTTCGGAATATTTCAGGGGGATCTTATTGCCAAAAGCAATATCATTCAAGCAATACTTAATTAAAGTTGAATGAATTCCTCTCACTTGTACTTATTCCTCACATCTGACTGATATACAGTCATTCTTACAGCACCCTCATCAGTAAATTTACTTCAGTCCGACACTTTCAGAATCAAGTTATTTTGTTATTGGGAATATGAATAACGTTACAAATCAATAACGAATAGGCATTCACTGAAATCCAAGGACTACTTTATCTTCATTTAACACTCCGAAACACTTCGCAATCATAACTTTCTGTTGAATGAACAATACTACATTCAGATGAAATGCTAGTATGGAAGGTTCATATTTTTGGCTATATCCTTTACAGACGCATAAGTGCCCATTAATAAAAGCTTCTGAATGTTAGAAATTATCAACGTAAATGATAACAAGGAATAATGTAATTTTTCCATGATAAAGTCGTGCCGAAGATTTCGAGAATCTCACAGCCTAAATATTTTCCAGTTATCTAAGTGGTGTTCCCGGGACATTTACTGGCCACTATGTGAACAAATATCACTAATTTTGAATGACTACAGGTCTTTCTATTCACAATATAACCTGTTTAACATTCAAGTTCCAAATAAAATAATTAGAAAATATTTGCATTTTAGAATTAATTTTCAACTGGAATTCTTTCTCTTCAACACTACTTCATGATGTATCTTTATAATGCGAATAAATTACTTTTGTTTGTACAGTAGACATAATCAATATAGTTAGAGCATGGAAATCCTGATGTATTCGACTCTGCTGTTAGCCATCATCAGTTAATACGTGAATATCATCAGGATACAAAGATGAAGCACCTTTGCATAGATCTTGAATGTCACCTTTCAACATATAATTCCTGAAATATCCTACACTTTATATCTCTGATTTTTTAAAAACTCAGTAATGGATCGGTTACGTAAGTGTAGCTTTATTATGGATAAGATACTGGTTTAAATGAACTAGCTGTTTACATTCTGATGATATATAAAGTATAAATTGTACTGTAAATCTGTAACAGTACTGTTTACTGTTATTATTTTATGGCATGCTACTTTTGTTAGCCTCTACATTTGTTCTATAAGCAGTCACTGGTTTACAGAGGTCTTGTAAACACACTTCACTTTTCTATATAATCTACTTTGACGTTAATAATAAAATGTGTGGTTTATTCAGTAGTAATATGTATAATTTAGCACTACACAGTTTAATTACTTATTACGGCTTCGGCTCATAGTCTAAATAACACAGCTTAAGACATAAAGATTTTCCATGAATTAACAACTGTATCTTCCTTTTCTCAGATTTCTATCAGGTAACAAGGCATACATTTTTCTGGCAGATATTTGAAACTCTGTCATATGTGCTACATTACTTGATATGCTGAGATCTCATATAACTTGTGATTGTAATCAACCAACAGTAGAAGATGCTACTGAGAGAAATCATCCGAAACTACTTTTAGTTCCATGTACTTGGTAGCTTTTCTCAGCCATCGGTCCCCCAATATTCGACTAAAAATTGCTACATCATAACGGTAGACAGAAAATGTTGAATGGAGATTTTTCCCTCACTGACATTTATCAGGAGGCGTATGCTACTCTAATCATCA
Organism: Trichobilharzia szidati; assembly: GCA_944472155.2. NCBI lineage: Eukaryota > Metazoa > Platyhelminthes > Trematoda > Strigeidida > Schistosomatidae > Trichobilharzia > Trichobilharzia szidati. The sequence continues at coordinate 142,715,836 of OX235279.1, read as the reverse complement.
GTAAGTGACAACTAGGACAGCTTTCCAACCAGTTCAAAGATGTCTAAATACCGATTCCACTCAGCTGAGAGACTTGAATAAGTTCAAATCATACTGACTTCAGCTATCAAAAGGAAATAATAACAAGCTGGCTAAAAGTCATGTTCTCTTGGTTATAGTGAGAGAATTTCCTAGTAGAACAGTCATATTATAACTGAACTCCATCTGTATGTGAAATCATTACAGGAGAGTTATCAGTGTCGTTGTTTAAGGCGCTGGTCAAAATTTACCTAAAGGTGTATAATGTGGTCACCTGACAGGATAAATGCGACTACCGATCACTATAATGCACTGTAATTATTTCATATTTGGAGTTATTGTGTAGTATGATGAGAGTCTACATATTATAAGTGAAATTTGCAATTGGATTTTAGAACCATAGCGTCGTACTATTCGGATGAAGTACCACATTGCATACATAGGTCAATCTAGTTCAGATAGCTACACTAGTTACTGTCAAGTGATCTTTACAAGATAAGTAGAAAGTTCTACAAGAGACCCATAACGACCTAACAAGCTACTGTATAAAGCCAGTGATTTACAAGTGTTCAGATATCTTGCTGAATTTATTTTCTCTCAGAATTGTACGCAATGCCTTGCTAAAGTGTCATAAAATTAAAACAAAATTTGTAGATAAAGATTTCCTGAGGCAAATTCTTAAAGTAATCTTTTATTATGCCATGATTACTTCAATGAAAATCTCCAAAAGAAATAATAAAATACTTACTGTCCGAAGACAAAGATAATGTATTCCTTTATTAATCATCATTAAAATTCTATTCTTTTTATTCAGAATGCTAATTTAAGTAATAAACCAATCATAGTGAAATGGGGGGGATATTGCTTAATAGTAAATGCATTAACTGCTAGAATACAACATTCATATATCCTTTTTTAGGGTAAGTGAATTACATTTATATTTCCCTATCCCTTACTCCCCTATGAATACACACTTTCTTGTGCTAATTTTACGTAAATTTGGGCGTTATAAAAACGATAGGTGAACTGTTGAACACTTCTGTGTGTGTTTGTTAACATATGAAAATAAAATTGGCGGTGTTCGTTAGTACCATCTTTTGACAGCTTCACAAAAATGAACAGGCTTTATTTCGACAAATAAGAATTACTTGTTTTTCATAAAATTATAGCGAATACACTGATGAAAATAAGCACAGAATGTGTGTAGCTTAATGCTGAGGATTGGGTGAAACTTCGTGCCCACTTATTAGCGATGCAAACAGTCAGTCTTTCCTGAATTCGACCTAGGAAACCTTAAACCTTGTGTATAAACTCTGCCGTCATCAATATTTAATAGGTTCAACCAGCCAGTGATAGGATGTAGCTGTTTACCAGTGTGTTTCTTAAAAATTAGTTAGATTTATTAAAACAATAATCATCTATGAATTTAAGAATTTCATGGTATGACACCTAACGTTTTTGGTGTAGTTGTGCTTTTTAGGTTGAATGGTTTAGTCGCTAAGCGCTCATTGTCTTACTAGACAACGTCCTCAGAGCATACGTCAATTTGAAGTGAGCACTTCTTAATTTCCCCACGAGTTTATTAGTCATTTCTCCTGGTAACCTTGAACGTCGATTATTATTTTATGTATTTTCTCACCCATTAGTTCACTTGTAATGGTATTAATTGTTTTGCTGACCCGAAAATTGATCTGTTGTTCATGTGATTTCTTTCTTATGGATTAGTAGATCTTGTCCATGTCAAGGTGTTGGTTGAATACTAATTCATCTGAATACCATGCTTCTAAAAATCTTCTGACGTTTCACGTGTTTCCTGTGTCTAAGCTTTGAAATTATCCCAATAGAACTGGTGTCTGCCGTTGTCTCTATGCAGTGATATGAGGGACTGGATGTCGTGTCTTTTGACTATCAGCTTACGTCCATGGACTCAAAGTCGAAGAGGGCACCTACTTTGACTAACGTAATGTTTCTCACAGTCGTTGCAACTTATGTTGTAGGTGATACTGATTTTGTCTTCTTTCACTGTTGATTCTTTTGCTTGAAATACAGTCGAGTGAAGTGATTTTTCTGGTTTGTGGGCAACATCAATTTCAAAAGATTTGAGTAGTCCTGTGATGATTCCGGAGATGTTCTTTATGTATGGTAAGACAATTGTCTTCGTGTTCTCATCGCAGACTTTTTATTTGTTTGGTTAGGTTGAGGGTATATGTCTTCTGATGAAGTTCTGTGGACGTCTATGTGATATTTTTCTGAATTTTGCTCAAGACAAGATTGCTGAAATAGGTCCTAGCTCTCTTGAATAATATTTGTATTCAACCCTTATGGTGTGCTGTTGAGCTGCTGCCGCTGTAATTGAGCATTTGATCTGCGTGAGTTGACTTTCTAATTTTCCTGTAGTTGTTCGCTTGACTAAGATGTCCAAAACTGAAATTTCGTCTTCGGATTCCTCTTCTCTCATGAATTTCATGCTGCTGAAGATGTTTTATATTAAGATGTGTGTATTGTCTAAGTCGTTTCTTTTGATGATCACGAATGTGTCATCTATGTAAAGCATCCAAATTTCGGGTTTAATCTTTGGTAGGATTATGTTTTCAAGTTTTCGAATAACAGCTTCTGCAATCAGTACTGATATAGGCGATCCCATAGGTATCCATTTAATTGGTTCTTATATTTGGCCACTGAACTGGAAATATGTTGTTAAACACTAAATGTCAATCTAATTTTAATTGGTGGTTTCCTCGTTCATAAAGTCTGGTAAAGAAAAAAACTAGTACGGACAATAGCTTTCCTTTTCAGAATCTTCTTGCAACCTTGTGGTATTTCCGCTGTTCAGTTCTTTTAAAAAAAACTGATCTGCTTCCAAATAATCAATTTTATCATGTTTAAAACTCATGAAGGATGAAGACCATCAGTTGAGTCAAGTCTGAATTTACACTTGTACATTTACGGTGGGTAGATTAAGTCCCTAACCTACCAGAACTTTCATCCAGTATAATGCATCCACTTTTCGCCATTTCTTATTGTTTCAAACATCTATTTATGTACTGAGATCGCAATATTTTAAATTAGCTTTCAATCTGATACTTTATATCTCGAGAAGGAAATAAACGAAAAGCTCAGTAGTGCGTCGAAATGAAAAACACTCGAGTTTAACTGTACATTAGTTGGCTTCAGTTATTTCCGAATGTTAATTTCACTTTCATTATGTAATATATGGTGATCAGTTGCTCCGAAGTCAACTGAATATTCCGAGTAAAACTTTCCAAAACGTGCAGCAATCAAAAAAGCACAGGTATAGGTGGAATGAAAGAAGCACGAAGGAACTATCACCAATAGAAATGTGAGGATTTAATGAATCTGTGAGGTTACAAAGAGTGAATGGACTCTCGATTACGCTACTGAAGACCCACGCACCTTTCACTCTCAAACTTCTTTGGTGTGTCTATAAATAAAACCACAGAATTTCTCCCGTTTTCCCCTTAATGTTTTGTATTTACAGGCATACTGGATTCCATACATACAGTTTAAGAGAAGGTGAATATTAATAAGTGGCTCCTTTTCTAACCTCCCTGTTGATTCTCTTTATTTCAGCTTTCATCATGTAGTTAGTCTATCCACTGACGGCATCACGCGTAAAAGTGAACTTCCAGAAGACTTGTTTCTTTCCAACTGTATATTACTTCACACTGTTATTTAATAGCTTGTTGTAATAACCAATAAAATTTTGCAGATATCCAATTTCCGCGGAGCGGCCTTTTGTTACCAGTGAAAAGCTCTTTACCAAGCTTCTTTATCAAAAAGAAATTCTGTGTTTGAACTGAACGTTTTTTTTCATGCTTTTAGTAACCTGTGTGACAAAGTATGATAGAGTTATGGTACAATTTATGTTGTGTGATATCATTAGACGAATGTTTCTTTTTGCATACTTAAACACACTGAGAAGATCTGATGAGGAACACGCTAATGTTAGTGGACTATCATCCAGAAGGTGATATATAAATATCATTCAGTTGTAACAGCCACAGTTAGCTACACACAGCCTTGAAAAACTTCTCGGGTGTTAAATCTTAGAGATGAATACCTGAATCTCTATAAGCACATTAGTTTTGCGAAACCGCATAATGCTGTTTTGGCTGGACACTTTCTATGAATGGTCTTCTCTCAGGATATTTTGCCTTAGATTGTCTGTAGGATTAAACAAGTATTGCTCATTCTTTTAGTATAATAACTTGACCATAGGAATAGAGACAACCTGGACTGCATCCGACTTTATTTTTTTTCACCGAAACATGAGCAAATGCAACTCAGGACTACTAATAATTTCGAAAAAATGTTATCAAGATATTTGCTCTGTTTTAAATCACACTGCCTATATGCTGACTGGTGCTGAGTGTTCAGTTACGAACAGAAACTTCAATCGCTGTAGAGTTTCTTGCAAACAACAGTTGGTAAATGGTCTACTTAAAGACTGATTCCAAATCTCCAACGACTGGCGTATGAAGCTCACTGGAGCTCACCGGCGGACGTTTGGACAAAGGGCTTGTCGGATGTCCTGGATGTCTAGCCCCATTCAAAAAGGCGTATGAACCGAACTCCGATCACCGGCTGCCAATGGATAGTGGACTCCCTACTCCACTCCTACTGCCTTGTAGGTCACACTTGATTGTGTAAAGGCTAGAGCTGCACTCTCAAACAAAAGGCCGAGCGATTCTGGGGACATCACGCGTACCAAATTCCCATGAAACTTCATGAACTCCCTAACAACGTCGCCTTCGGTAGTTTGGCCATGTTCTGCGCCGACCAGATGACGATCTGGTCAAATCAGTTCTAAATCCCTCGCCATTACCATCTTGGCGATGTCGCAGGGGTGGACAGCTGAAAACATGGCTTGGTACAGTCAAGGCTGATATGGAGTGCCTGGGTCTACAAACCGTCTACGGACTCCGTCTGTGGAACAAGAATTGGATAACCCTGTCGCAAAACCTTGCATCAGATCGCCGCGCCTGGGCAGCGATGTTTCGAGATGTTCATGAAGCCGACTCATCTTCCCGTAGGAGATAGCCGAAGTAAACAAACAACAACTACTTAAAGACTGAGAGTACAATGCTACGTTATCTTTTTGTATTTGTCATTAGTTCTGTTCTAAATTTTATCTTTTTTGAAGCTATTTGATAAAGCTGTCCTTCAGCACACTACTGATTGATTTTAGTGGCTAAAAACCACTCATACCCACTAGTGGTACTTGCTGGTCAGACTGAAGTGACCTAAACACTGGACGGTAGTTCCTCTCGTTTGGAGCCGTAATCATCGTATAAACTGTCATATAACTGAATACCATTTATGCCATCAAACACATCACACCCTCTGATATGAATATTTCACGTTGCCAAAGAGAAACAGTGGTGAGTTATCACCATGACTTTGCAAACTGTAGTTCCGAATCAGACTTCTTAGAATTTTGTACATGTGATTCACTTTATCTTCGAGTGTTTCGTTACATTTTCCTGTGTAAATAAACCTAATAATCCAATAGATGATCCATAGAAACTCCCAACGGATTTCTTTCAAGTGTTATGGTCATCATGCAAGTATGAAACTTGCTGTACACAATATTTTGCTAACTTAAATTTACTAGTTTGAATAAGTGACAGTCACTTTTCTGGTTTGTAATATGCCTTTTTACCTGAAAGTGCATTATTGCATAAATGTAAATTTTTAACTGTTTTCATTCTCAAAATTTAATTAAAATTTGTTTCCAGTTGCCTTTAAGGTAATTATTACGATTGCAGACAGACGTGAAAATTAGTGACTATCATTTCAACGGTAACTCCTCTGTATTTAAAAAACAAAAATTTATTTTCAACTTTTATATGTGTGTTTCCTCCTGTAGTTCTAATGTGACCAACTGTCATGTCATTCACTGAACAGTATTCTTTTGTCCACTTCATTCTACATGAGATAATTATTTGATATTGTATACTGATAGACAGTTCTGCCTTTCTTCCTACCCGCTGCCTATCTGCCATTCATGCGCTTTCTCTTTTCCCTTCCTCCCTCCCTCACTTCTCTCATCTTCTTACATCACAAGATATTTCTCTGTATCAGTTCAGTAAACTGAAAATAAAATAAAATATGAAATTAACTGTTACACAACAATTTGGGGCTTTACAATTTGAAGAATACACACTAAACTCATGACACATTCATAAACTATTTTATTTTCTTGTGCATAATGAATTACGAATTCTATTTGAAATGATTCGATTGATACATGAACACACAGGGCACAAATTATAAAAAAAGACACACAAAAAATCACTTAAGATACATGGGGACTAAACTAAAAAGGCAATGTGCTACTAAGTAGTGCAGGCAATTATGCAGCTAAACGGTATCTGTAATAGATAATTATTATTTTTGTTCATTTTATCAGTATGAATTCAAAAAGATTATTTACGTGTTCAAATGACTGACATTTCCCACATGATATACATATATATATATATTCTTCTTCTTTGTAATAATACTATGTTTTGAAGTGAAATGTATTTTTCTACTGGTATGAACAATATTGTGTAATAACAGTTATAATTGTTCAGCTGTAAAAGCAGTTGGATGCCATTTTTATTGTTGAAAGCTAATACATATCCCGATATATATATATGCTGTAGGAGATTTAAAAATACTGCATAGAATTCGTCTTTCCAGTCTACCCTGGAAAGGGTGTTGATCCGGTTCATGCTCTATTGAATTAGATGATTTACTGACCTCATCTACCAAATTTAAAACAAACTAATTGATCTCAACATCGGTCTTGCAATAAAGAAATGCATAAGCACAGTTTGTATATTCCGCAACATAAAAAGTAATTTTCTTACATATTACACTGTGATATTCTATGTTAAGGGGTTTTTAAAAATTGAAATTCGAGAAGTGTTTTCTAGGTGTCTAGAAATCAGAATTAAACATCATATCTGTCGTTCGGCAAACGAAAGAGCTATCCGATAGTCTGCTAAACAAAAAGAGTCACTCACTTTAATAAACTGTGTGAATAACAAAGGATCGGTAAAATCTTATAAACGAAATACAATCCCCAAATCATACACCCTGAGTATCACCTCGAACAATCACATTCAAAGTTATGCGGTAGAATGTAGTTAGCGACAGAATCAGGTAAGTAGGTGCACTTCCTTCTACTTGGGATTCGCCAGCCGGATGTACCTTCATCCGATTAAATGATGATCTTGTAGACCCTCGAACCTGGCACCGTTTTGTTTCAAACGCCTGAGCACTACCCATTAAACCATTGTGGAAATGTTAATTTCGGTTTCATTTAGAGTTCTTTGTTTTCTTTACAGTGAATAATGCTTTCTCGGGAAATCACAAACAATTATTATTATTATTCGTCCCTTGGATTACGAATGGAATATGTGGGTTCACTAGCACATCTCCATTCTGTCCTCTGAGACCTTTTTTAGCTCAATTCAAGACTCTCCGCAAACTTTCATTTACTATTCACATTACCTCCTTCATGTCACGCTAGGATTTCACTTGAGGATCTACCCGCTATGTGATGTCACTTGAAAGTTTCCTCAGTATATGTCCAATCCATCTTCATTCCCTTCTGTCTAACTGCTGGGTAATAAGTTCTTGGCGGACTCACTGCTTACCAGAGTTCCTTGTCGCTTATTATTTCTGGTACGCCATATGGTCTTCAATATCGAGATAAGGCCTCTGATGATGAAAGTCTTAAGTCTGTTGGAAATACTTTTTCTTGGGATTAAGTCTATTTCATTTTAGATTCGTCCACTCTACACTGAATGTTTAGTCCAGAAATCACATCCAGTTTATAGACTTCAGTGGTTTTCTTTACGCTAACTATATTTTTACACTCTTGAAAGCTATTTTGTTTTATAAATCGAATCCTTATCGGAATTCTATTGAAATAAGTTTTGTTTATCCCTCTTTAGTTTTTAATTACATTAATAAATATAATTTCGAATTTCCACTCTTTTATTCTGTCTTAGTTGTTACTGTCGTGCTCCTTATGGCTGGGATAGTTTCGAAAGGGTAGCGGATACTATCAAGTTCCAAAGGATCCATATATTTTTGCAAATCTACATTTAAATTAGACGTATATGTCGTCTCACGTGAAATGAATTCACAAAAATGCTCCTACATGATGTTCTTTACCTTAACAATACTACAAATTCTTATTTTTGGTGTATTTTTCATTATGATGTCGTGTGTTTTTTTATTTAAAAGTTTCTGAATATGCATTTTTTGCTATCCCATTTGTAATTATTCCGTTAAATATTTCCTATTGAAACTGACTTTTAATTTACAAGTGAATAATTTATTTTCCATTGAGTGTCTGCCTGCGACCTTATACTTTAAACCCTACCGTTTGTGTGAGACTCTAGTGCTTCCCGTTGATTTTCTAGCTAGCATTTTCTTTGGGCACATTGAAGAACGTGGGACAGTTATCTTCAGTCTGCCCCAAAGTTCTACAGTTCACATTTATTGGTTGACGGCAGAAGGCTTGGAGCCTATGTTAACCCTTTTCTAGTAAATTTCTGTGCTTGTCCAAATCCTTGTTGAATGGATCAGTTGAAGTTGCAGACACCACTTCTTCTGAGAGTTGGTTCCAGCAGTTAATGACGGCGTGAGAATCAGCACTCTACAGCATTTTGGTTTCTCCTTGGCTTTTGAACTCTCCTGCTATGTCCCCTAAGGTGTTCCGACCTGTTGGGAAGGAAAAGAGAGAAAAGGTGAGGTCCGTAGTCATTATATAATATTTTAAACATTGTGATTAAATCTCCTCTCTGCCTAAGGTATTACAGGAAGAAGAGATTTAAACTGTCTAATCTTTCCTCGTATGATAAATTAATCATGCCAGAGGTTTGCCAAAAAGTTTCTACAGTGCGCCCAAAGTCAATGCTAGTTGGGTTTTAATGCACTTAAGTGAAATCGGATGCGACATTGTAGAAGATTACGTGTCCTTCGTCAGTTTATATTTTCTGCAGCCTATGGGGAATGCAAATGCAGTTTTGTGTAAAGCTTTTAAACTAAAAATGACATTTCTTTTTACCAGCACATTTGCCTGATATTTTTAAAAGCAGTTCCCTACGAATACAATTGCCATAACGGAATTATTATTATTGTATCCTTTAATTCCTAGAGGAATATAGGGCTTCAGCTGTGCGTCTCCATTGAGTTCGGTTCTCTTCTAGAGTCTTCACCTGGCCCCATGTCTGCCCACACGTTTTCATCTCCTCTTCACATGACCTCCTCCAAGTCACCCTTGCACTAACGACCAACTCGCAGCTTCCCTTTCGGGTTCCACTCGAGCAATGGCTTGTCTAGTGATGTCACTTGATGGTTTCCTCAGAGTATGGCCAATCCATCTCCATTTCTTCCTGCCTATTTGTTTCACAATCGGTTCCTGCTGTGCTGGTTCGCTCCCAGAAATCCCACCCTGTTGCTGATCTTTTCTGGCCGGCCACCTCATCTTGAGCGGTGTATTGAACGAAGACAACTGTTAATGGAGGTCTGTAGTTTGTTTGAGATGCTCTTTATGATGCGCTGACCAAGTCTCTGATCCGTATAGTAGCACTGACTTCACATTGGAGTTGAAAATCCGGATCTTATCTTCGTTTTGATGCTGAGTGCTGTTCATCTCCTTCACACAGACTTGAGAGTAGTGAAAGCTTGTCTTGTTTTCCCGATCCTTGCTTTGATATCCTCATCAGTTCCGTTGGCCTGTAGTTGAGACGATGCTTCCCAGATAGGTAGGTAAAGGAGGTTGTTTCTTTCAGGTTCCTTCCATTTATGCTGATTGTTGTCAGTTGCTGTTGTTGCTGTTGGTGATGCTGCTCAGGAATCTTCATCACCTCTGTTTTCTCTATGTTCACCTGAAGTCCTATTTTCTCTGGATGCTTCTTCTGCCAACTTGTTGCTTTTCGCTTGCATATCTTCCAGTTTGTGGGAAATCAGACATATATCATCGGCGAAGTCCAGATCCTCCAAGTTTTTTGTGTGAGTCCATTTCATGCCTGTTTCCTCATTGTCCGCTGTTTGTCGCATTATCCAGTCTACTGCAATCAGGAAAATCATTGGCGATAGTAGGCGGCCTTACCCGTTGTGGAGCCATAACGGAAAATGTGTTTTAAAAATCCCCTTCGGAACCATCTAATCATAATATTCATACTTGTATGGATGTTTCAGCTAACGCCGTAGTTATTATCCGTTTTTCTCCTAGACTGTTTATCATTCTTCTGACATTTGCATATCATATGTTGACTCTATTCTTGTTATTTGTCTTTGTTACTGTTTGTTCTCTAATTGTAGTACTTCTCTTTTTGGGTGTGCTATACATTGACAGTGTGTTGCTTTTCGATGCGATTTCGTTTGAGTGAATGAAGGTGATTTTGACCTGACACTGTCTGCAAGAAACGTTCGTATGTGGTTGCTGTGAACAGAGTTTTTGATCCCACCCTGTTGGAAATATTCTGCTTGATTCTAAGGTACTTCTTACAGTTGAATTTTGGCTAACTGATTTTGTTCCATAGTACTTGTTTTGTGCTTCGATGCTTACCTTGTCTATATAGTTGCCCAAGGATACAGTCGAGGTAATTTTGACTTTTTGACGCTCACAGAAACTGTCTCTTATATTTGTCACTATATCGACGAAAATCAGCTGAATATCGGATTACCGACGACCTGTTTAAAAGAGCTATTATTATTGTTGAATAGAGTCACATAGGTCTATAGACGAATAAATGTCTTTGGAGTGTTTTTTTGAGTGCATGTGTCTCAAGGAAGCTCAGTCAGCTGCACAGCGGGGTGCATAGGTCGCTTTACTGCATTCAGACCACAACGAGTTGGCTTTGATTGTAATAGTTGGAGTTGAATTTTTTGCATGTTTTCGTTACTTTTATGTAAGACATTTGTATTCCATTGAGACTATTTCTTCTAGACTGTTTGTACCTCTTATCTGACTTCTCCAAACAACATGAACGGAAAGAATTCTTTGAAAATCATCCCTGGATGCCATGTTTGGCTGTAATGATGTTTATTGGAATGCATCCGTTCTTTCTGCGGATTTTATCTCCCACTATGATATCTATCTCTCTTTATCGATTTAAGCGTCGGTGGCATAACGGTTAGGACGCTCGCCGACCACGCACATGGTCCGGGGTTCGATCCCAGGCCGACACACTCCTTTACCTCGCTAAGCCAGGAGTAATGCTCGTGAAGAGGAAAGGTTGGGCATGAGGCCAGAAACCCCATCCTGTAAAAATAAACACTGCTTCAAGCCACTAGCTTGAAGCCCTATGTTCCACTGGGGAACGTGAAGGATAAAAAATATCGATTTAGACCACATTACTTTTGCTTGCCTCTATGAAAAGTTGTTCAATTGTGGAATTTTAACAATGAGACGCTGTTTCACTATTCCAGAAATTGTGTTGGTTAGTATCTTCACACGAATGAGGTTAACGGTTATGAAAGCTTGACAATTCTTAGTTGAATTTCCCTGTCTCGAATTAGTAATTTCGAGAAGATTCATACAATAATACCTGAAACGTATTTCTAAATTAGCGAGTGAGAGGTAGAGTAGTTACAAACATATGGTAATAGTCATGAAAAACGTATCACAAACTAATTACATGCTGTAACACTGGGTCGATTAGTGAGTGTCTATTAATGTGGTTAGATCTGGTAAACGTTTAAGAAATCAATATTTGTAACATTTAAATTCTGAGTGACAGGTTATCAGGCTAGTTTGTAGTTAAACATTGCAGTCATACTATAGGTTAAGGCGGGGAGTAAATGAGTGGTATTCTCGAAAAGCTCGAACTGACACTCACAGACAGAATTTTTACGTCGTTTGGTTGAGAATATTCTAGTCGATTCTCAGATATTTCATATCTGTATTTGGTTAACCGTTCTTTATTGTATAGTACATGTTCCTTACGAGAGGAATCCATGAATAATTCTACAAAATCGTTAGTCTACAGAATTCTTCATTCATTTGGTGTTCATCTTCACCATTTAAGTCGACTTGTTGAAATGAACGTACGTAGTAAAGTATCTATGCCATTTGGTACACTTTTGGGTTGCGACAGTTCATTCTTGCAATCCCCTCAGCTAGTGAAGCGACCATCATCACTCCATGTTCCTGAAATGTGTTTCATAATTTAGACGATCAATCTGTTTTGATTTGTTTGTATTCTCAGTAGAACAAGAGCATTACGACTGACAATACAAGCACTTGAGTTTGTACACAGCTTATCTGGCGAAACTGATGACATCCTTTCATCTTCTGATAAACTTTGGTTCGCATGGTTGCTCAGCGGTATTGTTATGCTACCACTCCAACTTTTCTGCCGTTTGGTAGTACCGGAAGGTTCATGTTAATTCTCTAACATTAAATCCTTACTTGCTTATAGGCTTTAATGCCTGGTTCTAGTCATCACACTAGCGCCTACAGTAATCAATAATGGACGACTGCTAAAGAAACTCTCCATGAAAGGCTGATGTGTCACTTCGTTGCAGATGATAGCATGAATTAAGTTAATAGTAATGTATGGTTCCAGCAGTTTTACTGTTGTGGCACACAAACACTGCGGTAAACCAGTAGCTAGTTGGCTTTTCAGAGACTGTCACAACAAGGAAAAACACCTTGCACAAGAGGCGATAGTGATGCCTAATTATATATATTAGGTTAAGAGATGAAGGAATGTCGACATTTGTGTAAAGTGAGCTGCATACGAGCACAAGTTCTTATCTTCCAATTCTTGTAGTTCTGCTTCCGTTTAAACAGAAAACAAATCAAAACACTGAATTGATCCTCCAAAATACAAGATAAATACTGGGATCAGAACCACAGTGCGGTGATGAGTGACTGGCTAGCTTGGGATCGTGTACGTACAAACGAACACAACGGGACAACGCATCAGACAGCTTGAATACTTTACCGCGAACTTTCAGCTTAACGAGCCGACTTAACCACTGAAGGTCAGCACCCAACGTTGGATGAGGAAAACTGTTGTCTAGTAATTTTGTGGATATACTCACTACCCCAGTAGGTTGGTGATAATAAGTGTGTTATTCCTCAGAGAAAGAATGGCACCACTAGCACCATCATCAAGTCTAAGGATGGTCGCAAGACAAAAGCCTCTGAACAGCTAGCTGCTACTGCAAACATGGCCACCCTAGAGGCCCAGGATGACAGCAAGCAGTCAATAACGAAATCAAATGTCGTGATCCGCAACCTATTTGGAATGTTCCGAATGTTAACTCTGTAGTTGAACGATCTCCGTGCCCTCTCAACTGTACAGTAAACTCTTAGACAGAAAAAAGCGTTGTTCTGATCAATGATCATATTCTTAAGGGGTCAGGCACTTACATCCTCGCATACCTACACCTAGAATGCAGTAAATAGAGACAACTTCCTGAACTGAGATTTAGCAAGTAACAGGAAGAATGGTTTCTTGATGGTTTTTCAAGTGGGAAGAGTCACCAGTCTCTTGACCTCAGAATTTCTGTGAGAGTAGGGCAAGCTCTTTAGACTGAACTAATGGTATAATATTATCTATTCCCATAGTAAAGCACATGAAGGACTCCAGGGTTAAAACAACATAACACAATCGTGGTTTACAGACAGCGGTCTCGATATACTTCACGAGTTGACGGACGTGACATAAATATCAATCGTAATGGTTATAAAAAACCTTCCCAGGTAAGGATAAAAGTTATCGCGCTTTAAATTTACCGCGCTTCAGATTTTCTCGTCTTTCATTAGCTAGAACAGTGGCAGTCAACTGGATTTCTATATAGAAAAATCCCCATTTAGACATTTAAAAAACAGAAAGATTGAGCGAAGAAATATTCACTTTTCAATTAGATCCTCATCTCTGGCTCTACTCTAATATATATAGCATTTTTATTACAATACACAACAGTTTACCAAACAAGTGGTGATAAGTTTGTTAACAATAATTAACAATAATTTAAAATATTCTGTGTATATAAACATATATATAATTGTAGAGCCTGGAAGAGGAATTTATCGAAAAGAATATTCTTTGCTCGATTATTTTGTGTTTTATAGATGTCTGAATGAATATTTTTGCAATAATTAAAGTGTCAAAATGACAATGGGTTGATAATAAACGAAGAAAATCAATACACATTTAAAAGGTAGAAATGGATAGAATAAATTAATTTTACAAGGATAACACGTAATTAAAGATGAAGTGGTCAGAAAAAATAAAATAATTTGCACAATTATAATTTTAAAGGTTTAGAAGGAGGGGGCGAAGTAGTCAGGTTTATACAATCATGTAACGATGGCCAAGGCAAGGAGAGTGACTACACAAATTTCTTGTGAACACATAGACTTGGCTTCTTCAGGTGGATTCCTATTGCTTCAACTATCTGTAGAAGACGAACTCGTAGAGCAAAATTAAGATCAGTAGGGGTGTGATAGATAATTTTAAATGCTATATTAACATCAACCTTATGCTCAGTATCTACAAGGTGTGCTACAATAGAGCGACGAATAGATCTTGTTTGTCCCTTGCTTAACCATGTCGGATGATGTTCGGAAATACGATCATTGTAGCTGGCTCCGCAGCTACAATTAGCCGTACAAATAGGCAGGTTCATCGTTATGTGGCTACTTTCACATGCAGAGGAAAAATAGGCAAATGAGACACTGTATAGTAGTGAGACAACTTTGTGGAACTTTCATCTAGCCTGTATGTTTCGCTCTAATATTTCTGTCCCTCAGACCACTAACAAAGTATTGTTAAATGTATTCTTGTAGTATGATTCGATGGCACAATTACTGGCAGTTAATAATATTATCTATGCGTAATATTCATGATACTTCCTGCGCCATTAATGTGCTCCCTATTTCAAAAGAAGTGTAAACTGTGATGACTGAATTTGTTGAATACTTAAGTCAAACATCTTAATTATTTTTTTCCCTTCACTTTCCCCAGTGGAACATAGGGCTTAAAGCTAATGACTTGAAGTTTCTGTAGCAGTGTTTATTTTACAGGATGGGGTTGGTAGCCTCATGCCCAACCTTTCCTCTTTACCAGCATTATTTCCGGCTCAGCGAGGTAAAGGAGTGCGTCGGCCGGACCCGGACCATGCGCATGGTAGGCGAGCGTCCTAACCGCTGTACCACCGACACACTTAAAACCTGGGAGTCCTGGACAGCTGTTTCGTCCCAGTTTGGGACTCTTCACTGTACGCACCCACCGGGATTCGAACCCAGGACCTTCTGGTTACAAGGCGAGCTTGTATACCATTAAGCCACTGGGACCCATCTTAATTATGTAGATGCTTAATTTATGTAAGTGAATTTGGTCTGTATTACTTTTAGGAATGTCGAGTCGTAATGAGGCCTGTCAGTTAATTAAATTCAGTGGAAGCAGATGCAGTCGCATTCCGACAAAGACATCCGAAAAACTGACGAGTTTTTTAGGACTTATGACCAGATACATTCAACAGCCAGGTCTCACAGCCATAGAGGAAGAAGGAGCGGACTGCTGAGCAGTACACACGCCCTTTGGTTGATAGCCGGATATCACACCTACGCCAGAGACGCCGTAAACTGGCATATGCGAAACGAGACTCCTGTATTCATGCTGAGATTTCGTCAGTGATCAACCAGTTGGGGCTGATGTAACTCCCGAAATCAGTGAAATGGTCAACGCGCTCTACCAGTTCACTGCCTATTTCGAAGTTAGGCGTCAATATAGTCCAGTCCTGTAGCATCGTCTTACATTTGGCGGGAGCGAATAGCATGCCAAACATTCGTAGATTGCTACTCAAGGTGTTCAGAAGACTGCATTTTGTCAGCGTCTTCACCTAGTTGAGAGGACTATGTCATCTGTATATTCTAAGTCAACGAGATTATTCCTTGATGGTAACAAGTCAATCCCTGAGCCGCTGTAGTCAGTTAGGGTTAATTCCATTAGTACATTATTGATGAAATTATATAGAAATGGGGATAATGGGCATCCTTGACGGACGCCACTAGTCGTCACCACTTCAGATGACAACTCCCCGTGAGCCCTCACCTGGCTGCATGAGTACGAGTAGAGTACCTTTATCAGCGCAAGGCACTCTACTCGTCGGCAGTAGTAAACACTGCATCACACTGCCATTTCCCGCTATTATAGACACGCACTGAACCAGTGTCCCATAGTTTCCGCAGAATCCTGGAAAACGTCTTCAATTGTTCAACTATATCTCTCACGCCTTATCCGACTCCAAGTGCAATCACTTGGTCCACAATTTTGCGATGTATTGAGATATATCAACGAATTACAGACCAAAGTTCAGTTCGAGAATCGAACTTTGCAGATATTTGATTTGTCACACCTAATTCTGAAAAACATCTCGAGCAATTTAAAGCTGCAATTTTCGACAGCCGCTACAAGTACATGCGTGCACGACTGAGTCATTATTATCTGATAACGAAGAGAGGCAGAAAACAACTTCAAGAAAATAAAGACATAATCCTTGTCTGGCCTGATTTAGGGGAATTGTATTGAATAAATCAGATAATGTCGAGAAACAAACAAACGTACTATCAGACGAATACCAAATTCTTCAAATCACCCAACCGAGACGAACAGAAAACCTCCTTGCAAAATTACTGAATAAAATGAAAGAAAATTCAATTATGACATAGATGTATGAACAAACAAAACCATGCAATTCAGTTTATGCCGAGACAATATGGATTGCCTGAAGTGCAATAAGAAGGAT
Source organism: Trichobilharzia szidati (assembly GCA_944472155.2). Lineage (NCBI taxonomy): Eukaryota > Metazoa > Platyhelminthes > Trematoda > Strigeidida > Schistosomatidae > Trichobilharzia > Trichobilharzia szidati. Next base: position 142,699,024 of record OX235279.1, on the reverse strand, counting down.
GTCTCACTTCGACATATTATAGACATGGAGTCAACTCACCATATCATCAGATTGCAAAGTGGTTAGCAGATATCCTTGAACGGGTAAGGAGACATATGACAAGGTCACAGCCTTAATGATGTATTTGACTCTAATCCTCCAATTAACAGACATTTTGGTGTTCTATTCAAAAATGACTGCATAGTTCTACCCTCCATAGAGCTAAAGAGCCAACATAATGCTGAAACACTCCAAGATTCCATCTTCAAACGCAGAACGGACATACTTAGAAATTGATAAATGCATAAATTCCATTCAGGTACACGCGCACACACATTGTAGGACAAAAAACGATCGGAGTTCAATGAGACCCTGCAAAAATGAAAGAAGTGACATTCATCAAGCATGCCTAAGCCACGGGAATCCTAAGATGTCGTCAGTTACTGAAAGGCAATTGCTACTTCTTCCAAACGGGTACCGCTGGATGCAAGTCGCTCTATGCGACTATCGAAAACAGACTCATCGCACATCTGCAGCCAGAAGAGACTAGATTTTACATGTGTACCTAACCAAGCGTTGTAAACGCGAATTTTAACGACCATACTAATTTAGTGACAGTATTATAAAGTATTCACATTGGCCGACGTTCCCTTGACTTCAGCAAAGCCATTGGAAATGTCATGTGTTTCTCACAGATAACGAACTTTACAATTGTTTCCGACAGTTCACCTGAGAAGATGAGGGTAGACACGATTGTTTCTTTAAATTTTACTCCTTTGCGTTCCCAATGGAACATATGGCTTGAAGCTAGAGCTTTAAAGTTACGATAGCAATGGTTGCATCTTTACGGGGTGGGGTTGCTAACCTCACGCCCTACCTTCCCTCTTTACCAGGCTTACTACCAGCTTAGTTAGGTTTAAGAGTGCGTCGGCCGAGAATCGAACCACGGACGCCCAGCGTAGTTGACGACCATTCTCCCACTGAACCATCGACTGTGGGAACACTGATTTTTGTTAATATTGTAACAGTTCAAGAAGACATACCAAACTTACAAATCTTGACCACCACCACCACCAAGTGATCAATTACTATTTAGGTATGAAACATTTGGACGTTGAATTAAGGGGAAATTCTTTGAGTACACCATACCTTAAATTGGATTTACAAGTTTATTCACTGAATAAAAACTTTGATTTAACCTCTAAATGTTAACAAAATTTAAAATGTTCCCTGAATACATATATTATATATTATATTACAAACAACACGTATATTTACAGCATGTGTGCACATTCAAAATCAAGAGAAATTGCCCAGAGAAGAGTTTCAATTTGAAATTTACACTCAATGATTGTTAAATGCACGAATACACAAATGCCATTCGAATTGTAAATGGATTGGATCACATTGATTTCATTGTCTACGGCGTCGTTTATTACCTGCACTGGTAGAAGTAGATTCAGTATTTATTATGGAACGTTGATCACTTTTTAGAAAGTTAAGTAATAGACTGCGACCATTCTCATCTGAATTCTGATATAATCGAAACAACAGGCTAGGTGGTGGAGCAGGCAAAAGGTGATCTTCATCAACACTTTCATTATTTCTAGTGTCATATAGAGTGGGACCAACACTCTGTGACAATACACTATTCTCATGACTAGTTGATGCATGACTTTCATTACTGTCATCATTTGTGCTAATATTTATGACTGCAGGAGGGGTAGGTTCCTGTAGAGCTTTCGATAGCTTTTCATTATAAGAATAACAATTCAAGTCTTAAGATTGATTTCTGTTTCTTGTTGTATTTTGTAAACCAACCAGAAGACGATTACGTAATTCTGCAGGAAGTAGTTCAGGATTCATTGGACACGTTTTCTTATGACTGGGTAAAATGCACAAGCGACCGATAAAATCGCATCCTAGAGAACGCCAAGGACATGATACCTGAAAATAAAAATAAACTAAATAGGTGAATAGAAAGAATAAGAATACGGCTACTTCAAAATATAAAAGCCTCAAGCTTACAACCCCCAGCCGCGTTCACAAATCAGGACGCCAAGGAATTTTCTAACAAACAATTGACGACACGTAATACAGTAGGTGTAGATGGGATTCAGTTACAGCATAATGAACAGTGAAATGAAACATTAACTGACTGACTGGATTCAACATAGAACTTGGCACCGATCTACAGCAGTTTGAGTTCCCACTCCCTCCTCCATGCAGCACACGAAGCAAGAAAAGAGAGGCTCAAAAGAGAGATAGTAAACACTGGTGTGGGTGAGGGAAAAAGAACAGTAATAACGAAGGACGATGGATATGATATATCACAAAGAGTGAATTTATCCGCGCTGTCACTGAGAACGATTTTGAACCATATTAAAAATCTTCTCCAACCATTGGTTCTTACCATCCCAAGGACCCCCCACCAACCAAGCATTCTACACCGCCATACGTGTCTGGCTTAAACTAACTGTTGTGGATTTGATTTACCGATGAAGCCATGTTTTAGTTTGACCACCATTAGCTCTTTTCCTGCCTGATCCAACCTATGTCAGCTAACATTACCCGCCGAAGAATGCGATGGCTAGGCGCATGCGTAATACAAGTTCTAACTATCTCAACCGATATACCTTCATAACCTCATCGAATAACTTTTCCTCGTTGCCAAAAAACACACGAAGCCTAACCTCAATATTCCTCACTTCAGTATACCACCCAACACACACGGGAGATAGAATGCAGTTAATTCCATCATATAATCGGTTTAGTCTGGATTCTAAAAAAAAAATCAAATTTAGCACATTTCCCAATGAAACGATGACATCACAATGTTGGCATCAGTGGCTATCTTTATCAGTAGGTAACGCGACTACAAACACTTGTGCACCTAGGTAGTGAATTTTCTTCTAATTTTTCCTCATAAATTCTTACAGTTGTACATTGTATTAGCAAATGATTACTTGAAAAAGAGAGTATAAACCAATGCCAACGATACTCTCATTGTCTGTACTCACTAAACGTACAAAAACTTACCTTATATTCGCCTATTATATTTTCAACTATAAAATCATGATGCATGGATCCTTTTGGGATAGGCAAACGATCAACCGGACAGGTAGGCGAGTCACGAATCCACGGGTCGATACACTAAAAACAAAGACGGTAAAAACAATACAGTGCAAAAAAAATCTATATATATTAGGAAATTTACTACATTCCTGTGTGTTTAATGAACATTTCCATTTTATGGATTAAAAATCAATATGAAGAATTTCTTTTGTTTTCATCCATGTACTGGCATTTATTATTATTATTACGGTGTGCGGACAAGTGAATGTGCTTCACACGAGTAATGATTAGCCCAATTCTCTTCGATTTCCTTTGAATTTTTCGATCCCACTGAATTACAGATTAATAGAACAAATAACTCACTGACTGGTTTCAACAGAGAACTTGGCACAGATGCACAGCAGTTCGAGTTGCCACACTTCCTCCATGTAGTACACAAGGCAAGAGAAGACAGTTAAGAGAGATTCAAACGAGAGATAACAAACAGAAGTGTGAATGAGGGAAAAAGAATAATAAGCACACTAAGTCCTCCTGATCATCATTCTCCTTTATTCCTGTCACCCCCCCCCTTTCTTTTGCTTCCCTACTACCGTCAGTACTATTCTACCGATAGGTATATATAATATATCGAATTATCCTAGTCACCCTGCAATGTTATTCGCGTATATTTATTGATAGTATACCCTCGAAACGCACTAGATCTCAAGGCTCTAAAAAGTGCAGTCTCTGTAAGCACATTGTTACCTACTACGAGCACTCTTAGTTGATGAGTCCCATACAGGAGAAAATGTGCATCCTGGATTATACTGCTAGTTACCAATAAGCAAATACAGCCGTCGTATAAGCAAATATACATTATTAGGTAAAGTGATATTTAGACACTTAACACTTACACTTTTGCAAAATGAGTGGCCGCATGGTGCACGTTGAGGATTAGAAAATGCCTCCTGGCATATAGGACAGAGGAGATGCGGGCTGATAGATGATGGGTTAACGAAAAACCTAAAAGGTATTTATTTTATTTCATTGAAAGTGGCTACCTTTCTTCGGGAGCAGGCTCAGATTTCCTTGGAGCAGCTCTTTTAGTAGAACGTCTACGTTCCATCGGTTTAGATACCAATATGTTTGTTTGTAGACTTTTTGTGCTAAAATACAAAATGGAAAAGAAATCATAATTATTTTAAAATCATAGACTGCCTATACTTGATTCATAGATGCTTTAAAAAACGCTGTTTATTTATACGGAAGAAACTCCAAGACAAATATTCTTACAACAAGAAGTGTTGTCGGCGACCATACCACGTTGAAAGCACCGGTTCTCGTCCGATCACCGAAGTTAAGCAACGTTGGGCCCGGTTAGTACTTGCATGGGTGACCGGCTGGGAATACCGGGTGTTGCTGGCTTTTTCGCCGAAACGGCGAAAAGAACCTTAAGATTAAGGGTTTTCGGGTTGTTCAAGTTCGCAGTTTAATGATCCCGAAACCTCTGTGGGTAGGCCGGGGAAGCACCAAACTGGATTAACAGTTTGCTACACAAACGCCCGCAGCCTGTTAAATAAACGGACTGAGCTGGTTAACATGATAGACTCCGGAAACCCGGATGTAATTATTATCACAGAGACATGGCTCACACCCGATGTCACTGACAGCGAAGTTAACCTGCCAAACTTCGAAGTGCATAGGGTAGACCGACTAAACCGCAAAGGAGGTGGCGTAGTCATTTACCTCAAGAAATGCTTAACCGTGCGTAGTATCGAAGCACTCGCTCACGAAAGTGAGTCGTGCGAACTTCTACGCTGCAGACTTAAATGCATAGGCCAAGACATTGACCTCATTGCTATGTACCGCAGTCCTAACTGCAGTGCAGATGACTTCCTGATAGAGAAGCTAGGCTCCTGGACCTCGAAATGTCGAAGTCTCGTAGTTGGCGACTTCAATGCCCCAACAGTTGACTGGACGAGCCTAACAACTCCATCCTCAGTCAACTCCTTTGACTATAAACTGCTGGAATCTAGTATATCGTTAGCTCTAGTCCAACATATCATCAAGCCCACGCGCTATGACTCACAGCACTCCTCCTCAACTCTGGACCTAGTGTTCTCCCATGGTGAGGATGTAGATCTCATACAACATCTTCCTCCTTTAGGAAGAAGTGACCATGCTGTGCTCACTTTCAAGTTCACAGCAACGGCAGCAAGGGCCAAAACCCCATCTCGACCAAACGTTTGGAAAGCTGATATAAATGCAATCGTCTCAGCAGCCAACTCAGTAAACTGGTACGTCAACCCAGAGTCTCAAGTAGAAGCCGCATGGAACCAATTTAAACAACTTTACGCCCAAGTAACTGAACCTTTCATCCCTTGGTCTGTCCCAAAGGGTCGGAAACACTGCCCTCCTTGGATAAACCGAGAGATTCGTAAGTTACTTAGACGTAAACACAAATGTTGGAACTTGTTTGCCACACTTGAGACTTCTGAGACCAGGCAATTATACAACACTGCTAGAAATAAAGCTATTGCAGAAATCCGCAAATCAAGGATGAAATTCGAAGCACACCTGGCTCAAAATGCAAAGGCACAACCTAAGAAAATTTTCTCGTACATGAATTTCAGGAATAAAACATCCAATGGTGTCCCAAACCTGACTATCGACAATGACACAATCGAAGAAGATCAAGAAAAAGCAGAAGCAATGGCAAACTACTTCTCCCAAGTCTTCACTCAGGAGTCGTCACAGCCTATAGGATCAGCTCTGGCTGCATCAGAAGAACATGGGATAGATTCCATTGACATCGACCAAGGCATCGTGCTCAACTGCCTAAGGAAACTAGATGCAGGGAAATCAATGGGTCCTGATAATCTTCACCCAAGGCTTCTCAAGGAGTTATCAGCACACATAGCCGGCCCTTTGACTACGATCTTCAAGCTTTCTCTCCAAAATGGAGTGTTACCGCGTGACTGGAAAGACGCCATAGTAACCCCCATCCACAAAGGAGGATCAAGACAAAGCCCTTCAAATTACAGGCCTATCAGTCTCACCAGCACTTTAATTAAGACACTGGAGAGAATCATCAAGAAAAGCATAATGGCATATCTAGAAAACAGAAGCTTATTATCAAGAGCACAGCATGGCTTCCGAAGGAACCTCTCATGCCTGTCAAATCTTCTCACTGCAAGAGAAAGCTGGGTTAAATCCAGGGACAACAGAAGACCCGTTGACGTCGTCTTCATAGACTTCAGCAAAGCCTTTGATAAAGTACCTCACAAAAGACTACTCATGAAGTTGGAAAGTCTTGGTATCAAAGGCAGCTTACTAAACTGGCTCAGGGAATTCCTCATAGATAGGAGGCAGAGGGTTAGGATCAACTCGAAACTCTCCTCCTGGACAGCAGTACGCAGCGGAGTGCCACAAGGCACGGTACTTGGACCTCTCCTATTTATTTTGTATATCAATGAGTTATCTCTACTCACCGATTCCCCTATGGTCCTATACGCAGATGACTTAAAAATTTGGAGAGAGCTGAAGGGCAACAGTGACACGTCCACGTTGCAAGAGGACCTCAACAAATTGTCAGAGTGGTCCATAGAATGGATGCTCCCGATAAACGTGACAAAATGTGCAACCATGCGCATTGGACAAGCAAGCACGAGCTCTTATGAACTAGAGGGAATTACACTTCCATCAGTTCAGACTTACTTGGACTTAGGTGTCATAGTTAGCCACGACTTAAAAACTACAGCACACTGTCGCGCGGTGGCTGCACGTAGTTTCAGGTCATTATGGGCAATTCGTAGAGCCTTCACTAGAATCACCAGAGATATGTTCACCTCCTTATATACATCTCTGGTGAGGTCAAGACTGGAAAACTGCATCCAGGCCGCCAGCCCTTGTCTAAAAGGGGACTCACTTATTCTAGAAAGGGTTCAACGGAAAGCAACACGTATGATTCATGGCATGACTAACTTATCATACGAGGAAAGACTAGACAGTTTAAATCTCTTCTCCTTGTCATACCGTAGGCAGAGAGGAGATTTAATCACAATGTTTAAAATTTTAAATAATGACTACGGACCTGACCTATTTTCTCTTTTCCTTCCCACCAGGTCGGAACACCTTAGAGGACATAGCAGGAGAGTTCAAAAGCCAAGAAGAAATCATATTGCTGTTGAGTACTGGTTCTCACACAGAGTCATAAACTCTTGGAACCGACTCCCAGAAGAAGTGGTGTCTGCAACCTCAGTTGATTCGTTCAAGAAGGGTTTGGACAACCACAGAAGTTTACTAGAAAAGGATTAACATAGGCTCCAAGCCTTCTATCCTCAAACAATAAATCTGAATCTGAATCTTGTTGCGGCGTGTTCTATTTGACTAAATTAGCGTATACGTATATCTTAATACTTCTTCTCGTTTATAATTGTGTCCTAACGTTGTGCTTACTCGACACACACAACGTAAATCAGAAGACACCTGAGAAGGTGTAGGAATGTGTATTCCCGCCGTAATCAAAATTCAAAAATTGAGCGAGTACAAAAATGTATCAATTGCTAACACGCAAGATTTAGAGTAATAATAATAAACAAATCAAAGTACAGTTGCACAATGAAAGTATAGTACGATGATGAGTAATAAAATGGGTCACTACAATAGCCCCTCCGTAGAATGCGGGTAAATGAAGTTTACCTGTATTCGGAATGATATTGTAAATTACAAGGAAAAAAAGGTATGAAAACCGAATTGAGGCTTTTAAGTTTTCTGAGGTTCGATTATAACTGTATATATTCGAAAATGTTAACAACTTTGAAACGAACTAAAATGTTTAGAAAGTTGTGCAACATGTAACAATAAAAGCAGAAAAATTATTATTAGAATAATAATCAGGTTGTTATTGTAAAGAGTTACAGAATAGATTTATATCTTAACATACAGTTAATAGTATCGTAATAAGGTAGTATGGAAATGAATTAGAAATAAATTGTCTGTACAAATCTTTGTGGCCAATGTACTCGTCTGCCTGATTTTGTGATTCTTTCTGTTTTGTTAGCCGGAATATCATCAGATTTTGAATATTGAGATGATGTTGATTTGGGTAAACATTCACCTCTATTTCCATGAGAGCTGGTTTTGCGCGATCGATGCTCACATTCTCGTGTTTTCCTCCGCGTTCGACAGTGATGATTTTGATTGTTCTGCTTATTACTTTGAATGGTCCGTCATAAGGTGGTTGAAGTGGTTTCCTTACACCGTCGTGTCGTATGAAAACATGCGTGCAATTTTCTAGTTTTTCAGGCATGTATGCTTGGTTGAGCTGATGTCGCGGCGGATGATATCTTAAAAGGCTCATATGTTGTCTCAGTTGTTGTGCAAAAGTAGTTTCGTCAGCTGGAACTTCTGTGGCTGGGTTGAAATATTCTCCAGGTAGTCGTAAAGTAGTTCCATAAATTAATTCTGCTGGACAACATTTGATATCTTGTTTTATTGTCGAACGTATTCCAAGAAGTACAAGAGGTAATTTATCGCTCCACTTATCATCGTCCTTCACTGCCATCAACGATGCTCTCAGTTGACGATGAAATCTCTCCACCAAGCCGTTTGAACTGGGATGATATGCAGTAGTACGTATACGTTTGATTCCCAGTATTTCTGTGAGTTGTTGGAATGAATGGCTTTCGAATTGGGCACCTCTGTCTGTAGTAATAATGCTGGGCACTCCGAAGTTGGAAATTCAATTTTGTATGATGCTCTTTGCAACAGTTTCAGCAGAAATATCAGGTAAGGGACAAGCTACTGGCCATCTCGTAAATCTGTCAATACACGTTAAAATGTACGTAAAGCCATTAGATGGTGACAACGGTCCAACGATGTCAATGTGTATGTGTTGGAACCTTCCATCAGGTTCTGGAAACTGGCCATTAGGTGAGACTGTATGTAGTTGTACTTTTGACTTTTGGCGGGCTAAACATGCTCTGGTCCACTGTTTAATCTCACGATTCATATTCGGCCATACATATCGGTCACTTATCAGTTTAACTGTTGCTCGGATGCCAGGGTGAGAAATGCCATGTATTTTGGAAAAAACTGATCTTCGCATTTCTAGTGGGACAAAAGGGCGCAGTTTACCTTTGGAAACATCACACGTAATAGTTTCGCCTTCATCAAGCATAACATCTTGCAAACGTAAGGAAGTACTCGTGCTATTTTTTATTCTTTTCAGATCCTCGTCCATAGTTTGCAGTCTAGCTATATTTTTGAGATCAAACTGGTTTTTTCTAAGGTATTTATATGGATGCGGGATAACGCATCTGCTACCTCGTTTTTATGTCCTTTGATGAATCTAATATCTGAAGTGAACTGAGAAATAAACTCGAGGTGTCGGAGTTCTCTTGGCGAGTACTTGACGTGCTTTGCATTCATGGCCTTGGTTAAAGGTTTGTGGTCTGTGTAGATGGTAAACGGTATTCCTTCTACCATATGACGAAAGTGTTTAACAGCGAGATAGACTGCTAGTAATTCTTTACTGAATGCACTATATCTTGATTGAGTGGCGTCTAGACGTTTGGAGAAAAAGGCGAGAGGTTGCCATTTTCCATCAGAAAATTGTTGAAGAGCTGCACCGACGGCGACGTCTGATGCATCTGTCATAATACCTATAGGAGCGTTGACGTCGCGACGTATTAGTAAAGTTTCTGAGCTTATAGTTTGTTTCAGCTTTTCAAATGCCTCGATTGCTGAAGTACTCATGTGCAGCGATTTTGCATGACCTTTTAGTAGATCTGTCAGAGGTTGGGTCAGCTGTGCACAGTGAAGAATGAAACGGTGATAAAAATTGACGAGACCAAGAAATCTGCGTAACTTTTTGAAGGAATCTGGAATCGGGTATTCTTTTATGACTTGCAGCTGTTCTGCTATTGGTCGAATACCTTGATTGTCTACCTGATGTCCCAAATAATTTATAGTTTTCTTACCGAATTCACATTTACTTGGTTTAATGACAATTCCATATTCGGCTAAACGTTTAAAGAGTGTTTCTAAGTGATGTTGGTGCTCCTCAGGGGATTTACTTGCAACCAGTATATCATCTATTTAAGCGTAAGCGAGTGGGAGGCCGTGCAATACCTGGTCAATGAATCTCTGAAATGTTTACGCTGCGTTAGTCAAGCCAAATGGTAGGCGGACGAACTCGAATAAGCCAGAAGGAGTGGTTACCGCCGTTTTGGGGATGTCCTTGGGCTCGACCGGTATATGGTGGTATGCACGAACGAGGTCAATTTTGGAAAATATCTGTGCACCTACCATATTATGGAAAAAATCGTGGATGTGCGGAATTGGGTATCTATCTGCTATCGTCTGCTTATTTAAAGCTCGGTAATCTCCACATGGTCGTATCTCTGTTGAGTTTTTCTTTGGTACCACATGCAGTGGTGATGACCATGGGCTGTTTGACGGTTGTATTATTCCTAGATCCAATAATCTGTTGAACTCTGCTTTTGCTATTTGCATTTTAGCTGGATCTAAACGACGTGGTTTTGCTGAGACCGGTGGAGGTTTAGTTACAATATGGTGTGTTACATTGTGTTTGAAATAGGCTGTGGAGTAATCGCTCTGTGTCAGTTCAGGAAATTTCTCTAGCAAAATATCGTACCTGGATAATTGATCTGTTGTGACTACCATCAAGCGAATACTGTCGACATCTGTGGAGATGCCTGAAATCGATATTTCACGACTGCTATCTATCAATCTGTGGTGACTAGAGTCGACTAGCAATTCGTAGTGTTGAAGAAAATCCATTCCAATGATAGGAAAAGTTACGCCGGCGACTACGAACTCCCACTCAATTGGTGTACTCCAACCAAAATTAGGTTTTGTCTCCGAGTTCCAAACGTTTTTACGGTAGAATTGTTCGCAGCCTTGAGAACTAATGCTGGGTTTGGTTGTAAGCGTTCGTTGGGTGTTGGGGGAACTACACTGATTTCTGCACCGGTATCTACCAGGAATTGTGCCCCCGTTATTTTGTCTGTCACCCTGAATAGACGGCTGTGGGACGTGTGTTGGCCAGCGACCGCAGTCGTCACCGACCGCCGGCCTTTTCGTTTCCCAACGCCACCGTTTGTTGGAAAGCACAAGGTTGTGTGCACCGTTTTGCGTGTACCCCAAATTTCCGATGATACCAGCATATAGTCTGTTGTAGGCTATATTTACGCATATTGCGTGAGTGGCTACGCTGTCTTCTGTACGTTGTGGTAGGTTGTCTATTAACCCTCATTGCCATTAATTGCTCGGTGAGCACGTCGATTTTACGTTCTAAAGCTTCTATGCATTCGTTTGACGTTTTGTCGACTTTGTGTTCTAGAGTCTGTATTCTATCGTGAGTGTCTGGTATTCTGCTAGTGGAAGCGACAGATTGAGGTGTTGACCTCTCGTACATGCGATTCGCGATTTCGGTGAGCCTTTCTATGTCAATGTTGTCGTCTCCGAAAGCAAGAACTTGCTGGATGTTTGCAGGAAGTCGTCGCAGCCAGATTTGGTAAAAGAGACGTTTATCGATTTCTCTTCCGGCAACGAGGCTTTGCATATGCCTCATGAGTTGCGATGGGGTTTTATCACCTAACTCAACACTGCTTAACAGGCGATCGAGTGCTTGCCTATCCGAAAGCGAAGTGCATCGAAGTACCTCTTCCTTCAACTTGTCATAAGGCGCTTCTGTGCTGGGTTGAGCGATGTATTGCCTAACCTGCTCGGCGACTTCGCTGGTAGTACTGTACTCAAAATGCCAAATTTAGCTGTCTGTGACGTGAGCTTATTGCTAGTCAAATAATGCTCCAGTCGTGCAAACCAAAGATGAGGGTCTCTGGGCTTAAAACTGGTACAGTAAGAGAAATAGTACTAACAGATTCCAGCTCTAAGTTATCAGAGGTATTGGAAGACATGTTACAATTCGTAAAAATGGTTTGAGAGTAGCAAAATAGCAAAGTTTTTGCACACTAAGGATATGGCAAAACAGTAAAAACATGCAATTCAGATGCTTACCGCAATTTACTGCAGGTTTTGCGATGAGATAGCACAAGAATGAGTTCGAAATGTCTGAAACTTTATTCTGTCTTCATTTTCATCAACTGTCCCTTCACGCACAATAGCATGCAGTAACTACACACACTCAAGCATTGTAACCTGAACACCACGAAATTTCTACAGGTAACTTGCTTAATGATGAATGCTTTAAAGATATGAACCATAAGTGCACCTGCTATATCCTCCATACCCACAAGTAAATCATTAAGGATCTCAGAATATCTTAGCGATATAAAAATGAATAATTATTAAGAGTGATATAACTTACGTAACAGGTGTAGTAGTTGTAGGACACAGCTGCTAGCTACTATTCGACAGAAAGCTGATACTAATTTAAGCAATCTGACATTTAAGGAGGACCATCTGTACTATTCTTCTTGCCCCAATGCACACTCATATCAACATAATCTGATTCCATGTTATGCACTGAACAATTACGGTCTCCCAAAATTCTATGTAACAGTGTAGATTAAACTACTTTCACATCTTCGCCTGAGCAATTTTAGCTACGAACTTCATCGAAGTGGATATGATCAACATGAAATTCAGCAGCTTGTCTCATTCACTGCATGATCTCTTCGATACGTTATGGAAGATTTCTATCATCAAGGATGATTATAAAAGTGTTGAACATCCTCAAAACGTACATCTAATTTATTTCTGTGGGCTATTTCTCTTTTATTCTTACTTTCTTATAGAATAACTCTTATGAAAACAACCACTGCCTGCAGTGAATTTACAAACTTAAGATCTAAAACAACTAGCAAATAACGAAGCCTTAAGGCTATTAAACGCAAAAGACAGTCTTACTATACGAAATTTCTTATAAAGGATGACTTTTTTAGTAATAAATCGTCTGGGATATCAAGACAATTTTATCCATTATTACGAACACATAAAAATACATCTTTTTTCTGCTACAGAACCCTAAAACTAGTCAAATATAATCTATTTTCATAGAACTGAACCATTATAGCGCCTCTATAGGCGTGAACGCGATAACCCATACAGTGCGCGAAAATATATCTCGATAACGTTTATCCTCACGCAACATGCACATCTGGTCAAATTCGCCACATGGAGCAGAGTTGTCCTCTGTGTTCTGACAATTCTAAGAGTACGTTACAATCTGCCAAGATTTATAGTGCCGAAAAAACAGTATAAATATCTATATTTGTCGTGTAGTTGTATATGTTATCATCATTGAAAGCCACAAGGGACAGGCAACCAAGAGTGACAGATACCACGGCGAAATGACCTTGAACTGACCATTCACATTTTTCCAAGTGAAAAGCTACTATACCAGATAATTATTTCGACAGAAACTCGTAGAATTTTACATCTCAGTGACCCTCTTCAAGTACTCAAGAAACTAATGCGTTTTGATTTTCATTATATGTCTTCATCCTTGAAATCGGTTTCGCCATGTTAAGGATGAGGACTTTATGCATTAATTCCCACCCCTGATGGAAAGCGATCATGGTATAATCTGCTTCCAGTTTATTGCTGCTGCCAAGATATCACTAGCTGGAATATCAAATCGGCTAAAAGTGTTGCAAATAAATGCTATATTCGCTAAAACTTTGTGAGAAGAGTAGACGAAAGGAAAGTGGTCACATCTACTTCGTTAGCCGACGATAAGCTTACAAAAGATAGAAGGTTGCCCAGGGGTTTGCTCAACCCTACCCATAAACAATGACTTCAGTGCAACAGTGACAACAAAGCATAGAACAAGTATAAGACTGAAATTATTTTTCACCAGAATCAATTAACCAAATTAATGGTGGCCGGTGAAGGCCTTCAGGAAGCCAGCTGACTGATTTGTATTTTTTCGGAGAAACAAAAGTGAGCATAGCGAAATGGAGCGTACACACAATGTTTGAGATCGCCTAAAGCGTTCACTTTGCGAAAAATGTGAAGATCTAATACAGATATATCGGGAATCTGTAATCGCAGATGTAATGTTAACAGATGAGTCAATTAATTGGTTGCGTCACGCAGACTGCAACCACAAGCTCATTGGGAGTGTGGCTATTACTATGTCACCTACAGCACTGAAGGTCCTCATGAAGTCAAAATCATTCATGAAAGCAAGACTCATGCGGAGGGTGGTGAGTTTATGATCATATTGCATTGCACTCTAAAAAATAGACCTAGAAAAAGTGGTGAAGACAAACAGTTGCAGACAGGGGTAGAAGGAACTTCAGCCCAGTGGCAGAATCAAAATTCCAGTGGGTGACATGAATATAAGAAAAAACTGGGAGCAGAAAACACGTTAGCAGAAATAACCATCGGTCGAGAGGCGTTCAGTGAACTTAATGAGAGTTTCTTACAGACTTCTTTGTCTTCGCTGATTTGGTGATTGGAAGCAGCGTATACAAGCACAGCGATATACAAGGCGACATCTTTTTCGCAAAACAGACAACGAAAATTAGGCAAACCCTATCTTAGTATCCAGAAAGTGCAGAAGCAACGAACTTGACAAATCACTGAGGAAGGAAAGCAGTCGCTGATTCAAAAGCATATCCAATGCGAAGAGCCTCCCAGGTCAAGCTGAAAGACCACAATTCAAAATTGATTTTCAGTTACTGAAACATGAGGCGAAAAAAGGGACTTTCCCATCAGTCAACAAGAAAATATTCAGAAACACTTAGTAACCTAATCCGGAGTGCCTCCGTTCATGAATATTAGAATGGTGAGGCAGAAGATGAACCGGTGCAAAGGTGAGCAACGCATAAAACGTGTCCAAAAATACCGTAACTGGGAAGTGCAAAACTACCAGTGTATACCAAGCCTTCAAGAAGAGCAAATATTTCGAAGGCCATAATGTTACCGAGACCCAGAAGTAAAGTAGGGCCTGAGAGAATCCTTTAGGAGCACTGAAAGCGGTACCAGAGGCCTCAGTGGATACAATGACGCCACTGCTATAAGTTCTAAAGAAAAGCAATGTATCACCAATAGACCGAAAAGGGGGCTACCTTGATAGCTTGAAATTGAAGGATGACTTAACCTATCGCCGGAACTGACACGACATCATGCGTCTGTCCTTTACAGGTAAAATATTGAGTCGTATCATACTTAGGAGATTAAAAGATTCCATGGATTCAGGAAAATCAAATCAAGAATGGATCAAATTACAATACTACGCATCATTATTAAATTAAGAAGAGGAGGGCAGCCACCCCTCTACCTAAAATTCATTGACTTTGTAAAGTTTGCCGAGAGCTTGAACAATTGTGAAACTCGTCTAAAACTATGAAGTGTCTAACCTTTATAAATCTCACTTGACAGTTACATAATGGTGATACCACATGCTAGGTAATCTGTAACATCGATTTTAGTAAGGCTTTTGGAGTGAAAGCAGGTGTTAAGTAAGGTCGGCTACTAAAACCGATGGCCTTCCTGGTTTTGGTGAACCGCATAGTGAAAGAGACGGTCGTACGTCGAGATATTGAAGAGATCATTGATGATGTGGATTTCTTAGATGATCACTTCATCTCACATAGAGTCGTAGATTGACGAGCGTAAACTCACAATGGAATTACACTGTACCATAGTGCACAAGTTCTGTCCTTGTATCAACGAAAACCAACAAGCTGGGTGAAAAGACAAGTAAGACAGGATTCCAGGTTACCATTTGGAAGAAAAAGGTGACGGAGATGCCAGCCAACAGCAACAAGTAGCGATCATCATCAGCCAGAGAAGTCCAAGGAAGTAGTACCTTAAATTTACCTGAACTTGCCAGCGTCATTTCGACTACACTTAGCACAAGGAACAAGGCCCTAGTGTCAGTGAATGTTTCGATATGATTCAGAGACTTGTCCTGAGTGAAGCCAAAACACCTGTATAGCCTGCTACGAAGCTTCTTCAATTTACGCCTTTTCTTGAGGTCGAGGGTCAGATGACCAGTTGAAAGTGATAAGCAAAAAGGAATGGTAGTACAGAACCAATCGAAAACCTACTACCAGATAAATATTTAGAATTGAACTGAGATGAAGTGAACATATACCGAGGAGACGGTTGAGTAATACCTCATTTCATACTTTCTAGTGGAAGCCATTGGGAAAGTGACAGGGTTCGTGTGATAACGAAGGGACAGAATGAGGAAGAAATGAAAGTTCGTGTGCATTCATGGATCTATCTGAAGGTGCTAACAGAGAACTGAGTAGACTGGAGATGTATTAAAAACCCCAATGGTCCGAATAGGTAGCAAGGACAGAATAATAACAATGACGCTGCAGCTGCATCTGAAGGGACTGTGCACTGCTGTGTGCCATTACCAACTTTACGAAGATCACCACAAGAGACGAAAACATGGCCATCCTAAATGATAAAGTTGGATCTGATTATTTTGTGCTAAATGCCCAAACTTCTTTCTAACTTTAGGGACCTGAGGAATCGGGAAGTTACACTGGGCAGATGAAATTAAAACTGTTACAGAGCTGCCTCATTCATGGATGGATTTCTAGGTGAATCTGGCTCAAATTGCCAAAGAAAAACATCTTCAAAATTACGAAGAAGTCTATGTGAACTTGATCTCGTTCACTTTCTTACTTCCGTCGCACCAAAATATTTTAGAGAATATTGCAGTTAACTTCCAAAGCCAAGAAGGAACTATATTACTGTCGGGTACAGGTTCTCCCGGCATGTGATCACTTCTTCGAACTACCTCCAAAAAGAACTGATGACTGAAAACCTAGTGGACACATTCACGAAGTTATCTAACAGAAACAGCTACTCACCTTAAAAGGATTAAAATTAGCTTAGTAGGCAATAAAATATTTTGATTCCGAAAGCTGAGCGGGGTATTCGGAAAGTGCGTTGCATCTGAGGGTCAACTTGGTATTATGTCTAACCAGGCGGCTACTCATTGTCGTGGGTTACAGTTCGGTGCATTCTCTAATGAGATTCAAGATGTCACTCAAGCGTGTGAAATAAATCATTCTGCCGAAATTATACCCTGCATAGCTCAATTATACCGAAATGAACTCTTCAGTGATGTTACTTTGGTTGTTCAAAATACACACTTTCCTGCACATAAAGCTATATTAGCAGCTCGTTCCGATTATTTTAGAGCATTGTTTTATGGAGGAATGGCAGAGTCTAGCTCAAGTGTTGTGCATCTGAACGACATTAATGTAATTGCTTTCAAAAATATCTTGCGTTACATGTACACTGGTCAAATAAAGCTAAAGAAGTCTAAGGTATGTTCAATTCGTTTTTTGCTTTTGCGACTAGTGAGTAACAACAGTGTTATCACATGCGGTTTAAGTTAATATATAACCAAGTCCAACTCTGTGTGTATTATTCAGAAATTATATGGGCTGAAGTTTTCTAGCTGTTTGGCTGCTCTATCGTTAACTGTTTCAGATTATAAAACGATATTTCTCGTCTAACTGTGTAGGAGCTTTAGGGAAGCGGTAACAATTAGTGATGTCTATCAGGAATGCTTTCCACCATCTTTACTGAGTTTGAAAAAAAACAAGAACAGTTTGCGTAAAGATTTCAAATTCAGATTAATTGGTTGAGGATAGAAGGCTTGGAGCCTATGTTAATCCTCTTCTAGTATATTTCTGTGCTTGTCCAAACCCTTGTTGAATGGATCAGTTGAGGTTGCAGACCACTTCTTCCGAGAGTTGGTTTCAGCAGTTAATGACGGCGTGAGAACCAGCACTCTACAGCATTTTGGTTTCTCCTTGGATTTTGAACTCTTGTGCTATGTTTCCTAAGGTGTTCCGACCTGTTGGGAAGGAAAAGAGAGAATAGGTGAGGTCCGTATTCATTATATAAGATTTTAAACATTGTGATTAAATCTCCTCTCTGCCTACGATATTACAGGGAGAAGAGATTTGAACTGTCTCATCTTTCCTTGTATGATAAATTAATCATGTCGAGACTCATACGTGTTGCCTTTCTTTTGACCCTTTCTAGAATATGTAAGTCCCTTTTAAGATAGGGACTGGCTGCCTGGATAGTTTCCTAATCTTGACCTCACCATATATATATATATATATATATATATATATATATATATATATATATATATATGAGGCGAATATATCTGGTGCTGCTAATTGCTCAGAAGGATCTGAAAATACGTGCAGCCACCGCGCGACAGTGTGCTTTAGTTTTTAAATCGTGACTTACTATGACATCAAAATCCAAATGAATCTGAACTGATGGGAGTGTTATTCCCTCTAGTTCTTAAGAGCTGATGCTTGCTTGTCCGATGCGCATGGTTGCACACCTGGCTACATTCATCTAAAGCATCCATTCTCTGGACCGCTCTAACAATTTGTTGAAGTCTCCTTGCAACGTGAGCGTACAACTGTTGCCCTTCAGCTCTCTCCAGATTTCTAAGTCGTCTGTATATAGGATCATAGGGGAATCGGTGAGCAGAGGTAACTCATTGATATACAAAATAAATAGGAGAGGCCCGTGCCTTGTGGCACTTCGCTACCCACTGCTGTCCAGGAGGAGAGTTTCGAGTGGATCCTAACCCTCTGCCTCCTATCTATGAGGAGTTCCCTATCCCTGCCTTTGATACCAAGACTTTCCAACTTAGTGAATAGTGTCTTGTGAGGAACTTTATCGAAGGCTTTGCTGAAGTCTATGGAGACGACGTCAACAAGTCTTTTGTCGTCCCTTGATTTGACCCAGCTTTCTCTTGCAGTGAGGAGATTTGACAGGCATGAGAGGTTTTCTTCGGAAGCCATGCTATGCTCTGGATAACAAATTGTTGTTTTCCAGATATGCTGTGACACTTTTCTAGATGATTCTTTCCAGTGTCTTGATTAAGGTGCTGGTAAAGTTAATAGCCCTATAATTTGAAGGGCTTTGTCTTGATCCTCCTTTGTGGATGAGGGTTTCTATGCCGTCTCTCCAGTCAAGCGGTAACAATCCATTTAGGAGAGAGAGAGAGCTTGAAGATCGTGGTCAATGGGCCGGCTGTGTGAGCTGATAGTTCATTTAGAAGCCTTGGATGAAATTTATCAGGACCCATTGATTTCTCTACATCTAGTTTCATTAGGCAGTTGAGCATGATGTCTTGGTCGACGTCAACGGAATCTATCCCATGCTCCTCTGATGCATCCAGAGCTGATCCTATGGGGAGTAACGACTCCTGTGTAAAGACTTGGGAGAAGTAGTTTGCCATTGCTTCTGCTTTTTCTTGATCTTCTTCGATTGTGTCATTGTCAGTAGTTAGGTTTGGGACAACATTGGATAATTTATTCCATAAGTTCATGTACAAGAAAATTTTCTTAGGTCGTGCTGTTGCATTTTGAGCCAGATTTACTTCGAACTTCATCCTTGGTTGGCGGATTTCTGCAATAGCTTTGTTCCTAGTGGTGTTGTATAATTTCCTGGTCTCAGGAGTCTCAAGTGTGGCAAACAGGTTCCAACATATGTGTTTGCGTCTGAGTAACTTACAAATCTCTCGGTTTATCCAAGGAGGGCAATGTTTCCGACCCTTTGGGACAGACCAAGGGATGAAAGGTTCAGTTACTTGGGCGTAAAGTTGTTTAAATTGATTCCATGCGGCTTCTACTTGGGACTCTGGGTTGATGTACCAGTTCACTGGGTTGGCTGCTGAGACGATCGCACTTATATCAGCTTCCCAAACATTTGGTCGAGCTGCGGTTTTGGCCCATGATGCTGGTGTTGTGAACTTGGAAGTGAGCACAGTGAGAATTTAAAAAGCGCTTCTTTTTCAAATGAGGTAGAATTTATGACATTTTATACCTTGCAGTCTCTAGCGGAGTTTGTTTCAAAGCCGTAAGGCATCAGTGCGTGTTTTTTTCTTTGCATGCTTTCCTCATGTCTTTTTCTATACTTATATTTTGTATCTATGTTTAGCTTACTCTTGAAATCTTGGGCCTTGCTCACCAGTATAATTTTCACAGTCTAGAAAGTGCACTGTCCACGTACTTAACACATTCACTCTGTCTAAAGAACGTATGGTGTGTTTTTGACATGGCTGTAATGTACAATCTGGATGGACTTATTACAGCCTGTTTAAGATTCTTAGATTGTCTTGCTCCTGCTCCTCTATGTGATCCACGCTTCCTGAAGTTATCACAGGTTAGTTTCTTTAAATTGTTTTTCTGTCTATACATGTATCTGCGTTAATATAGTTAGTTAGTTGGGACTCAATTCCCTGGGAAAGACTTTTCATGTACCAGACTATGAACTGCATATACTGTATTAGGGATGATGTTAGTACCCATTTGTCGAGGCTGAAATAGGCGGAGTAGACTAACTCCAATTACGTATGGTTCCATGTACTTGTATTTGTTGTCATGGTTCACTTTTACCACCTAAAGAAGTTGCTACATTAATTACTAAAGTTCAGACTATATTCATCTTCCACCAGTCTGACGTTTATTATCATTATTAAAACAAATATGGTATGTGGACATTAATAGAAGCGCCACACAATATGTTATGGTTTATGTGAGGACTAGAGTACTGCCCGGACGCCTAGACCGAAACAGATAGTTGTCTTAAGTAGCCGTTCTCCCAATTGAAGTTCTACCCACAAGTCGATGGAGCAGCATCAGTAGCTGCGTTCCCATGGTTCGCAGTAACCAAAACAGGTTTTTCAGCTCCCCTAGTCAGGCTTATATGTCCACCACTCCGGTTGTAAGCGCCAGACATTGGGATTTGCTTTTTCACTGTGAGTGACAGCTATGCCACATGAAAACAGTTAGTAGGACTTGTCTGGTAGATACTATGAATGCGTGGCTACATGGGAGTATTTCGAGACGGAGACCAGGCCGTAGATTTGGGGGTGGGATGGGATGGGGGTTGACGGTTACTTATGACTGTAGAAAATATTTCTATTTATTGTATTATACACAGTCCAAAATCACATTTTCATAATACTTGGGAATTTGTATGGATGTATACTGGTCATCTTCTGTTGTGAGACGTATATTGTCAATAATGTGGATTTTTCTTCATACTCTTAAAAATGTAGTTTCGCTGTGGTTCTGTTATAGTACCTCTGGAGACAGAACATTCCCTTCATCAAATGATCGAGAATGAAGGGCCCTATTCATCGTTTAGTACTAGCAATAGGGAAAGATGAGTCGTGTATTTCAGAGACTAAATTCATGAATGTGCTTTATTTAAGGGTTAAATATGACCGACGATTATGTTTGTAATGAACTGTTAAAAGATGAATCGAAGCTTTCTCTGACATTGATTTTCATATTCTCCAGGTTCTTCGAGTGTATTGCTCTCTTTTCGTAATTCGTATACTCTTCAATTCTCTAAGCTATAGCCTCGCCGAAACTGTAACATTTATGGTTCTTATCTCACTGATTTGTGTATCTGATAGTCAAACACGACTAGTATAAGAGCCCTATTTGACTAATCAATTATTGTAAGTGAAATGATGTTGACACATGTAGTCCATTTGTTGGTATTCGACCATCCAACTTCTGGGAAATCATTTCTTATATGGTTAGCTGTATCAGCTTACAATCAAATGTAATTAATAGTATTATTTTTTGTGTTTCAGTCGTCTGTTGAACGTTTGCTATCTCGTGATAGCTTTTATGCTCCCGAAATCAAGATATTTCGTGCTGTATGCGCTTGGTTAAAGCATTTTAATAAAGTTAACAATGAAACAGCTGATAAATCACATTTGTCAGATAATCCTCAGTCAGATGTTGATAATGAAGTGGGACAAGAAGAGTTATCAAGTGAAGTTAAAGCAGAAAGCAACAACTTGTCATTCTCAGCACTGTTAAATTCATCAGTACAGCAAGAGAAGAAATCATCGAACAGAGGTATGTTAAGCATGTTTTGTTTTCTCTGTGATATCCAATCATATCTAGTTTTCGAGCTAAAATATGTAGTTGTCGCCAGTTTTTTATTTTTCATTATGTATTCCGGTGCAAAGTGGACAGACCGAGCTATATTAGCTATAAACGCAGTGAATACGGAGGTGTACCTGATAGTTGTTTTGTTGTGAGTTAGTACTCTGCAGTAGCGCACGCATATGAACTGGCGAGAAATCAAACGATCAGGTTACTGACCTCTTACTGAATCATATTCCGGTGACTAGCAACTGCAAATCTCTGTTAGTTCGTCAACTTCGGTGCTATTGATGGGTAATCATTTTCACATTTGACTTAATAGAGCACACCAGTTGCTTCTGTTCAGGACTTTGGCAATTCAGTTTCGAAGTAAGTCTTCAGTCTTCCTTAGATTAATTTTCAGGTGTGAGATTTGTGAAGAGTTGATTAATAAGGAAGATACACTTACTAGACCACTGGCTTTAATACTGACTTCTTAAAGTTTTTTTGAGAAGTAAGTAACCAATGGAATGGGACGTGTGATGACATACTTAAATGACAGTTAATAGTATTACTGTTTCAAGGATTGACAGAAATTATACGCTCACCTCAGCGTGTCAGTTCTTGTTTCGTCCCCTTGCAGCATTATAGGTGCAGACCACTGAAGAGTTTCAAGCTAGAGAGGAACATTTTTGTATTTACCTCGGCTTTTAGTGGATTTTTAACTAGTGTTGGTGTATGATGAGGTCTAAAGCATTGGGGCTAGTAAATTTAGTTAACCAAGTATAACCCATTCACTTACGTGATATCACAGCCTTCAAGTGTAAAATAATACTTATATTCGGAAATTCACACACATTGACGCCTCATCTTAATTTTTTTAAAAACCGTACTGTAATGCATTTTCTGTTTACTTTAATCTCTTCCCTATTTTGTATTCCGATACTTTCATCTACATGTTTCGTCGCATTTATTTTCTTTACTTTCTATTCTGTGTAAGAGAATGCAGTGTGTTTAACTTTTTTTTTTAATTTTTAATTAATTTATTTATTGTAGCTTGATTCCACACAGTACTTTGTTACAAGTATGAAATTTTCAGCATGTGATATCGGTAGCCCAAATTTAGCAGGCCGACCATAGATATCAGGTGTGCGTCGGTGCGGGATCGAACCTCGGGCCATGTGCATGGTCGGCGAGAGTCCTAACCACTGTGCCACCGACGCACTTCAACTGTCCTGCGTTGTTAATGTCAGACTATATAGTTGTCGAGTTTGGACTTTTTACACATAATAGATTTAATTTTCCACTATTGTTTATTGTTTCAGAGTTTCACCAGTCTGCATAACTCTTTCAAGTAGAGTAACGCTAAGAATTTAGCCGAAGTTGTGATGTGTTTATGGAGTGCTTATCTTTTTGAAAATCTAAACCAAGAAAGGTTAGCATAATATAATGCTAGTTTAATGTGGAACGCTAAAGCTGGTTTGTGGTGGAATTTGGACTAGTTGTCCTCAGGGAGTTTTCACAATAAATCAAGATTAAATAAAAAGAAATGTAGTGGTAAAGAAGGAATATAGGAAAAGCAGTACCTTTTAAAACTCCACTTTCATATTACAAATGATTTGTAAATGTAATAGGATCCGATAATCGTTTCTAGTGTTGAAACATACCTTGTTATAGGAAGTAAAATAAATTTGTCTAAATTATGTGCTCTCAGATTATGCGTACAATAAGGCATTGAAATAAGTTCAGCTATCTAAGAGTATGTATTGCACAATGCACAATTCGACAATTATTTTGTTTCAAAAAGCCTTACAAACGTTAGGATATAAATTCTACTCTATACTGTAAGATATATTAAAAAGGAAAGCATTAGTTTCCTTAGAATTTTCTCATATGGTATTCATATTTATAATGTTTTTTGTCTTCCCTGTTTTTCACTAAAGATGTCGACAGTGATCGAGAATCACTAATGGCGGTTACTTCAGAAGAACTTCGTAATCATCATATGATGAGTCAGTGTGTTCGATTCGAATTAATGTCACTTACTGAACTATTAACTGAAGTCCGTTCATCGAAACTTGTTAGCTCAGAAGAATTGTTGGATGCTATCAATCGACAGACTAATTGTCCTGCTGAAGTACCTCATCGTGGATGGCTGCGTAAGTCGATTTTATGCTTTGAGTTTACTTTCCTTTGTACTTCATTAAGTAATTATTCTTTTAATTAATATGTTAATAGTTAGTATATTTGTTATTTGGGGCTGCGCACTGATAAAGAGTCAACAACTAGGACGAAACAGCTGTTCAGTACTTGCTGTTTTTCGCTAATCTCTAACGGATATTGATTCGTGACGAAATCACTGAAATTAATTCAAATCCTTATAAAAGTTAATAATTTAATGTGGAATTCGGTGGTGTGTTTCCTGGATGGCAAATAGTATACGTATTTTTCATTTCAAGTTGATGTCAGT
Organism: Trichobilharzia szidati; assembly: GCA_944472155.2. Taxonomy (NCBI): domain Eukaryota; kingdom Metazoa; phylum Platyhelminthes; class Trematoda; order Strigeidida; family Schistosomatidae; genus Trichobilharzia; species Trichobilharzia szidati. The sequence continues at coordinate 142,674,628 of OX235279.1, read as the reverse complement.
TAGAAATGAATTTCTGAACATTTACTTTTTGTAGTATTCTAGGACTCCATCTATACCATCTTAAAGTGGTATAATATGGTGAGTAATATTGAGGTTAGGCACAGAGTGAATTATTTATTTACTTATTTAAACGCAGAAAAAAAACTTGGCACAATATGGCACCAATAATAATAAAACAACATAGACTAAAAATAAAAAATAAAAGTAGAGAATGGGTAAAGAACTTCATCTGGAAGGAAAAGTCATACTTAGCAAGTTCAGACAATCATCGGGAAGGGAAGAAAAAAGGAATTTACAACACGTTCGCCATTGATTACGATTCTTGGCCATATCCGATTACGTTTCGATTCCGGCTATCTCGCGGACCCTAACCAGGGAGCCGGTGTTTCCAGATGACGACATTCAGTGAATGGGATCTCCACTGTGTTCAAACACACGCCGCCGAACCTCAGAATTACTCACGCGATGATACCATCTCCGCAAGCAATCCTGTGGAGACAGCGATGATCGAACACACAGAGCCGCCGCACATCCTCAGCTCGTAGAGGCCAGGTTTCACAGGCGTAGAGCAAGACAGCTCACACCGAAGCATTGTATACCCGACCTTTGACAGCCAGGCCAACGTCGCCACGGCGCCAGAGGTGGCTGAAGTTGATGTATGCCACCCTAGCCTTCATTATACGGTTGGAAATCTCATCCGTTACCCCTCCGCCAGCACTCACACAACTACCCAGATACACAAACTTATCAACAACTTCAAGCGGTTCACCCGCAAGAGTGAGTGCAGGTACAGGCTCTTGCCAACATTGTAACAGTACTTTGCACTTAGACGGCGCAAAGTACATACTATATTTACAAAAATAAGGAGGAGAAATTAAAAAAAACTTGTATGAACCGTAATGTTCGAGAGAGAAAAATAATTACATCAAGAAACATGAAGATTTATAAAGTCTGGGAGATTACAAAGATCGGGGATATTTGTGTTAGGTTAGCATCGGCTGGTGCATCATGGCTCCCTGGTTGGAGTCCAAGAGATAGCTTGAAACGTAATCGGATATGGTCAAGAATTGCTACCAATGGCGAACGTTCTGCAATTTCTTTCTTCCTCCCCATCCCGACAATAATTGGCGAATGTTGCTTGAACTTGTTGGATATGACTGTTTTCCTTCCCGAAGAAGTACTTAATCCATTCTCCACGTTTATTTTTACTTTTAATCTATGTTGTCTTATTATTATTATTATTGTATGGCACATCTTCTTGGTACCATATTGTACCGAGTTTTTGTGTTTAAATAAATAAAATAGAATAAAATAATCCCCTGCTTTTTTGTGCTTCCTAGATTGTGATAACTCAGGAAGCTGCACTTTTGTACGAAGTTGTAAGCTGGGAATTCATTCCAGTTCTTTGTTAATTATTGTGCCCAAAAAAAGTCGATGTCGATGTGAATTCTTGGGAGATATTCGTCATGTAATTATGTTGCCAGGAGTCAGCCAGGACAAATACTTGCTCATGACATTGTCTGGTAGTTGCGCTAATATCACAAACTGATATAAGCTAGAATTCATGAGGCATATTATTATATATTTATTATTAGAAATTTGTTTTTACGAGTTGATCACGGGCTGATATCAGTTAAAAGACCATTGAAAACCAGGGAGTTCTGGACAGCTGCTGTTTCATCCTAGTTTGGGAATCATCGGCAGTACGCACCCACTGGGATTCGAACCTAGGACCTTCCGGTTACAAGGCAAGCTCGTATACCATTCAGCCACTGGGACCCGATTCAATGGCTCATGAATTCTAACTCCTACCAATTCGTGATTTAGCGCTACCCCACCCATTGTCGTAGGTGGGACATCCATCCATACACGTGACATCTAATTGGACCTCACTGGTCACGAACTCTCACTAGAACTCCAGGAAACTCCATCCTGTAGCAAGTCACTGCCGATGATTCCCAATCTAGGATGAAACAGCAGCTGTCCAGTACTCCCTGGTTTTCAATCGTCCTTTAACTGATATCAGTCCGTGATCAACTCGTAAAAACAGAACAAACCCTTACAAACCAAACTGTAGAAAATTAGAAATTTGATTTTATTATGATCATTTTTTTAGTTATCAATTGTTTTTTTGCCTTTTTGTAAAAATATCTATAGTGCCAGGTGTGAATTTGGCATCACCTCGTTTCGGATGTACCTTGATCTCTGGTGAACATGGAACTTATCCACACTTTTTCGTTGAAAATCCACTTGACTTAGAGGAATCCAATGATGCTAAATTGAATATTGAATCTCTGAGTCTAAATGAACTGAACTGTCATGATTCAGACTATTCAGATAGAAATGAAGAAGACGACGACGCTGTGGATATTGATGATGGAGATGAGGCAGACGACATCGGTGGAGGAGGAGGAGGAGGGCATGGTGAAACATACCTCAGATGTCAGCAACAACGACGAAGAAACAATGATGATGATGATGATAATACTCACTTGCCAACTATAGATATGTCCGATGTGGCAGGTAATGTTATAACTAGTCAGTCGTAATTAGCATAGTGAATTCTGTTTCACTAATGCTCATAATAGACAGTTAATGTGAGCTATCATTATCTTTAATGGTATAATGTAAAATGTAAAGCTGAAATTATTCGTTTTCGGTTGGTTTTCGGTACGTACGCTTTTCAATGTTAAAATTCATGTCATAATGGATTGTGCAATGAGTCACACCTACTGTGTGTGTAGGTTGTTGTTGGTATCACCTGCACAAAAATAGGGCTTGGACATTAGATATATCACACAGTGAGTGAAACAGTATTATTTACTGGATGAGTTTCAAACACAATTTATAGTTTATAATCATATCATTTATAATCACGCGACTTCGAAACTTGAGTTTTATAGTTTTCTTTGTTCTCTCCTATTTGTCGTCGTTGGTGTAGTAGGATTTTCCAGGTATCTGGGACAGGTGTTGAATCATTCTTATTACACGTGTTTGCAGTTGATTTGATAAACAAAGCTTCTGTTATCAATCTCTCCCTATACCCTGTGACATAAGATTTTAAAACTGTCATCCTATCCCATCCAGGCTATTGTATGGTTGTGTGTAATTGCATGTAGTGCTATAACTGAACTATTCTCTAGATTTCTTATCTTATTCGGGTCAATCAACCCAGATTTTGCTAGGTTTTTTATGTTCGGCTAGTCTGACTGCCCTGTTCTACTAGTTTGACCTATGTATTTGACCTGACAATCATTGCAGACAGTGTATTAGATAAACTAAATTGTTTTGTTTTGAAGGCTCCACAGGCAGGATCCTTTAACCGACAAAGCTTGTTTCTAATTGAGTTTGTGGTTGGTTTGAATGCCAGCCACTTTTATTTCTGCCTTGTTAAGAATTCTGCGTAAGGTTTCCGAGGTTCCTTCTTTGTATGGAAGTACTACTGATGATTTAGACTACTTATTGTTGGTGTTATCATTATCTTGGGCATGTTTGACATGCATGACGTCATTAATTTTAATGTTATTATCATTATTATCACTATCACTGCTATCATTATTCATTTTTATCTTTACATTTCCCTACATACTTCCTGATTAGTTTATCAGGGTAATTATTAAGTTTGAAAGCTTCTCCTAAATGCCTTACTTCCTGTCTTAGATTTTCCTTGGTACGACTTAGTTTTGTGCCCTATCATGTAAACATTTCACGAATCGTATTTTTACTGACATAGGATGAGATGATCGGAAATCCAAATATCAGTTTGAATATGTGTTTCCCGTAAACACTAGTGTTTAACTTCCCATCTTCTTTCCTTTTTACGTTACAATCTAACATTGGAAGTTCCCTTTCCTGACTTTCCAATTCATAAGTGAATTGAATTGCCTCCACCTTTGAGTTAATGTGTGGGAGAAATTTGTCTATATCCTGTGTTCTAAGTACAGTGAATGCGTCATCTACATACCTCCACCATACTTTTGGGGTGGGGGTGAACGTTTCAATCGCTAACTTCTCCCATCTATCCATGAATATATCTGCCACAACCTGGGATATTGGTAACCTCATGGCCACTCCCTCAGTTTGTTTGTATATTTTCACCTGGAATTTAAATACCGTGAAAGTCAGGCATAGCTGCACTCCCAGCATTGTGTCCTCAATTGGCAATTTTGTCCTAATTTCGACTTCTTGGTCAGAAATGAGTTCGTTTCTAACTGCCTCTATAGTCATATTTATTGGTATACGTGTATTTAAACTGACAATGTCAAAACTAACCATTTTTTCTTCATTATCTAATTTTAAATTGATATAAGAATAAAACTTGTGCACTGTGGTAGAGTGTAATTCCATTATGGGTAAATTTTGTTTTGATAAAGTCTCACAGTGTTATACAGTAATGTTTCCTGATGACCGTGTTTCGAGCACAATTTATTGCTGATAATCATATGATTATGAGCTAATTTTAAATGATCTAATCTATGTTTTAGTTCATAAAAATTTGTTAGTATAGATTTAGAGTGGCTTTTAAAGGGATTTAATACCCTGGCCAAATATTTAGATAATTCATAAGTAGGTGAATTTCTAAAATCAACTATAGGTCTACTAGAGCATCCTGACTAATGAACTTTAACAACACCATACATCCTACTGGGGTTATTAGTTTTGGGCATTAAATTAAACCATTTAGACTCACCTGGAAACGGCAGAGAACCGAACGCAATGGAGACGTGCAGCTGAAGCCCTATGTTCCTGTAGGAACTAAAGGAAAGAATTATAATAACAATAAATGAGATTGCTGCTCGAAACGACATACTGACCCCAATCTTGCTAAGAATCACAGAAAAAATATTCTATGTATGGTTATACTGCGGAGGCTTTAGATTGTTTCTTTCTTGTATTAAGCTAACGCGTTGGGCTAATTGCTGTCTCTTATGAGAAATTTGATAGACGCCATCTAGTATTGTATTGTATGTCTCTTGAAATCTGAGTGAAATAAGTCAGCAATGATCTCTAACATCATTTCATCAGTTAAATGCCGTTTTAGTTTATATTTTCCTCATATTCGTTTCTTGTCTGAAGTATTTACTAAGAGGATTTTTCTGTTGTTAGTAAATTACCATTCTTCAGTGTCACGCGTTGGCGAACAGTCTCCTAAAGAGTAGAAAACAGATCCATGATAATTATTAGTTGCCTGTATTTATTCTTCAGTAAAACCTAGTGCTAAAGCCATTCTTTTTAGCAAATGGTAACAGAGAATTTCCCATGCGTGCGTATAAGTATATTAAATTCATCGTTGTAACTCTGCTTATTGTTGTTTGTATTGCAGGTCGAACATTCAATCGGCATATTGATTCTACTCATTTGTCTCGAAGTTCTTTGTCAGAAGGCGTAGTCTGGGGAACGAATCATACTCCGACTGTCAGCAGTAATCCTAGCGATTCTTCGCACCATACAAATAACCAAAGATTGTCCAACACTCAACAAATCCATTATAATATTCGTAATTTAACCCTTTATGGCACTGGTATTGTGAATACGGCGGCAGCAGCAGCAGCGGCATCCAGCAGCACTGGCAATGCACTCAGTAATAAGGCATCCTGTTGGATCCAACCATCGTCGAGAAGACGTGTTAATCAGAATAAACCACCGCCACCTCATTCAGAATATGATGTAGTTCGTCATTCTTTAGATGATCCTAAGGCTAGTATTATTATTCAGCTGGGAAAACCTAGTATTGTGAATACTATACGTATGCAGTTATGGGATCAAGATTTACGGTAAATTGTCTTTTTATTTTTTAGAAAAAATATTTTACAACATATTTTGTCAAAAATAAAAAGGATGAAATTTCGAAGGTGATGTTCGCCTTTAAAGTGATGATTAGTGGTTGAGACTAGCCCACAATTGTAGAATTTTTACTTTATTCTGTAATAATAAATGTTATTTGAAAAGGGATTGTGTGCATACTAATAAAGAGGGTTAAGGAAGTTAAAGAGGTAGAAGAGATATCAACTTTAAAAAAAAAATAGTTAATAAGTTTTTTAAGTTTGCTGAGAAAACCACTATGGAGTATTAGATAGTGATGGCTAATATTGGGTAAAATTCAGTGATTCAGAACAATTAGTGGAGCAGTTTAAAAATAATTCCTTTGCGTAGGACATAAGGCTCTTCTACCTTTAAGCTTTGGAGTCCCAGTAGCAATGGTTTTATTTTTTTACGGGGTGGGGTAGCTGGCCTCATGTCCACCCAACCTTCACTTTTTACTGACATACTACTGGCTAAGCGGGGTTTAAGAGGGCGTCCTGAGGGGACCGAACCCCAGAACACTTGCGTATTCGACGAGTATTCTGCCAGTAAACGACTGACGCGTTTAAAAATCAGCTCCTCGAATATTCAACGTCAGATATTAGTGGCTAATGTCGTCAACCTGAGATTTTACTGTTATCTTCAAAGGTAAAACTATTCAGCATAATTATTTGTCTGACTCTAGTTAAGATTAACTATTTTTAATTCCAGGACAACTTGAGAAAGCTTTACTGTCAACCTAAAAATATCATTTTTTGTAGATAGATGTACATGGGATCGTAACGGAAGAACATAAGACAAATTACATCGTTTGTTTTTTTCTAAACTTGTGTGACTGAGTATCCTGGCGAAACAGAGTGAATCTGTAGGTAGAATTTTCATACTTCAAAAAGCAATTACGAGAAACTAGAAATAATGTTCAAAGAAGAAGGTGACGTCCCATTGATCTATGTCTAGACTGTAGAGTTTTAATCAGTTTGATGTTCGTTTTGAAACCCCTTCCATTTACTACAGCTTGGACAGTTAAATAGAATCATTGACCATTATTTAGGCATGATTGATTAACTGATACATATTCATACAAATGGATGATGGTTTAAGTGTTGTCACAATCTCTAACTGAGGCTTTCACTGTCTTTCTAGATAACGTTTTTAGTGCTAACTTAGATATGAAGTACGCTTTTAAATAAAATCTTCATCAATGGAATAACTTCGAAGTGAAATTAACACTGAAAATATTACCTAGACGGATACTGAAAAGCGTTACTGTTAAACCATCCAACCCAGAGACCACAACAATACTAAAATCATCCACCTGAGTCATAAGTCGTCCGTATCATTTGAGATACCTTGTGTTTTTTTGTTTTCACTTGAAACCAACTTTCCTGAACTTATTTTGTTACTTTTCTCAGTTGATTGCTGATTTGTGATTCTTATTTTCTTTGTATTACATTTCCTTCATATATCTTGACAATACATAGCTCATATTCTTATTGTATCGATGTTTCATTGGACCAGTCCACTTGGCATCGTATTGTTGATTATCGTAATTACATGTGCCGTTCATGGCAAACATTACACTTTCCATCACGTGTTGTTCATTATATTCGTATCACTGGGACAAGGAACACATTCAATCGTACTTTTCATCTAATCACATTTCGATGTCTTTACAGCGAGAATATATTTCAGCAAGTAGATGGCTTTATGGTAAGCAAAAGATTTCATTTTGTGAAAAGTTTTCAGTAATTTTTGCTTTAGTTTATTCTTTTGATTTCTGAACTTATAACCAATGAGACAACAGTTCGAACCCTACCTTAGCAGAGGGTCTTTTATTTTTAATATTCAGTGTCTTTCAAATTAAGGGAGTAATTTTGCTGTACTGACTTTCTCTTTTCTGCTATAATCCATGCCATGGATTCCTGATAATACTGTTATTATTTGTACTATTTTAATTATACTCTCAGGTTCCAACTTATAATGTTGCAAATGTTGATCTTGGAGCTACAGTTCTAGAAGGTGTTAGTCGAAATAGGAACGCGCTGATTGACGGCAATGTTCGAATGTATGATTGGAATTCAGGTTATACATGCCATCAATTAGGTAATGGTGCTATTGTAGTCCAGTTGGCTCAACCATTCTTATTGCGTTCAATGAGGTGAGCTCTATTACTTGTGAATGCATTATATTATCACATTTGGTTGGCAAATATTCTTTCCCTTTTTTGCTTAGTGTTGTCTGTTAGTGGTTGTTTTCCTTGCCTTTTTTTATGTTTACGAAGTGGTTGTATTATAGTGGAAATTTACAATTTCTTAATTGATCTCAACCCCATTGTTGTCTAAAAATAGAAAAAAAACCTAAGTGATGGCTGACTTATTCGTTTAGGCTAAACTTCCTTGCGGGAGTCTATAGCACAATTAAAATTTCCAAATTCCCATTTACGCACTTAGGAAAAACAACAGATTGAGCGAAGAAATATATTTATTTTCAATTAGTTCCTCATCATCAGCTGTACACTAATATATAGTTTTTTACATCAAAATTTTTTACCAATCAAGTGGTTATTTTGGTTAATCAGTTTAAGGTATAGGCGGGGGTAAAATCAAGAGGTCATCAAAACAAATAATTAATAGATGTTAGTAACAAGATATCTAAGTTTTAAAAGAGGTGTGAAAATTGATTGCGGAATTCAAGATAAGTTGGTTCTTAGGCGTTGGCAACAAGTTATCACATAATCAAGAAATTTGTAAAACAGCAATGATGACTAAGAAGAATAGGATGACTCAGAAGAGTTACGTAAAATGCAAACAACTTATTAGAATTAGCTAGAATTTTAAAAATTGTTAAAATGAACAAAATCAAAAGATAGTTACAAGGGGAGGGGAAAATCGTTTTTAAAAACTTAATACATATTGTGTAGTTGGCCATGGCAAAGAAAGGGGCTGTACAAATTTCTCTTGAACACAGAATTCCGATTGCCTCTGCTGTACGTGAAAGTCGAACTTGTAGACCATACAAGAGGTTAAGTGATATACGACAAATAACTTTAAAAGCTTTATTAGAGTCGATTTGATGTCCAGTATCGACGAGATGAGTTAGTATTCAACTGCGCATAACTTTATTCAAACCTTTGCCAAACCAAGACTGGAGGTGTTCAGAAATTTGACGATGAACATGCCTAATCGTACGCCCTATGTAACTAGCTCCGCATGAGCAGTTAAACTGGTAAATACACATGAAGTCTGTCCATATTTCTTGAACTAAGTATTGGTTGGCTAGTGAATACACAGCGTAGCTTAGCTGCATCGAAAGTCCTTTTGAAGACCTTTCTCAGATGTTGTAATGAGATCTCGCTATTGACATCTCCCGTGAAATGTAATCTTAGGAAGACGGATATTTGGAGAACAGTCGGTACTTTTGACTTTTTACTTTCTGAGTTCATGTGTTTGTTCACGAATATAGTCGGATGTCCGTTTCAACTTAGTAGATCACGAATGCTACCGAGTTCGTCGTTCAGTGTCTCATTTGAACAGATAACTCTAACCCGGTGAACCAGAGATCTGACCATATTACGTTTGTATTGCAGAGTTACGAAGCTCAGGAAGTGAGTATATTGTCCAGTGGAAGTAGGTTTTCTATACAAACGTCTACATATTATTCTGTTTGTTCGTTTAGTCATTACGACGTCCAAAAAGGAAACAGAGTCATTTTCTTACTCTTTTTTAGTGAAGCTTATGCCAGGATATGGTTTGTTGAATTTCTCCAATATATCCTTGGTCTCGCTTTCATTCTTCACAACTATAAATGTATCATCAACTTATCGGCAGTAGAAATCAAGATTATATATATTACATCTTTAAGTGGACCATTCTCTAGTTTCGCCAGGAAAAAATCTGCTAGGATTCGGCCTAGTGGTGATCCCATGTCAACATCATCTGAGTGTCTATAGATTTCTTTATTGAACAGGGAACTTACGTTCATTGTACACCTTAATAGAAGTTCCTTTACGGAAGACACAGGAATTCCGATCTCTATGCCTTGCTTCATCATTTATAATTGTTTTTAGTAAGCCTTTTTAATTAACAACATAGAAATGAGTGCAATAATGTCTACTGATTCACGTCATATTGTTTTATCGGGCGTGTTAGTGGTTTTGTCGGTTGTTGTCTGTCCTGACTACAATACTACAATGAGCCTCTTCAGGCAACTGATCACTTGGAAATATTCTCTACACTGAGTAGACGCACCGAAGTTAGATTTAAATGAGACAACTGTGACAGCAACAACTTTTTATTATTCGCAATACGGAATATATATCTGTTCTCTGAGCTGGTTGGTTTAGTTGCGAAGCTTTCGTCGTCCTTCTGGACAACATCTTCAGCGCCATATTTAGCACAAAGTGAAATGATTTAAATTTCTTCATGAGTGATATAATTGCGTCTCCTGGTAACTATCTTTACATATGTATTGACCATTTTCTATTGACTTGGATTTTAAACTTTCTGGTCACCTGATTTACTTTTTATTAGTTGGTATATTTCGTCTATATTAACGTGTTTGTTAATTGCATTTTCGTTTGAGTACCAGGCTTCTAGGAATTCTCTGGCACTTTTCGTGTTTCCTCTGTCTAAGATTTTGACATTATCCCAATCAAATTGATGACCATAATTGTCTATATGCATTGATACTAAAGAATACATATCGTGTCTTTTCACGGCTGATTTGTGTTCTTGGATTCTGATTCGAAGGGGACGCCCACTTTGGCCGATGTAATGCTTGTTGCAGTTCATACAATTTATTTTGTAAATGGTATTAATTTTATCCCCTTTTTCTGTTGGATCTTTTGGTTTGCATAATATCGAATTAAGCGATTTTACTGGTTTGTGTGCTATATCTATATCTAACGGTTTCAGTATTCTAGCTGTTATTTCAGAGATATTCCTCATGTATGGTAGAATGAATTTTCTTGTGGTCTTTGATGATGGTTTCTTGTTGGTGTTTTGATTCGACTTTAAACACTTTTTGATGAAATTTTGTGGATAACCATTCTTTTTGAAGACCGTTTGTAGGTACTTTTCTTCCATTCTTTTCAACTCTGGAGTGCTACAATGTGTCTGAACTCTTTTAAACAATGTCTGCACACAGTTTCGTTTGTGAGTAACTGGATTATTGCTAGTATAGTTGAGTATTTGATCTGTGTGCGTTGATTTTCTATATACTTGTGTCTCTAAATCTCCTGTGTTGGTTCTCCTGATTAAGACATCTAAAAATGGGATTTTGTTATCTAATTCTTCTTCTCTTGTGAATTTGATGTCTTCAGATATGTTGTTTATTAATTTATGAGTATATTCTAAATCACTTCTCTTAATTATTACAAATGTATCATCAACGTAACGTATCCAGATTTTCGGTTTAATTATAGGTAGAGCTATTAATTCTAATCTTTGCATAACGGCTTCAGCTATTAATCCTGATATGGGCGATCCCATTGGTGTTCCTTTTATTTGTTCATATATTTGAGTATTGAACTGGAAGTATGTCGTAAGGCATAATTTTATGAGTTCTATCCAAGTTGATAATTGCATTTTTGTGTTTTCATCACTATAGAGTAATTGTTGCATAGTTTCTGTTGCTAGTTTTGGACTAATTGAAGTATATAATGCTGTGACATCAAAGGACACCATTATTTCATTGTCTTCTACTTGAATGTTTTTGATTTTCTCTAAAAATTGGATTGACAAATTGATAGAATGGTCGCATGATTCTGTTAGGTAATTTAATTTCTTGAAAAGTTCTTTAGATAGATTATATGTTGGTGTTCCTGAAAGCGAAACGATTGGTTGTAAGGGAATGTTTGGTTTGTGTAGTTTCGGTCTACCATAGAATCGAGGTAAAATAGGTCAGTTAGATTTCATTCGCCATTGATCTTGTTCTGTAATTTGTCCTGATTTCGTTAGTTTATTTAAAGTTGTTCTGATTTTGTTATCTAATGTTTGTATAGGGCTTTTTGTCAACTGTTGATATACATTATTATCTCTGAGTAAATCCTCTGCTTTCTTTATGCAGTCTTCTGAGTCCAGGATTACTGTTGTTCTTCCTTTATCAGCCGGCAGAATAACTATATCTTTTCTATTCTTCAGTTTCTTCAATGCATTTTTCTCTTCAGTGCATTTTCACAACAACAGGGACTAGTACGAGAAACCCTGAAACTTAGAATATACATTCGTATGTTTCCATATACTTCTGTCTATCTTCCTTTGTTTTTTGTTTTTTTTAATATAAAGATTTTTATTATGGGATTTGGACCCGCGTACTTATTCTTATTCAGTATATGTATCAAATGATCGTTCAGATTGGAAACTTGTACGTGATGCATCTGGTGAACAATGTCGTTCTTGGCAAGTAATCAAATTTCCTTTACAATTGGTTACATTCATTCGTGTTGTTGGCTCAAATAATACCGCGAATGATGTGAGTTTCTTTTCGGTGTTGATAATTTCTTGTTGTATTATTTCACTGTAAAGTTGTTTTGGTTTTTTTTTTTCGAAATATGTATATTAGGGGAATTTCATGTTGAATTTACTAATTTACTGTGATATTGTAGTGGAATTATGCTTAAGTAACTTGATTGATTTGTTGCAAATATAAATCCATGCCAATCCATACCACTTGATAGATAATTTGTCTGTTGTGACTAGTTCTATACAGCAAGTTACTTGGAGTTTTGGTGGGAAGTCGTGACCAGCGGGGTCCAACAGGCCAGTTACTAACCTATAACATTGGTTAGCGACTGCCCTATATATACATCACGAGTTAGCAGAAGTTGGAGTTCATGGGCCATTGGACCCCGGGTCCTAGTGGCTGAATGACCCACGAGCTCGCCTTGTAACCGGGAGGTCCTGGGTTCGAACCCTTGCGGATGTATACTTCTGAAGAGTTCCGAACTAGGACAAGACAACTGCTCAGTACTCCCTGGCTTTCCAGTGATCCTGTGACTGATGTCAGCTTGTGAGCAAACCTGTTAAGTGTAATTTTGTTCCATTGACGTGTAGTGAGTGAATTGAAATTCGACAGTTTCTCTCGAGTTAGTGCTTGAACTATCAGGCTGGTATTTTAATTGTAGCTCCTAAGTTATGGATTCAGACACACTGTCACTTATCCAGTGTGTTCAAGCAGCTGTCAGCAGTAGCGGCAGCTTATCGTTTAGTGTATAAAATTGGGTTCAGTTATTGTGGTACAATTCAGTTTTAACCTAAATTCAACGCATCTCACATAATTATTACTTTCCAGTTCTCCTTCTTTCATGCATCTCTCATGATTTCTCAGACATAAGTCTTCTGTACCAGTGAGGATGCTATATCATGCAGAAATTTTATTCGATAGGTTGTATCAAATAGATATGGGTGGATAACTGGTTGGTAATGAGTGTACAAGTCCAGGTATATGCGTATGCTTACCTAGACATGCCAGCGTATATCAGTCAGTTCTTCGAGGAATCACTGGTTATGAATTCAAGAATACTTTTTAGACAGCCACTGGGTTTCAGGGTATTCGGGTTACGAGGCCAGCCAGTTAATCGTTCATCCGCTGGAATGAAGCAGCTGTCCAGTGCTCCTTGATATTCAATGATTCTCTCTAGTTGACTTCGGTTCGTCATGAAATCCGCACTGGAGTCAGTCAAAATTCTTACATATAATCCAAAATGTAAATATCAATCTCCACGCAATTAGTAGTTACCGAATGCGTGTTCCGACGTTTTAAGGAGATGTCATGTAGCCAGTGAAATCAACTATCCTAAAGTGAAGCAGATGCTGATTGATGCGGTTGGTTGACGGCAGCCAACTTGACAGAAGTTAGAATTCACAAGTCGTTGGATTCCGTCCAACCAACTGAATGGTCAACTTGCCGGCCTAGTACCTTGAAGATCCTAAGTTCGATTCTTGGTGGGGTCACAAATGTGCACTGGTGACGAGTCGCAAACAAAGATGGGACACGTTGGCAGCGCTCCCTTGTCTTCAATGATTCTTTAACTGACGCTGATTCGTGACGAAATATAAGTTAGATATTTTCTCTGGAATTAATTAATTTGAAGTTATGCAAATGATTCTTGAGAATGTAAATGCTTTATACTAATGCAAGCTTTATATCCGCTTTGTATTTATCACGTTATCGTATCACTTCATCTTTGCTATTTCTCCTGAAAATAGGTATTTCATTTAGTTCACTTAGAATGCCCCTATCCTCCAGCAGAGACATTGGAAAGTAATACAGAAGAACATTCTGGAGAATTGGTGAATCCAACAGCAAACGTTGCATCAGAACCTAATGATAATGAAGAGAATATTGTGACACCCTCATCGTCTGGGATTAACCAACATGATGATAATGATAACACTATTGCTAACGAATATCAACCGAGAAATTCTCAGCAGTCACCTGTTCGTAGAACTGTAACACCAGACCGTATTGTTTGTGATTCGAATAGTGTCAGGTCTGAGTCACGCCCTCTTGATACTGATGATCATCAGTCAGGTGAATCCAGACTACCTAATATTAGGCGCCCCAATATGGTGGCGACTGCTGCGCTTGCAGACTACGATTTAATGCCCGACTTAAATTTATCATCTTTTCCCGATACTACATCTGATGATACTGTTCAGTCGGACAGAGTTAACACTACCACCACCACCCCATCAGCTGTGGTTCCACCTTCTTCATCAGCGATAGAAGCAGCTGGTCAACGTGATAATCTACCTGCGCATCGAGATTGTGTACAACATCGTTCATTTCACCGTGCCTGATGATTATTTCCTCTCGCATTCATCCTGATAATAATAATAATCTACTTTATTCCAGAAAAAGTACTTATAGTACAGAATAGAATTTTTAGCATTTGTCACAATGTTCGTAATTTGCGTGAAGACTATTGAATATAATTTCCATGACATCTTAGAGTTTATTAAGAAACCACTCAATAGTTTCGAGCAATTATTTTTTTGTTTGTTTGTTTGTTTTTCACCTCATTCTGTATTCGTTTTCTAATAAAAAAAAACACCTAAAACAATACGGGAAGCATTCACACATTTGTTGAACGTGGTTCCATTTGCTCCTCTGAATGATTTACACATTTCATTTCATTTAGTGCCATCAATCTTTCAGTGTACCCCCTATTTTGTATCATTTCATATTAGAAACAAATGATACACATTTTTCCCCCTATTTGGCTGTGGTGATATTATTATTATTATTATTCATTACTTATAAACAGTGTAAAGTTCCACATTTTCTCCCCTTAGTTTATTTCGTTCCATGATATTGCGGATTCACAGTTGTTATTAAAGGTGTGTGTATCCTGGCCATTCTCTTTTTTTTCACATAAGAAAAGAATACAACTTTGCACATGGTGGTATTACCGTTTATAGAAAAGTTTCGTAAACTACTCATTTAAATTATTGTTAATTTATTGGCATTTATATGTGAAATCCGTCCGTATGTCGCGTAATTCTTTCTTCATTTCTCATATTATTTATTGTTGAGAGCCTGTTTTCCGTCTGAACATTGCCATATTATGCTCAAATTTTTAAAAAGCTTCATACTTCGAAATAATAAACTTCTTCAGAGTTGTTCATTTGATGTGACATATCTGCGTTATTATTTTAAACAGTATTAATAGTAGTGGTAGTCGTATTGAACACACAAGTATACAATAGTTAATCAATCCTGAGTCTTTATGGCATTTCTGTGTATGTGTGTGTGTTTTCGCGAGAGTAATTCTGTGTTTAGGTTGAACTTCATTTACTCCTGTTTATTGAAAAATAAATTATTTCATCTTATTTCGATTCATTTTATTTACGTTTATAATATGTATTGCATACTCAGTGGGTGGTGGTCTTTGCTCAGTTGCTGTCGTTGGCATCACAGTTTATTAACGTGTTGACACGTGATATAATTCACTGTTTTAGGTTCAACGTTTGTTTTGATTATTTTTCTTCTTTGAAAAGGAAGCAGTGTGTTGTAGGTGATAGTTGTGTTATCCAATGTATATATTTCTGTTGCTACTTCTTGAAAGGGACGATGGTCTTATTTTCAATCTTAAATTCTAATTATTTAGTTCTTTTTAGGTGACATAAGATACGGAGAGGTGTGACACTCCGCTTAGGTAGTTGTATCTAGCTGAATACTTCGCTAGTAGCGTCTTCAGTTCATGTGGCTAAGCCAATGGGCCACAGATTTGGATCTCGTCCAGCGCAGTGGCGGTACCGTAGCCAATGAAGTTTATCTGAGGCGCGGTTATTGCTAGTTGAAAACTACTCCCAATACCCCGCACTGATGGCGTGAAATATCGTCGTCAGATGCAATTTTTCCAGGCTGTCAAAGGCCTATTTATGCGCGTCGGTGGCACAGTGGTTAGGACTCTCGCCGACCATGCACATGGTCCGGGGTTCGATCCCCTGCCGGCGCACACCCGATATCTATGGTAGGCCTGAATTTGGGCTAACCGATATCCATGCTGAAAATTCCATACCTGTACTGAAAATACGGTGTGGAATCAAGCTGTAAATGAAAAAATTAAAAAAAAAAGTATTTCAGTTTAGGCAACAGAGTAGTATCATCAGCATTATCAGGTGACAATTGCTGTTCATCGCTATGTAGACGACTGATTGGTTTCAACTTAGAACTTTAGAGAGAAGTGTAGCAGTTTTAGTTGTCACACTCCATGTAGCGCACAAAGCAAGAGAAGACAAATTCAAAACAGAGATAATAAACATAAATGTGACTCAGAAAGAATAATGATATGGAAGAACAATAGAATTTTGTTGGGTATTATAAATCATAGACAGTGAATGCATCTGCGCCATTGACAACAATTTTGAGCTACATTACAAATTGTCTCCAGCCATTGGTTTTTACCCTCCCTAGGACCCCAGCCGGGAAGTTTACACCTCCCGTCGTTACTTACACTAACTATTGTGGATTTAATTGACTGAGGAAGATATGCTTTAGTTTGACCACCACTAGCTCTTTTCCAACCTGATCTTATGTCAGCTAACATCATCCGTTGGGGAAGACGACGGCTAGGCATCCGTAACACATATCCTATCCATCCCAATCGGTGTAACTTCACAACCTCGTCGATTAATTTCCCCTCCTTACCTAGCACTCGACCGACGCCTAACCTCAATATTGCTCACCCTATTATACCACCTAACACGAGAGATAGAACGCAGGTACATATGATCAAAGACATCTAGCCAGGCTTTTCATGTCTTCCAGTTTCAATGGCCATGCCTCACAGCCATAAAGAAGGACGTAATGAACTGCTGAGCAGTGCACACACCCCTTGATCGATAGCCAGATATCACGTGTACGCCAGAGAGGGCGTATCCTTGCTGAGATTTCGTCACCAATCTGTTCATTGGGACTGATATAACTTCTCAAATAAGTGAGGTGGTCAACACGCTCTACCACTTCACTCCCTGTCTTTAAGCTAAGAGTCGGTTGAGCCCAGTTCTGCACCATCATCTTACATTTGACGGGGGCGAATCTCATGCCAACCATTCGAAGATTGCTGCTCTAGGTGTTCAGAAGACTACATTTTGTCAGCGTCTTCACCTAGGAGCAGGGCTATATCATCTGCATATTCCAAGTCAACGAGATTACTCCCTGATGCTAACAAGTCAATCTCAGAGTCGCTGAAGTCAGCAGTTAGGGTTGAAATTAAACAGAAAAAGGGACAGTGAACATCCCTGACGGACACCACTGGTTGTCATCACTTCAGATGACAACTTTGCTTAAGCTCTCACACCTCTGCGTAAGTTCGGCTCCTAATGCACTTCAAGGAGCTGAAGTCGTCACACACCGATGTACCTCATAGCCTTGGGTAAATTAGCTTGAAAATTGTAACTTTGCAAAAATTACAGTAAAAAATACCTCAAAACAATGAATAATAATGAGCGGCAGACAGCTTTAGCAGGAAGTGTTTTAACTCAATGTCAGTATTTCACATAACTTAGAAATCTCCCGATTTCCTTATTGCTTACAGATTTGCTTTAGCCAGTACTTTATTACGCACATCTCACGCAATGCTAATTCAAAATCTCAGTGAATTAGTCGACTGTAATCTTGCATTGTTGCTTTGTCATGGTTCACATAACTGTTACTCTTTGTGAAAGTTGTTTCAAAGACGAACTGCAGCTGTCCTGAAGTATTTACGAATTAACACCAAGAGGACGGCAATAAAAGCGTAAGTGTTTATAACAGGATTTTGAAGAAATGCAGAATGATTTATTTACTTATTATTTAAAACACGAACTTCACACAATATGGGTGCAATAATAAAATGACAATATGTAAAATATAGGCAGAGAGTAAGTATGGGACGTCTTCCAGAATGCAAGCAAACATATTTGTCAAGATCTTTACATCAAGGTAATTTCAGAAACGAAAGAAAGAAGGAGGGAAGTTTTCCATTGGTTGCGATCTTTGACCATATCTGAGGGCGTTTCAAGTTTACGATTCGAACTATCACTCGGACTTCGACCAGAGAGTCCTGATATACCAACTGATTCTGATTTAACACTATTATCATTCAGCCCACGACACCACGTCATAGGCTGACCACCTCGGATTTTCCCATCCAGTCTCAGGACAAGCAAAAGGAAATGGGTACGGAAGCCTCTGGGATGACATTCGCAGCACATGTTTAGATGATGACACTAAACGTTTGGTGATTTCCACTGTGTCCAAATACACGCTGTTGAACAGCAGAATTACTCAGGCGATAATGCCGTCGGACCCAATCAATTCTACGGCGACAGCGATAATCGAATACACAGAATCGCTGCAAATCTTCATCTCGTAGAGCCCAAGCTACATAGGCATACAGCACGACAGCACGCACCAAGGCGTTCTACACCCAACCTTTGACAGCCAGGCTGATAGTGGCCGAAATTGGCATATGCCACCTTAGCTCCCACTATACGGTTAGAGATCTCGAACGTCACACCTTTGCCAGCACTCACACGAACTTGTCGACAACTTCAAGAGGTTCGACTGCACGGATGAGTGCTGATCTACTTAAAAATGAGATAGATATTATTCTACATTACGATTTCCAACTATAAGATCTATGATGTTCTACTTTAATATTTCTTATAATGAATACTCAAGTGGCTACTATATCAAATTTTCTTGTGAATAACTCAGAAGAAATGTCTTTAGATTCACTTATCAGTAACATGTCTCTTCCTAACCGCGTCGAGATTTTTTCCGTTCGAATAATGTACTTCGGAATAACAGAATTCATAGAGTAGTCGGTAACAGTTTCCTCTTTTATTTTTTGTATGAACAGTTAAACGCTACTTTTCTAAGCCAAAGCTGTCATCGAATTTACCAGATCTCTTGTGTCTCACTGATGCAGTACTTGTCATTGTCATCGCTTTCATCTTCCTGTGGTATTATTTCAGGGAAACGATAGATTTCAGAACCCTAAAAAGTTAAAATAGTTTAGATTAGTAATTGGAATGCATAGTTTTCAAAAGAAATGAATGTTTCAGTTTTGAACACAGCGTCCTGCAATTATGTCTGGACAATACTGTTGTTAGAAAGTGTCTTTTATGATGCTTAAAGATAGTAAGCAAATTTGAGTTGAATTCACTCAAAGGCAAATTCTGTCGACTTAAAAACTGAAGTGACCTAGTTATACAAAACAATATAGTGTTCCAAATACCATGTAATGATTGTGAGATCAAACCAAGTAAGTCGAAATTAGTTAACCCATCTAGAACACAAGCTTTCATTTCCCCTATTCACGTGATCTGCATATCTCCGTCTAATACCCAACTTGTCACTTCCCATTTGAATTCTACTTGACTGCCTGGCGTGTGGTGTCAGTTGGTAGTCTCTTCGTCATCATCAGTGTCCAGTTCATTTCCGTTTTCTGTGGCATATTTGCTGGGCAATGGGTGGTTAGCTAATTCACTGTTGCATAGAATTCCTTGCTCCTTATCCTTTCTGGCAGACTATCCGGTCTTCAGTATCTAGTGAAGGGAGCAGCTGTTGACGAAAGTCTGTAATTTGAAATGGTTTTGGTGACGCGCGCGCCAAACATCTCAACAATATGGTAGCAGTGACTTCACTTTTCTGCAAACTTTCATCAACAGCAGGCACCTTCGCTAGTTACTTAAAACCGGATATCCTGTGAGAAATGATAAGCTGGAAGGAACTCTACGAGGAAGTAAATTAGCTAACCACCGACTGCTCAACAGATTGGATGCACTTTGAAGAGACCACTGACTGATACCACATGCCAAGTTGTCGAGTGGAATTCAAATGGGAAGTGACAAGCTGAGCATCCAAGGGTGACATGAAGGAGATCATATGAGTAAGAAATGAAAGCTGTGGGCAGTTGTGGATCTAGGTGATAAATAAAAGTAAAGAAATGAGTATAATGCCGATGGGCTGAACCTAAGGAATGAATAGCAATGACATTAGGTCTCATAATAATAATCGGCTTTATTCCAAAAACAGTACTTATAATACAGAATGGAATTCTCAGCATTTGTCACAATATTGCATCTGATTTACTCCAAATATAAATAAAATTAACCACAGGAATTTGTCCACATTTACGGTATAAATTCAAAAATATTCGAAGTACAAAATGAGAATAATAATAATAACAAGAGTGGGTTTGTTTCAAACAGTATTGCCGGTTCAGTTTGGAAATTTTAGCATTGGCCAGGCCTTTCTCATCGTTGATGTTCTCACGCACCCCTATGCACGTCTGTTGCGAAGCTTTCATTCAGCTCGCATTTTGGCAGGTTTCACTTGTCTTCTTGTTCGAAGTTTGTCAAAATCAGGTTTCTTTTTTGTATCAGCTAGGATGAAGTATCAGGAATCATTTAGCATTCACTAACCTTTGATTTTAGGTTATCAACAGCTCTGACCACTGTTTCCACATCTGACTGGGTATTAGGCATGACCTCCTCAGTATTGGTCTTGATGTTATTCCCAGATATGCATTTAGTTATTTCTTCTCTAAATGAAAGCTTTGCGTCCTCGTCAATTTGGAGATTAGCGGCTTCGTAGCTACCGGCTTTCTATGTGATCTTTTAAGTGTTAGGCATGTACATACACGGACTGGAGTGTGACCGGAGTCTACTCAGATTTTTCAGCATAAGACTATAAATGCCATTCATGCATCTGTCTGACTCTTATATTTTCCCTACCTGAATATTCAAAATCGGTTGCTTAAATGATTATTTCTGAGCATCTTTTCATCAGCTGCGAACTAGACAGCTCGTATGAGAAATTATCCTTTGATTAGTCCGAAATGTGTAAGCGGGGTTTATGAGGAGGTATCGATGGGTAGCACCACGTTTCCTTATTCTCATAGACCCATTCAGTCGGAAAGTAGACATATGAATATCCACTAGAGTGCAATCAAGTAAGCACTTTATTACTCTGGTACTCAATGCTATTCGCAAACCAGGGATTCCATGTGAAGCAGCAGAATAATCTCCTGACACACTTTAGGTGAGTTTTTCAGATTCACGCAGTTCACCGCGTGGAATCAAGTGAGTAACCACGGTTGGATCTTGTATGTGTGTTTCCGACAAACAATAAACATTCGTGGCTTGAGACGCCAGATTTCTAGCTTATAAGACATGTTTCCTGATTTAGCGGCAATGTGAGGTTGTCAATGTGGCTTTAAGACACTGTCAGAAGTGTTATTCCTATTCTAATCGCGACTAGTCGTCGAAAAGTTAAGAGGAGGTAGAGGACCTACCTGTGGAAAGTAATAATAGTGATAGGAAAGCAAGAATATGAAGGTGGGTAATGAACAGGAAGGCTTTATATATTTATGGCCTGTTTGAAGTGTTTATTGAAGTTGTGTCTGTGTGAAGATTTTACTGGCAACTACGGGAAGCAGGGATGTAGAACTTTTGGTGTCTTTTAACTCCACTCCATGAGCAGAGAAGGAGCACATCTGATTTGCTTGTCATCTTAGGGAAACATATTTCTGCTGTAAAATCCTTATTTGCCAGCAGTATAAATTAGCCTTGAAACTCCCAGCTTAGTATGAGTAACACTTTGACGGTAACTGCTAGTTTAACAGCTATCCAAGTGACATATATGCGATAGTGGGGCCTGCAGGAACATTTTTTCCAGTGATTGTAGCTTCTTGGATCATTGCTACATACAAACACAACCACCACTTTGAGGTAGCAGTTTCGTGAGTTTTGCGCAGCCAAGTATTATCGGTAGCCCTCACACAATTATTATCTGTGATTCCCTCGGATTCCGAGTGGAACATAGGGCTTCAACAACACATCACCCTCTTCTATTTTTTGCCATCCTCTTCAGCTAGGTCCACGATTACCCATAATCTGTCATCTCCTCGACACACGACCTCCTACATGTCAACCTCCCAACGATGACCCACTCGAGCGATGGCCTGCATTGAGCGCGATGTCATTTGACGGCCTCCCCAACGTTTGCCCGATCCACCTCCATTTCATCCTACATATTTGTTGAGCAATCGGCTCCGGGTTACTGTGTTTCCGGCCAGAGTTTCTTGTTGCTAATTCCTTCTGGCTGGCCGGCCATTTGATCTTCAGTACGAAGCCAGGGAAGGAGGCAGCTGTTGATAAAAGTCTTCAGTGGCCTGTTGGAAATCCTTCTCCTGCCACACAGTGCAAGTTCCTGACCCGTGTAGAAGAACTGACTGACTTGACGTTGGTGTTGAAAATGCGAATCTTGTTGTTTATGCTGAAGCGGAGTGCAGTGCAGAAGATTTGCAAACTGGTCTCAGTTTGATGAAGGCGTGCGTATCTTGCCTTTCCGATTCTGACTGGCTGGCTGGTTTTAACATCTTCATTCGTTCCGATTCCCTGTTGTTGAGGCGATGCTTCCTGCCTGGATAAATGAAGGAAATAACCTCTATCAAATCGCTCTCGCTGATGGAGATTGGTGCCGGTGGTTGTTGCTACTGTTGCTGTTGATGCGTGGTTATCTTCATCACCTCCGTTTTCTCTATATTCACATGCAGTCCTGTCATCGCTGTCTGCCTCTTCTGCCAGTTTGTTGGTTTTCGCCTGCAAGTCTTCGAGTTTGTGTGATATTAAGTATAAATCATCCACGCGCGAAATCCAGATCTCCTAGAGTCTTGTTATCGGTCAGGGCAGCGTATTCATATATTTCTCAATAAATCCCTTGGACATCTTTTGTCTTTCCCAACACCCTTCTTCACGTCTTTCTTGATACAGTGCAATGTACATTGAATTGAGTTTCTGATTCCGTTGTTCGTCTTCTCACTGGTTCATCTTCTCATTCCTAATCCTTCTCTCCCCTCCTCTCCTCAGTTGGCTTCCAGGTAGGTGTCCGTTCAGAGCCATATCTCGTTTTGTCTCTTCTTTCTTTCTAGAACAGCTGTACACGTTTCCTTAAATATCGTTTTCAGAGAGTTCCAGTGTTCTTCCATGCAGGTCTCCTCAGTGATACCACGCAGTTTCTTTGACTTTTCTCTGATCTGATCTGCATTGAAGTTATTCCTTGTGGTGTTTTCCTTCAGTGTCTGAAGTTGAACTTGAATTACAGTGGTCTGTCTCCGGTTGTTGTGAAGGCTTCCGACTTTACCTTGAAGACTCCTTGAACTGGATGAATGTCTGAGCCCACATCTGCTTTCTGTCTCGACTATGTGTCCAGACGGCTGCGTCTCCACTTCCTTGAGCAGTATTGAGTTTGAAGTCTATCTAGTTTGTGGTGTGTCCGTCAGGCGAAATCCATGTGGCTGACCTTGTGTATATTCTTGTGATTGTGCACATTGTCTTGATCACCAAATCATTCAAAGCACAGATGTCTGCGAAGAGCCCCCCGTTCTCATTCATTTCTCCTGGCGATAGCCTCTCGACCCATGATGAGTTCTCTTCGTGTATTGTCTGCTACCAGTTCGCTTGGTATTCATATAGCCCACAAGGAATTTAATGTCTCCAGCCGCATCATCCCGGAAAGAAGCAGGAACGCCCTGGATCAGAAACTTCGACCGGAACAGGCTACATTCAGGAGAAACAAGTCACGCATCGATCAAATCGCAACACTACGGATTATCACTGGACAGAGCTTGGAATGGCAGTCACCTCTCTATCTCAACTTTATCGACTTTGAAAAGGCCTTCGACAGCGTCTATCTAGACGTGATTTGGCAACCACTTCGTTACTTTGGGGTACCGCCAACAATTATGCATCTCTTCCAACAGTTGTACGACAATGCTGCATGCCAAGTAATCCACAACGGGAAACTCACGGAATCCTTCGAAGTGAAAATGGGAGTAAGACAAGCTTGCTGCCTACTATCTCCAATGATTTTCCCAATAGCGGTAGACTGGATAATGCGACAGACAATGGACAGCGAGGAGATTGGCATAAAATGGACCCATACAAAAGACTTTGAGGAGCTGGACTTCGCCGATGATATATGTCTGGTTTCTCACAAACTGAAAGATATGCAAGTGAAAAGCAACAAGTTCGCAGAAGAAGCATCCAGAGAAGATAGGCCTTCAGAGGAACACAGGTGATGAAGATTCCTGGCCAACAGCAACAACAACAGACAGCAATCAGCATAAATTGGAGAAGTATGAAAGAAGTAACCTCCTTTTAACTACCGACACGGGAAGCATCGTTTCAAATACAGGCGGAATTCCAATGTGAAGTCAGTGCTATTATACGGATCAGAGTCTTGGCGCGTCATAAAGAGTAATTCAAACAGACTAAAGACCTTCATCGACAGCTGTATTCACTCAATACTAAAGATCAGATGGCCGGCCAAGAAAGATCAGCTTCAGGGTGGGATCTCTGGGAGCGAACCAACCAAGCAGGAACTGATTGTGCAACAAATAAGCAGTTAGAAATGGAGGTAGACTGACCATACTCTGAGAAAACCGTCAAGTGAATGATATCACACTCCAGGCCATAGCTCTAATTGAACTCGAATGGGAAGCTGCGAGTTGGCCATTCGAATGTGACTTAGAGGAGGTCATGCGAAGAGGAGATGAAAGCATGTGGGCAGTCGTGCAGCCAGGTAAAAGCTCCGGAGGAGAATCGGATGCAATAGAGACGTGTGGCTGGAGCCGTATGTTCCTCTGGTAACTAAAGGAGACAATAATAATAATTTGGGATGTTGTTCACTATTGTTTGTAGTTGTCTGTAAAAATCTTCCTTCTTATCTTGTTCCGCATTTCATGTAACATTGTAAGTAGTATTGGATAGTTATGACCTTCTTTACTTCCTTTTGAGTTGAATCTTGTTGTCATTAACCTGCAGGATGAAATTGGTTCCCACTGCGTTAGAGCTTTAGCTGCCATTGGTGACATCATGGTAGCCGCTCACTGCCGCAGTGTGCTTGTGGTTGTGGTCTGTGTGACCAGGCCGCAGTAGATTACTGACTCACCAGTTGACAACTTTGATAGTCGACTCTCAATCCAACTGCTCTCGCAGATTCTCAGCTCTTCTATGCCATATCTTCGCATTTCTTTGGCTACCTGCTCAGCCTCGTGCATTGTGCGTATATTCTACTTCCCATTCTTATTCTTGATTTCATCGAGAGAAAACATATCGACTGGCTGACTAGTTTCTTGAAGGCTTTCACCAGCCCGTTGTTTCATTTTGCCTCCCAGAATCCAGTGAACTAAAGTTTTGTTTATATATTTGTTTGTATTTTTAATATTTTTCCTGCTCGTTGAAGTTTCTGTAGCAGCTTGATTGGTTTAGGGGGGTACGGTTGCTAGCCACATGCCCAATCCTCCTTCTTTACTTGGGCTTAGAACCGGCTAGTAAACCAGGCGAGGTTAGCGCTGACACAATATGTGTTACTTATAGTTAACTGTTCGGAAACGCAAGTACTTATTATTATAACCATAGAAAAGCCGTCTTTGATAAGTGCTGCTAATGTAATTGAAATTTTCTTAATTTTCGTTATGTTCCGTGTACACTGTTTTTGTCTTGAGACCAGAAATGGTTTTAGAAAACCGATCACTTTAATCAACTCACTGGGTGTCTACCTCTTCAATTTCGTTATATTCTTATCAGCCTTCTATATTCATAATTGAAGACCTCGAAATATGATCTTTTCCAAACCCCCTTTTAACTGATTTATGAGGTTTCTCATTATCATTTCAAAGAAATTCAACTACATCATTTATATAAGAGTCTTTGAATATCCATAAGTTTAAACCAGGTCTTTGTGCTCAAAAACAACACATGTCTGTCAGTCTGACTGTAATTGTGGAATGAGTAGCAATTCTTCCTATTTTCTTCATTCAAATCTTTCCTTCCTGTTTTATTACGCCTTTCATTCCAGCGGCTTAAGTTTTTATTAGTTGTCACACTTAACATCTAGTACCTCCCTCTTTCATTACCTTTCACTTTTTTCTTTCTGTTACTAACAATTTTCCTGATCTCTTTGTTAAAATAGACTGCTATCATCCTAATGATCCCAGCTTATTTTACTATGACAGCAAATATGATTGTATGATTTTGTCAAAACTGAAAATTTCTTTGTTGTTTCATCTTTGATACATCATACCACCATTCAACATATACTTCACAGTGACTTAACAGCTCGACAAGTTGTCGTTAAGCACTTAAAACGGTAGTTGCTGGGTTCGAAGCCAACATGGTTTGTCATCATTCACTGGATTCCAGAAATGATTACCTGAAATGCCTCCAATGGGAGGGAACAGGCATCCTGAATTTCATCGCTTACCGTCCACAAAAAGTTACCAGACTAATTAATAGTCACGATATCTGTGTACGATAATCATATATCAAGATTCATATGTAGGCTTGGTTTCATCTGATTCAATGACTACCCATTAGCCTTCACTTCCTCTTCACACAATCATTTCCATGCCACCCTCGGATGCCCAACACCTCGCTACCCATTCAGGTTAGAGAAACTAACAATAAGGTGAAAATATTCTCGACTTTCGATAACAAGGTAGTATGATTCTGTTTGATACAAAGGACGTGGCACAAGATTCAATTTATAAACTCACTTTATGTCATATATATATATATCATATATATATATCATATATATATATATATATATATATATATATATATATATATATATATATATATATACAGTGAACGTTACCTGTATGCGCATTCCGCTTGAACTATTACAGTGCATTTCAATCGGGGAATTTCTATAAAATCTCTCGAGGTTTCTTACGTCCTTGGGATTCCATTGAACAGAGTTTATTTCGTCCATTATGTCCATGGATTGCTGCTTATTACTTGTACAATGCATTAATGAAAGCAAATATGGTAAGGATAACATTTTAAATACATTCTAATAAATTAGCGAATATAAACAGCATTTCTCGAGAATGACTATGACAGTCCAATTGTTTAATTCAATTGAATATACATTAACGGAGTTGTATTTGGACAATTTGATTCTGAGTGTTCTTTAGTCCTGAAAGTTTATTAATTGTCTTCAACAACATATGTTTATTATTTTGCACTGTTTATTGAAGATTTTTATGCCTGGCAACAGTGTTACACGTCTATGCTTTAGATTTTTTATACCGACCGTTTTTGTATACGAAAGTCAGGTGTCATGTGTCAAAAACATGTCAGTGATATTTTCCATTACACATTAGTGTCACTCAAACATCATTTGAAAATCGGGAAGCAGTCAGTATCACTCATAAAACCGACTTCATGTGAAGTATATTATTTTAAGAACTGTAACGTAATTATAACTGGAAACCTTATAAGTGATTGTAGAAAATGCTATTAAAGGTCAAAAAGTGTCAGTTGACGTTAAAACAGCGTAATAATGAATAGCCCAACTACGCGACTCACAAGTACCGAAGTAAAAATTAGCTGCAAACCAGAAATTCAAAGTCGATACAACAAATAAAATTGACAGAAGCCTATTACCCACAGCAGCCTGGAGAACATTCTTCACTTCATCTTATCTGTATCTTATTCTCTCCAAGACGCCCCTTGTTCATCAGTATGTCAAAGAAAGAGCTTCTTCGCCAGCAACATCTATCGGAGTACAGGAGTTCACTTCCTTCTGTGAAGCTAAGAGAATAGACCGTGTCAGTGTGACATGCCCTAGACTTGTTCATGGGCATTTCTGTATATAAATGTAGGGAACAGAAACCAGATCAACAAACAGCCCACTTTTTAAGCACTTTATTGTTCCTCACCAATCACCATCACAGTGATAGATAAGGTAGAGGCCAAATCGTTCGGGGGATTTTTTTCACCTATGTCTTCTGATTACAATCGAATCTGCTGTTATACTCAAGGAAAATCCTAAATTCTGTATATAAAGGCGTTTTATTCAGTCCTTTTTAATAACATGACTTTAAATCTTTTCTAGACGTTGTATATCAACTTTGCATACAATCTCTTTTTACCTCTTACGTTAAGCTCACGACTATGAAAGCAGAGGTATCATGCATATTCCGAACCGCTCCCTCTTATAAAATCGAATTCCTGTTTCAAGTAATCACATTTTTAACAAGTATTTCTGAACGCTATGCATCATTTCATATCTTCAGTAATATAGAATTATTAACCCAAGTTTTACAATTTACAAATGATTATTTAATCCAGACATTTGCTATGAACAATTTAGGTTTTAATGGATTTAAGTACTCAAATGGCTTAGAACAGATGACTGAAAGCTGAGAAACATTCACGTGAATACATTCCTTTTTTTTAATGAAGAAGTGACATTTGCTAAATCAGCTCTGACAAGCAGTGAGTATTTTTTAAATTTTTTCTCCAATATAGTTTAAGATTCTGTTCAGCATATAGTGTCGTTTACTCGTTCTCTACAAATATTACATTATGTTTAGAGAAATATTCCAAAACCAATAGAGTTGCAGTTTTAAAGATGAGTATATGTGACTATCTGCAAAACTCCGAATGCTCTTAATCTCTGTACTGAAGCCATTCAGTTAAGGTAATTAGTACGTTGAAGGATTTTTATTTTGAAGATTTCTGGTTCATTGTTAGCGACTGGTATAAAATCACTGTTGCGTTAACTGAAGCATGTGAGTTGAAAACGAACTATTTGTAGATGAATAGCAGCTGAACTCTTCTGCTAGTCGAACTCTATCCCTATCTAATCTGCATGTATCACCCCCCAAAACAGTGATAATTCATAACTTCTAACAGTATAGTTTGCAAAATGGTGGACTACGTCTCAGAATCCAGGTGGTTTTGGCACTGATTTGGCTCTCTGGACTGAGTTAAACCGCTGATGAAATCGGCCCTAAACGAGCATAACAGTCATCCGGGATTAAGATCACTTCGATTTCACTAGCAAGTGCTATTTGTTGATGTCAGCGGTACCCACCTTCTTCTATCAGTCAATAGTGTATGTCATCATGCTACATCAATAAAACTTTTTATATGCATATAAACGAGTCTGTTCGATAAAACTTTGCTAGTGAATCTCAAGGCTTCTTTATTCCGTATGGTTAAGGTCGCTTAACTACTTGTATTTAGTTTACAAAGAAGTAAGGATAATAAGGGAAAAAAAATTATCAAGTTTGAAAAAGTAAAACTAATTCTTACTTCTTATCCACTGTTTTCAAAAAGGAATGTAACGACTCACGCGTTACATCGGATTTGCATAATTCCAGATTAACTTTTGGATAGTAAAATATGTAATTTAAGCACATTTCATCTCGTATACCTAAACCACCGAAAGTTACCTGTTCCCTTTCATTTGTATTGTAAGTACATGCAGTAATCAGGCTGTCACCCTGGTAAAATTAAAATAACATGAGATCAGTTTGTTAGGTTTCGAGAGATTTGACTGACTTCAAGATATTTGTATAAACCTATATACTACTGAATAATTGAGGTGAGTAGTCGCATACCACTCATATCAACCAGTAGTTGTTGCTGGCCAGATCGAGACGATCTAAACACGATATGATTACCAGTGTTTTGGCCACCACCCGATTTCTGGCTGTGTAAATTGTGAATTGCTAAATAATTTGTAAATTGTGAATCTGATTTATGGTATTAATATATGTGTAAAACTTGGGCACTGTGGTAGTGAGTAATTTTATTCAATGTATAACAGAGTGAAACAGTATTATTTACTGGATGACCTTTCAAACACAATTTATTACTTTTCATAATCATTTCATCAGTTATAATCACACGACTTCGAAACTTGAGTTGTATAGTCTTCTTGGTTCTCTCCTATTTGTCGTCGTCGGGGTAGTAGGATTTTCCAGATATCTGGGACAGGTGTTGAACCATTCCTATCACACGTATTTGCAGTTGATTCGATAAACAAAGCTTCTGTTATCAATCTCTCCCTCCACCATGTAACACTGGATTTTAAAACTGTCATCTTATCCCATCCAGGCTATTGTATGGTTGTGTGTAACTGCGTGTAGTGCTATAGCTGAGCTATTCTCTAGATTTCTTATCTTATTCGGGTCAATCAACCTAGATTTTGCTAGGCTTTTTATGTTCGGCTAGTCTGACTGCCCCTGTTCTACTAGTTTGACCTATGTATTTGACCTGACAATCATTGCGAACAGGGTATTAGATAGACTAAATTGTTTTGCTTTAAAGGCTCCACAGACAGGATCCTTCAACCGACAAAGCTTGTTTCTAATTGAGTTTGTGGTTGGTTTGAATGCCAGCCACTTTTATTTCTGCCTTGTTAAGAATTGTGCGTAAGGTTTCCGAGGTTCCTTCTTTGTATGGAAGTACTACTGATGATTTAGATTCCTTATTGTTGGCGTTGTCATTATGCTGAGCATATTTGACATGCATGTCGTCATTAATATTATTATTATTATTATCACTATCACTATCACTACTATCATTATTTATTTTATTTTTATTTTTACATTTCCCTACATACTTCCTGAGTAATTTATCAGGGTAAGTTTCAAAGCTTCTCCTAAATGCCTTACTTCCTGTCTTAGATTTCCCTTGGTATTACTTAGTTTTTGTGCTCAATCATGTAAACATTTCACCAATCGTATTTTTACTGACATAGGATGGGATGATCGGTACCACAAGTTCCTTCAAATAGCTATCCAGAAATCATGTGGTTTGAATTGATTAAGACCTCTGAGGTGAGTGAAAATTGGGCACACCGCTGATGAGCTCAGCCCCAAACGAGTAAAATGGCCGTCCGGTGTCTAGATCTCCTGGATCTGACCAGCTAGCAAACTGGATAACATGAGTGGTGTGCAACTAATCATCTCAATCAGTCAGTAATACATAGTTTTATGCAGACCGGCTTGCCTTCTTAATTACCATTTATGGTTCCCAGAAGAAACTACAACGAAGTCTCACCATTCGAACTGCGTAGACTGCAAATTGCTGACCACTTCACGAATTGGGAATTTGACTTAAGGAATATAAGTCGGCCTATAAAACGTCGGAGATTCAGTACCAGGTGAAAAATGAATTTGTCTGCACTATCAGTAAGTAGTACATGATTTATGTCATTTGTAAGATATCAACGTTTTAAAGTACATATCTGTAAGCACTCCAGTCTACCAATGAGTGATGTAACTATTTTTGCAATTCTTAAACATTAATTATCATTTTGAAACATCTTCCTTTTTCTACCCTAGATACTGT
Source organism: Trichobilharzia szidati (assembly GCA_944472155.2). Lineage (NCBI taxonomy): Eukaryota > Metazoa > Platyhelminthes > Trematoda > Strigeidida > Schistosomatidae > Trichobilharzia > Trichobilharzia szidati. The sequence continues at coordinate 142,643,171 of OX235279.1, read as the reverse complement.
CATGAGATTAATTGGACATTTATTTTGTATAAATAATGTGTATCATTTTCATTCCAAAAGTATCCCTCAGCAATCATTTATCGTTGGTGAAAGAGCTAAATTGCAACAATAGATACATCAGCCAGAGAATTATTCAGTTCCTTATATACGTCAAAGCTCAGTGGTACAGTTTATGACGTTGGCTTTTTCGATAAGAAAACATGAACAGCCTCTTAATGTCACACTGCATCAAACGAAAAGACTCTTTTGGGGAATTTTTTCGCATGAACAGTAAACATTTAACAAGGTATACAACGCTTTTATCATCTACTTTAAATTAATTCTTAACTCATATAAGAACTTTTTAATCGCTGATAATTTTAAGGAATGAAAGACTCATGTATGTAAAACTTTACCTCCTGATGACAGTTTTACTTTGACTTTTGAAGACCTTCGATTTTAATTCCAAAGCCTATGATTATCCCTTCATTTTATGATAATCATTTCACCTTATAATGGCCTTGAACACAGGATAGTAGCAGCTAGGGATTGATAGTGTCCGAAGTGAGTCTAAATGACTTTTTCTTTTAGTTTAACATGGTCCAGTAGAATGTTCCAAATAAATGCATTGTTCCTGTTACTTCCTACGGAGTTAGGTTGGATATGTCTAGATCAAATCATGGATTTGTCTTTAAATTACATTCATACAAAGAACTACTGACTTTTCGTATATGCTTTACTTTGTGAAGTTCTTTTTTTGATAGCGAGCGGGAGAAGGGGGTGATATTTTTTCATTAGAACTCTGCTTGATCAAAGAGCAGAAAAAAAACCTAATACTATGAGTCGAAACTTTTATTCACCTTTCTATCAATGTCACTCATTTATCAATGTTATCGAAGCTCTGACAATTATCAGAATAACTGACTTACTATATGTAAAAGTACATTATTTGTATATAATAGAGTGACTATTGAAGTCTCTATAGAGAACTCATTTTCAAGCACAATTTAAACACACGGACATTTGGTCCAAACTTTCCAGGATCCAGATTTTCTTTTCAATGTCAATAATCGTTACACTGCATAGGCATCAATTTGTCAATCTGAGGTTATCCTTCATAGCATAACCAGTATTGCTTAGAAGTTATCAGTGATTAATCACAGAGTTGCATATGAAGAACACTTTTCTGGATTGGACATTAGTAACTAGTGTGACGTGTCTAGTCCTTTCTTTGGTGCAGACTGAATTCTATCAGTCAGGTTTTGCAATGTGGCCACCATTCTAGGTAGCTCGCCACCACGGTGCACATTGATTTGATGATATTAGATAGTTGGAGGCAATCGGCAGGAAAACCTGACTGATAGAATTCAGTCTGCATCAAAGGAAGGACTAGACACGTCACACTAGTTACTAGTGTCCAATCTAAAAATCCACTACAGTCCTAAAGGAGGTCAATCGGGAGCCCAAATAGCTCAGTAGTAACATCTCTGACTGCATCACTGGGTGACGCGGGTTCGAATCTCAAAAGGGACATCAGTTCCTTCAAGGCTGCAGATACGCCTTGCTGATGAGTGCCAGCTAGCACGAAACCTAGGTCCAAGGCTTCCTGCCGATTGCCCCCAACTATCTAATATCATCAGAACACTTTTCTATTCATGTTTTCTGTTAATCTTAGATATTAGGACTCAGAGAGTAACAAAGTCTAGCTACCTGTGTCTTGTAGCATAAATTTTCCAAACATTTTTAAATACTTACTGGTTTAATTTGTACTTGTTCGTAAAGTTGACGTATCTCTTGAAAATGTGGTGAGTAGTAATTATCTCTATTGAGATCAGGTAGTCTTGTTCCATTGCGTAAATGATGTGTGACAACTTTTATTCCCGTTGCATGTGTATGCAACTGTGAAGCGAATACAAATATCCCATTAGGTTTTGGTAAACTCTAAAATAATATATAAAACAGAAATATGTTTGTGACATTGTTGTTGTAAACGGCTCAATGTTTTATTCCTTACAGGACGCTTTATCACAAGTTGGTTTAAAATGTAAGCTGCCAACCATTGAGTTTTATGCTGTTGAATCAGTAGTGGCACATTTGTTCAAAGTTCTGCCCAATACTCTATAAAGCCATAAACTGGAATTATACGAATTCACTGTGCTGTTCCATTTTACACAGTTACCTTCTTGAAATTAGTATTCACTAAAAGTTATGTCTGCATTAAGTTATCTTCGAAAAGAACATATACATCTTCTCGGTTTTGTTGTGTTCTATTAGTTGGATGGTTGAATTGCTAAGCGTTCACTATCCATTTCGACAACTCCTTGAGCATTAACTTTAGTGGCAAGTGAGTCTTTGGAATTCTCTACGGATGGAATGTCTGTTTTTCCTGGTAAATTTCACTGGGGTCAGCTGTTCCTGAGGATTGCCTTATGATTATATCTACTCTTACTGCTATTGATTATCTCGTCGACTTGCTTGTGACAGTATGACTTAGTAAAACACATTGAAAAGGTAAATATCTGCTTGATTTTCATGAGGTCTCCACCATTCATCTGTGTCAATAAAACCGGTTTAATGTTGTCTCATGAATCATTAGATTACACAAAAGAGTTTGCTAAAAATCACACCCACTTTTGACAAACATAGTCGTAACCTTTAGATAAGACGCAGGAAGGATAACTGTACATGAAATGGTAGAATTTAGTTTTTCTGGTACACTTTCGTCAATAACCAATGAGTCCTACTTACTTCCAAAGGACATTTTTTCAAAACTAGTGGAATTTTAGTAAGAATTCTGAAGATTAATAAAGACCAATTTTTAACTACTTCGTTACAATTCAGGATAATGAACGCCTGGCTAGTTCTATTTTATCAAGTCTAAACAGAGTGAGTTGAACACCCGTTACAATCTAATTTTCCGTTTGTATTTTCAATCTCAGTTAGGCAGCGATAAACTGAAATTTATTCTCTCCTATATTACTCAATTTTTCATATCACTAGTTCGACTTCAGAAACTTTAACATCTAAATGGATGACGTTATTTTTAAATTGGCCTAACGCTAGAATATGGCAACTCCAAGTCTGAGACCCATAACAGTTGGTATCAGGTATCTCTGAAAGGATATAAGATAGACTGATATCCAACAAAATTTTATAGTTCTGACTGTGACCCTGGGTGACACGGATTTGAATTTGTCAGAAAATATCAGTTAAATACTGAGAAGTGTCAATGAGTACGGAAAGTAGCTCCAGGACGTTTTGCTGATTACTTGCACCTAACATTACTTCAGAGTGCATGGCTAGTCGCCTAGCCTGATGAAAGCGTTCCAAAACTTGACTAAGAGAATTCAGTGATGACTAACACCAAAAACTAGGCACACACTAACCAAGAGTCCATACTCTTACTTCATTCCCGGTGAAAAATAAAAAAAATAACCGGTAATGTAGTGAATACACTTAATAAGATATTCGAGAGGATAGCAAGAATGCGAACGAATACACATATCCCGGTGATTTTATTTCTCTGTAGTTGTATCACAACATTTGTGTATCTTTTCTCCTACGTTATTTCTTCACTATAACAATTATTTGATTAAGCCTAACAACAAAGATCAGATTGAGTGTTAACCTTGAATGTGCATGATCATTTTTACTAAGCACGATAAAGTAATCCGGATAATTATCTAACATTATGCGATAAAAGGTGCTGAAATGCCACTGAACAGTTATAGATAATAAAAACACTTTTAAGTTTGAAACAATGGCTGGTAGTTTCACATGCATCAAAACAGCGAGTCTACAGTTTCATCGAAACTCCTACGAAGTTCTGAGATGAGTTGTCTATTTGTCTATCTGCGTATTTTGAGCAGCTCCGTTTATAGTTTGGATAGAAGTTTTAAACTGATTAACAATTCGAGGAAAAGTTTTCATAAAGTTTTAATTCTAAAGTTAGGTAATTAATAATACATGCATATGTATCAAGGATGTGTGCGTCGGTGGTATAGCGGTTAGGACGCTCGCTGACCATGCACATGGTCCAGGGTTCGATACCCGGTCGACGCACTCCTTTACCTCGCTAAGCCAGGAATAAAAGCTGGTAAAGAGGAAAGGTTGGGCATGAGGCTAGCAACCTCATCCTGTAAAACAAACACTGCTACAGAAACTTCAAGTCACTAGCTTGAAACCCTATGTCCCACTGGGGAACATGAAGGAAAAAAAATGTATCAAGGATATTTCACTAGTTTCTGTTTGAAAATGAATCTTAGATTTAGGTCTCACAGAGAACCATGCATTCATAATAGATCATGAAATATAGATCATTGATTCATTGGTGGTTTATATCGCATAAACAGTTTACTAGACAAACAACGAACAATGTCTAGTATACAGCTTTAAGCAGATGATAGATTTTTGAAGGTTTTCTACTGTTTCAAGATACCAGAATGAGATCAAATCATTTTAAAACGCAACAAAAGTCTGTTTTGATGAGTTATTCACATCTTACCACATCAGTACACTGTGTATCACAATAACCAATTAACGTAAACTGTGATTGTCTCGGAGGGATAAAACTGTTTGGTGAATATACTAACCCAAGTTCCATTACACCCACATCATATGGTCGGCGATTACTTGTAATATAAAGACGAAATCCACTATTGTCTATGATACCTATAAATGAATAATTGTAAAGTAACTTTAAAAAATGTAAATGGTTAACATATTAACAATATCATCTTTTTTAAAATTACATTTTGCATTAAATTGGCAACTGGTTTCCTACTGTACCTGAAAACAGCTTTGGATGTAACCATCGCTTCCAGACATTCTCAACTGATAAGCATAACTTTTTAATTAATTTTTTAATTTTAGATTATAGCTTGAAACCACACTGTATTTTTGGTACAAGTGTGGAATTTTCAGCATGGATATCGGTAGCCCAAATTTTGCAGGCCAACCATTGATATCGGGTGTGCGTCGGCAGGGGATCGAACTCCAAACCATGTGCATGGTCGGCGAGATTCCTAACCACTGTGCCACCGACGCACAACTTGGGGGGAATCTATCTTAAATCTCTACCCCAAACCAAATTTTCTGGATAAGATTTTATTTTGATAAATGGTAAGCTGTGACCAGTAGGATACCGCAGGTTGTAGGTGAGGTAGTAACTCATTGAAGAAGATTTTGCGAAGTGCTCGCACTATATCATGAATTGGCAGAAATTAGAATTCATGGGCCATTGAGTCGGGTACCAGTGGCTTAATTGTCTACGAGGTCGCCTTGTAACCAGAAGGTCGTGGGTTCGAACTCCGGTGGTGGATGCGTGCTGATGAACAGTCCCAAACTAGGGAGAAACAGCTGTCCAGTACTTCCAGATTTTCCAATAGCTCTCTAACTGATTTCAGCTCATGATGAAATCCTTCAGCCAATATATATATATATATACTTATTTCAATTCCCCTGAGATTTTACACACATCTACTTATCACTCAGGACGTAATTTTTGCGCAACTATTCGGTCCAATCTTGATCACGGTTCATATGAGCTTCTAAGGTTACTTATCAAAACAGTCAAGGGCACTTACTGAAATACGTGGCAGCGACAGTTACCCGTGGACTTAAACACCCCCTCAACCCATCACCAGAGTGTATAAAAACAATTTATTATTACTTTTCAACTGCATTGGTCACCCTTATCTGAATACATAGTCAAGCGTAGTGTTAATTACTTCTCAAGTTTTAGCTTGTAAGGATTTGATTTGTTTCAAGTTCGATCACGGATTGAGATCAGTTAGAGAACCACTGAAAACAAGCAGGGAGTAGTGGACAGCTGTTTCACCCTAGTCTGAGACTATTCTGCAGTACACGCCCACTGGGTTTTGAGCCTGGGTTCGTCTAGTTACAAGGTAGGCCCGTAGACCACTTAGTCACTTGGATCCAGTCCAAAGCCCTCTGAATTATAACTTCTCCCGATTCGTGATTTTACTTCAACCACCAGCCGGCCGTTTGAAACCCAGTAGGTGCGTGCTGACGATGAATCCCAAACTAGGATGAAACTAGGTTTTCATTGGTTCTCTAACTGATCTCAATCCGTGATCGAACTTAATTGTTTTTATTCCTAAATCCTTTGTCAGTTTGTTTATCTTAATTGGCCTTTATTTTCATTATAAACTGACTTGACAAGTAATTGTGTAATCCGACTGTTCAAAATGTACTACGTGAATACATCACATTATTCATATAAACTCCCTCGTCTAATAAAACTATGCAAATGTGTTGAAGTGACTAATTGTTTTAAGGTTTATTAAGTGCTTCTTTCATAGATGTGGCCCACTGCCCCGTTCAAGGATCTTGATGAACTCCTTTATTCGGTTTTACAATTAACTGTTGTCATTTGACTAACATTTGCAAACGTATTTACAAGCATTAATCACCAAACAGAAATGTACTATTAGCTCACTCTAACAATCAAACGGTATTTTGTCCAATTATGGAATTAATAGGCTTAAAAAATTGTTTGAAAACACCTACTCCTTTTAATAAGTCTGTATAGGGTTATTAATGGCCTTCTGAGAACAGTTTATTGTTCATAGTGAAATCAAGGCACTCCAGCAGCCTCAAGTAACTGCTTAACTCAAACTCGTTTAATCGGAACAGATCTTTCGTTTGTCAGGTCATCAGTAGCACTTACTGTGTGTGGAGCAATGATCGTAGCTAGTATTTCGTGCTGCGGGATGAGGTTCGAACTCAGGGCTCATTGACTGGAAGCAAAGAGATTAGTTCAGTCAGCCGCGTATTCATCGCGAGCCTGAATATGACTTTGGTTGATAAACTGAGCTCGAAACGTCTCATTAATTTCGTATCACTATGTGTGACAGCAAATAAAACTATTTTACTGATATTTGTAAATTTTGGGCATTGTGGCAGTATGTAATTCGATATTAATTTGTTTGTTAGATATATCACAGAAGCTTTATTTATCGAATCAACTGAAGGAGAATATATGTATTAGGAATGATTCAACTCCTGTCGCGGACATCTGGAAAATTCTACTATCCCTACGACGAATAGGTAGGAATGAAAAAAAAACCATAAAAGGAAAGTTCCGAAGCTGTGTAGTTATAATCGACATGATTATGAATAATAAATTGTGTTCGAAACGTCATCCAGTAAATAATAATACTATCTCATTGTGTGATGTATCCAATAAACAAATAAGTATGGAAAAACTGTTTTACTATCGATCTAAACAATTTTAAAAAATCCTTATATACAGTGAACTGGATTACTCACCCGATAAATTTCCTGGATTATTATAGTGTATTTCGATGACAGCGTACTCTCTTCCTCTAGCTCCACCGACAGGAATTCCAGCTTCTTCAGGAAAAGTCAGACCCTAATAATTATAACACAACTCATAATAGCAAAGAATTTGCACTTAGTAGATAACTGAGGGTGAGGATAAGCAATCACTTACTTCTTTCCGACATTTTTATAAATATTCTGTGCAGTCTTATCAATGAATTATTTGGACCTTAACTGTAAAAAATATAAAATATTTATCGACCAACTGAATCACTGATTACATTTGAAATGAAGACCAAGATTTGAGCTGAATTCGACTTAACAATCGAAAAGATGCCTACCACTTAGGTATTCTACCGATTTAGTTACAGGACAGAGCCACGGCACACATTTTAATAATGCTGTGGTCATACGTCTATTATTTCATATCTTGCTAGTGAACAAAGATTGTGTTAACTGTTATAAGTATAAAACTTGGGCACTCTGGTGGAGTATAACTCCATTATGGATAAGATTCTATTTTCATAAATCACACAGTGTTGTACAGTAATATGAACTGATTATGAGCAATAATTTCTGCTGGAAACGTCATCAGTTAATATTACTGTATAACACTGTGTGATTTATCAAAACAAGATTGTGTTACATTAACTGACTAATAGGCTAACGAATTTTATTATGTAAATGTCTATTTCTCAAATATAAATATTTACGCGGTCGCTTACGAAAGACAGCTCAACCTTTCTGTGCTTGCATTTAACAATTTTCGATATATGCGGGAAAACAGTAAAAAGAAACATTCTGTTATCCGAATAAAATTATCTATGATAATATCCAGCCTAAACTGTTTGATGAAACTGAAAGTCAGTGAACGGAATTAGACAGTCTAGAAACACTCAATCAAACAGAGCTATTTATCATTCTAAAACCGAGTTATTACTTAGATAAAAGGTGATTTGAAACCACATATTTAAATACATCGTTCTTTTACTACAGCCATTTCACTACAATATAGTCAGAGGTGGTTTGGTAATGTGTAACCTGAGGTTTTAATTGTTATCTTAATTGCTGTTAAGTAAAATGTATGGTGTGTACATTTGGGATAGGCATATCTAAAGGTTGAATGGGTTGCTGCAGAATTTGAACCAGTGACCTCTAGATTAACAGTTTGGCCCTCTACTAGTTGGTCAACGAGACCCGAAATCTAGTTAATTATTTGCACACATAGAGTCAGATGAAACAAGTTATAGATAAAATGGATTCGTATTTTGAAGTTAATTGGTGGATGGTGATCAGCATTTCGTCCTACTTGGGATTCATCATCTGGATGTACCTACATTATCCCGGCGAGTGATAGTGTTCCCACCGAGGCTTATTTTCATCATGTTGATGATACGTTTATTGTTCTTGATGGGAAAGCTGACAAGAATGAAATGTTAGTGTTGCACATCCACCGCCAATCTTCACTTGTGAAGAAGAACATGATAGTAGATTACACTTCCTTGATGTTCATTTGAGCAGAAGACAGGATGGTTCATTCAAGACGGATGTCTATAGAAAACTTACGTCTGCAGGGCAATATACACATTTCTTCAGTTTTGTACCAATACGATACAAAATCAATTTGGTCAGATATCTCACGAATAGAGCAAGAAGGATCTGTACAGATGAATTTCCAGAATATAAATAAGGATACACCCAAAACAATCTGGTCCGAATCGGTTACGTCAGTATATTTGTAGGGAAACACATAAATGCTATGTATAACAAAGAGAAGCCAACAGCAGTTAAAAAGAAACAACTGTTCCTGAAACGGCAATTCAGTGGGAACGTGGCTAGTGAAGTCCTACATCTAAGATTATCGAGAGCAATACTACCTCCAACCTATGTTAGTCCCTTTTCAGCCGACCAATTATGATTGCTCAAGAGAAAGACAAGCTGCCTAGCTGTGCCAATTCTATGTGCATTTACAAATTTAGCTGTTCCTGTGGAGAAAGCTGTATAGGGCAGACAGTTAGACAGCTCGACAAACGTATTACTCAGCATCTTCCTTCATGGTTCGGAAAAGGTCAAATAAAATCTATAAGACGTTCTATTTTGGCTCATTTGATTGATAGCGGTCACCAAGTGGACAGAAATAGTGCCTTCATAAATATCTATAGCATTCCATCGAGCCTTTCGAATGGAATTTGAACCCACCTTTTGCACATAGCCGAAGCTATGGGAATTTGACAGAACAATCTCAGTCTTTGCATACTAAAGAAATTTGTTCTACCTTTGTCTCTCCTTTGGCCTAGGTAAATTCTAATTAAGAAACCTCCCACCCTTTGTTGTTTTCCATTTCCTTCGTACTTGTATGATATTTATTTATACTCTGTTTATCTGTCTACTTCACTTCTAGTACTACGTAACTTTTAAGATTTGACCTAATTTATTTATTGAATTGTCTACACATACACATATTACTACCTTTGTTATTCTTATCGCCACGTGCATAAACCTTACTGACATTAATTCTCTTATCATTATAATTATCATTATTTCTGACGTTCAGAACATTTATTATTAGTATTATTGTTATTTGATCCACAAATTCACCGTCATTGGTTAAATTTTCCTCATGACTCAATGGGTATTTTATATACAGCTTTGTAAATTAGAGTAAAGCCTGACGGAGGTCTAACTGAAAAGAATGTTGTTCGCTTATATGTCTTGTTAAGGGGATATGGACAGGTTCTTCAAATGAAATCTTGAGAATGCGAGTTTCTCATTTACTCAAATGGCAGAGGAGGTTTTATAATAAACTAGAATTCATTAATTGGCGAGATTGATCTTGTAGGGTTGTTAGACAAGTACTTTACATTGAATGTAATGTAATTCATAAATCAAGTGACATCTGTGAATACAATACTGAGATGCTTTGCATTTTTATTAGTATATTTTCTGTAGAATAGCACATACACCAAATGAATTTGAATTCTATGACCTGTATTTGCGATTGGTCTGATTCCTTATACAACATGACCACTGACCGATACAACCAAGGAGTAATCACTTTCACATATGACTTGCTGAACGTCATGGATTATAGCATCACGCTACAATTCAGCGTGCTTAGTTCAAATGTGGTCACTTGTTAGAACTGGAATTTCATTCATTATGGGTAAAATTTATTTTGATAAAGTCTCAGTGTTATCCAGTAATATTTAATGATTACGTTTCGAGCACAATTTATTGCTCATAATCATATCATTTTTGTTCAGCTTAAAAATCCCCACTAAGTCATATAAAGCCGCCCACACTTTCTGCCCCCAAGTAACATCTCTGTCTGAATCTACAATTCAGTGGAAACTCATCGGTAGAAATAGTAAAAAGCCACATGTCCTGACCATCGAAGAAAACCCTCCCAGCTGAACTTCTTCTACGAAACCAATGATTAGCATGAACGTGAAGGATAAGCTACCCTACCCCTACTGGTCTCATCAGTGTGTATCTGTTAATTCACCTACTCGTGTGGAGCTAAGCATGTCGGCCGTACACAGAGCTTGTTATCCATACGTGTTATTGAACAATTGCCCATATGGTTTCATAAAGGAGAAATTTAATCTGCTATCAACAAACGACCAACAGCGGATTACAAACTAAATTCGAAATTGGAACTGAGAAGGCAACATGTACCACTCGAATTCTTATATGCTGGGTCACAGGGATAGAATGGTGTTACATTCTTGACAAAATACGAGTAGTTATATGTCAAACTGGTGACTGAAAGTTAATACGCCTATCATCAAACGGGATTATTCATAGCTGCATCTCTTACCACTGAAAACTGCGATAAAAATTCTCTGATGACTTTTGTTTACTCGTGATTTAGTCAACTCCATATCACTGGATTTGTACACAAGAAAGTGAGCGAAAAGTGTACATTTTTATCAAAAGATATCCTGTTAAAATATCAGCCTGTTGAGTAAATGTTACGGTACTGCAAACAATACGCAATATTGAATTGAATCTGACTTACAACTGTCCCCATAGCCCAGGCTGCAATTACTTCCCTGCAGTGAGATAAACCAATTGGTTTCATTTCTGAATTACATGGAGCATTGTAATGTGGGATATTTGCATTTCCTGGACAGCGAAAGATTTCCATATGATGAACCAATCCTTGACTTGCCGGAATAATATCACTTTCATACTAGATTTGGAATAGTAGAGTGGAAATAAAGTGCAAGAATACGGATAAACAAGGACGGAATATCGGTTTCCTGAACCAAGTATAGCAGAAATCTATAAAATAGGAATTTTCGTGTGATAGAGTTTTACTGTTTTTATGTTTAGCAATACGTCGAGACTGAAATAGGATGGGGATATTGATGCTACAACTAGACGCGCTGATGACGAATACCACTTGACTACACCAACAGCATTATATGTTAGCTACCTGTTTCCTCAGTCAGCTCTATTTTAGCCAAAATAAACAACGACGTGAGATGAGGAGTATATTTAACATTACTCTTATAAGAAGTGTAAACATACTAAGAAAAACAATGAGATGCATATATATATGGGGTGTTGTGGCAGTGAAGATCACCATAAAAGGATATTTCCTGGCCAAGGACATAGGCGTGAGCGAAAATATCCGGACTGACGTTGATCCAATCTCACCGTAAACTTGTGACATGTCTGACTACATATTAACTCTACGAAGGTGCCCGAATTCCATATACCACTGATTGACTGAGATTACTAGTTGTTTACCATTCATATCAACTACTGTTTATTGCTAGTCAGATCCACGTGATATGAACACGACCACTCAGACTGTGTAGATTGCAAATTACTATTCAATTTGAAAATTGCGAATTTGATTTGTGCTCAAATTCTATACTTATATTGGTGTAGTTGTGTATTCTGAGTTGGATGTGTCGCCTGAGATGAAGTCAGCCATGATGTCTGGAAAGACAATGAAACATTTGCCATTAGACCATCGAGCTGAGAAAAAAACTACCACATCCAATCCCAATTTATTGTTCATTATCATATCAACTGTCAGTATGTCTATTGTTCCACTGAATGAAAATGGTTCAAAAGTGCAAGAGGAAAGTAGTGTCACTACTGTAAAACATCAGATTTTGGAAACTAAATAATGTTACATAAACAAATCCAATGTGAAGTCAGTGCTATTATACGGATCAGACACTTGCACTGCGCGTCATAAAGAGCATACCAAACAAACTACAGACCTTCATTAACAACAGTCTTCGCTCAATACTCAAGATCAGATGGCCGGCCAGAAAAGATCAGCAACAGGGAGGGATCTCTGGGAGCGAACCAACCCAGCAGGAACCGATTGTGCAACAAATAGGCAGGAAGAAATGGAGATGGATTGGCAGGCCATACTCTGAGGAAACCATCAAGTGAGTGACATCACTAGACAAGCCATTGCTCGAGTGGAACCCGAAAGGGAAGCGGCGAGTTGGTCGTCAGTGCAAGGGTGACTTGGAGGAGGTAATGTGAAGAGGAGATGAAAACGTGTGGGCAGACTTGGAGCCAGGTGAAGACTCTAGCAGAGAACCGAACGCAGTGGAGACACACGGCTGAAGCCCTATGTTCCTCTAGGAATTAAAGGACATAATAATAATAATAAATAATAGTAATAAACAAATCCTTGTAATGGTTATTTCATCTGACTGATTAAGCATCGTTCCCTCTAGTGAATGGCCTCCATTCTCAACAGTGGATGTAGTATGTTTATATATGAAGGGAAATATCACAATTCAGTTCCACTTTTAATCATCAAAGCCTATAGTTATTCGTTTGTGGAATGAAAATATGCATGTTCAGGGAATATGTCCACTACGAAGATATGTAGGCTGCACCATGAGAAAGAAAAAGAATAGTCAGAATAAAAAGAAATACAAACTGAAAATTCCGCTAATTTGGTGGTTATTGTGGTAGAATATTATTTACACAGTTTATCATTTAAAAAAAGGCAAAATGGAAAATTCCACATAATTTTGATATATGTATACCTTAATAATATGATGTTCCTTTGAGAAGTACGGAAGTTCAATAGTTTTGCACCAATATGTTGTTTCCACTGCGGGTATTTCAACCTGTAATAGAGATATAACTCTGGCTTAGTAATTATTCACAATATGTACATCGATAAACTTTTTATTGAAGTAATTTTGAGTTTCACGTTGAATGCTTTTACTTAACTTATCTCCGCTGACGTATCAACTTGTATTACAGGATGCTTTAATCACACCTCAATGTTAACATAATGCTTTTGATTGATGATTGTTAACACTAGACTGCATGACGCATGTTTCATCTGATTAGAATTCAGCTACATCTAGCCGACAAGTCCCAAACAAGATAAAATGAGCTTCCTGCATTCTGCTGTTATCCAGCATCAAATAAATAAACTCAAGTTTCGTGTTTCATTATATATGCATTATGCAAAGATTAGTTAACACGTCTGTGAAAGAATCGATCGAAAAATTATCCATACTGAGAATTGCTTCTATGCAGTCTCCCAAGCAATCCTCTTCATTGTCATTACTCGTGACAGTCAGTGATTAGTCTTCACTTGCTGTTATCCTTCAGTTTCATATATAGCTATATATACAGCTATATATATATATGTATATATATATAGGTATATATATATACATGTCTTTAATACTACACTAGAACTGAAAATGACTATCTTTAATCACATTTTTAAAAACAGGAGATCGTGCGAGGAGGAAATGAAAGGCTATGGGCGATCGTGGATCTAGTTGAAGAGGGCAGCACTAAATACAACAAAGTGGCGATTAGCTGCTGAAACCCTGTGTTACACTCGTAACCCAAGAGAAGAAGAATAAAGAATTTTAAAAAAACGGAAATACTATCACACATCAATATTCACAATTTCACTAATAGCATTTACCTGTTCAACACGAGCTAAGTGTATGTGAATGTGTTTATTCATTGTCAGTCCAGTGTACACTGGACTTTTTAATAATTGAAGAAATAACTTTTTATGTGGGATCTGTTTCATTTCAATATTATCCAAGAGAATTAATGGACTCATTGTGAAACGGTAGAGCCAATAAGCTTTTATTTCATCATTTAGAGTCAATTGTTCATTATTACTGTGGAATAAGAAGACACGAGTTGTTTGATTCTATGAAATAATCAAAATAGATAGACAAAGAAATAGGAGTTGTAAAGTATTAACTTTAAACTGAAACATTTGCTGAATGAAACGCAACGACAGGGATTGCATGAATTGTTTTTGTACACAAAGTTCTACCTTTATTCTATTTACTATCAAGTTTATGCTACTCAGGGCAAATGCAGAGGCGCAGTTTTTAGCACGTTTCACTGGATTTGAACTTGCAATCATTTATTTGGTTTAGTGACTAAATAATAAATTAAAATCAATGAGAGGCGGAAATTTAAATTAAATCATACTTTTCATGTCATCGGTTTATCTAATTAAATCCGAATATCTTAACCCTTGAAGGATATTTAATTGTTGAATCATAGACACTTAACATTTTAGAGTTTAGGAACAGATAATCGACAAGTAGGTTTGGACTTGCTTTTAAGCCTGCTGACACTTATGGATAGGTTATATATTCAACCGTTGGGGGATTCATGTTACTCTTATGGTTTAAACCTCGACTGATAACTGCTATTTCATTCAACTAGTTCTCCTGATTAGTTTGAACAAAGAGAGAAAGAACAGATGTGTAAGATAAAAAGAGCAGACCTGACTGATAGAATTCCGTCTGTATCAAACAAAGGACTATACACATTACTCTAGTTACTAACTAGTGTACTACAGAAGGTCAATTGCGAGCCCAAATAGATCAGTGGTAACGTCTTTGACCACTCGAATCTCAGTAGAGACATGAGTTCCTTCAAGGCTGCAGATACTCCTTGCTGATTGGTGAGTACCAACTAGCACGAAACCTAGATCAGGAGGTGGGGCTTCCTACCGATTACCTCCAACCATATAACATCAACAGTTCAAAGTGCACCATGACGGCGAGCTACTTAGAATGGTGGCCGCATCTCAAACCTGACTGAAAGAATTCCGTTTTCCCCAAGCAAAGGACTAGACATAACGCACAAGTTACTAGTGTCTAATCGAAATAAAAAGAGCTTATTTTTTCCTTCACGGCTTTTTATCAACTGCTGGTAGCCTAAAAGAGACAGCCTGAAAAGGACACTTCCCGCCTCTAGGCTAATTTCACTTTATAACACGAAATGCTCACTAATACAGTGCAAAATAAATACGTATCCTGACCGTGTCAACTCTAACTCTAATTACCAGTTTACATATACTTGCGGTAGCAGTTACATAGGGAAGACTGAGAGAAGAACATCTACCAGATTTCCGAGCATGTCCTCAACAACCTTCATATGGAAAATTAGAAAGTGTTTGCAAGTGCAGTTGCTAAGTGTCAGAATGGCACGGTTGTTTATTCAGAATCAGCCAGACTTTAAAAAAATAATCAATATACAGAGAAAACTCTAGCTAATTCGCTTCACAGAAGCCACTATTATCAAATGAATACAACCTAATACCTGCATGCAGCAAGGCGGTATGATTAGTCTTCTGCTACCTTTGTAACTAAATGTCTCCACTCTGTTTGCTTCCTTTTGCTGAATCAACATTTTTGACTATAATTCATTGAATTGAATTCACTGTTAATCTTTTAACCTACTTAATCGTTTATATATGTAACTTTTAACAGTTTGAAAAAATTTGGGCATTGGGTATACGATATTCATTATAATAAAGGTTTTTTGTATTTCGCAATGAATGAAAAACAAAACGAGAATCACATTGTCATAATGTCACGAAAAGGAGACAAGTACAAAAATTCTTGAAACTGGGAGAAAAGAAACAACCAAAGAGAATCTCAACTAATAATACGGAGAATATTAGAGCCATACACATGTCAGACAAGATTATGAAAAGAATGCGACTGGACACCTATCCGAAGGACCATACTTACTCATTGAAGAAATGAAGAGATCTGCCGAATTCAACAAAATGAAACTAAATACAAACAGACTCCTTCAAGAAATGAAACCCAAAATTTGAAATTCTCTCCGGTATAAACTAGAACCAAAATCTTATGTACCTTCAAGATTCTACGGCCAACCAAAGACACATAAACCCACAGTTCCATTAAGACCAGTAGTAGATTTCACCAACTCACCGACATACAACCTTTCTAAATACTTATTTTCTATTCAACAACCACTGCAAAAGGATACTCTAAATATTGTAAACGATTCATATGATTTCAAATCCCAAATAGAACACCGAGAAATTGATAAAGAAGACATTATGCTAAGGTGTGATATTAACCCATTATATACTAGTATCCCTATTACCGAAAGTCTTGATATCATTTCCAGTCTTCTAGAATCAGATACAACGCTATCACAAAGATGTCCACTGGACACGAGTGAAATAACTAAGAGTTTAAAATTCTGTCTGGAAAGTAATTATTTTACATTTAAAGGGAATTTATATAGATAGACAAATGGTGTTGCTATGGGTTCACCAGTTTCCCCAATAGTCGCTGACCTTTTCATGAATAGATTCGAAGATAACATCTTTTCAAGCATACTCACTCCTAAAATATGGTTAAGATATGTGGATGATACTTTTGTAGTGCTAAAACGAGATCTAGACAGTTCATTCTTGGGGAAAATGAACAATCTATCTCCCGGCATCCAGTTTACTGTGGAAGCAGAATCAGACGTCAGTGAACTACCATTTCTAGACTGCCTAGTTAACAGGAGGGAAAACGGACATTTTAGTATATCCATATTCAGGAAGAAAACCCACTCCAATAAATATTTAGACTTTGGATCATCACACCCCATCAGTGCAAAGATTTCAGTTGTTTCAAATCTTCTTAGACGAGCACACTCTCTGATAACGGATGAGAAAGAAAAAGGAGAAGAAATAACAAACATTACTGAAACTCTCAAGCAAAACAATTACCCAACGAACTTCATCAACAAAATCAACATTGACATTAAGAATGGTCAAAAACGTATTCCGAAAACATGAACCACAACAGTTATCATTCCATATAGAGTAGAGACGTCAGACGATATCAGCACAGTACTCGATAAGGTCGACAACAGCGTTTCGATCAATGAAAAATATACTTTGGCTTCTGTGTGTTGCATTCTGCTGTTATAATACTATTCTATAGTTAATTCCTCTACCTTCTCTTAACTCTGCGACCAGTAACGATCAGAACGGGAATAATTTTACTGACAACGTCTTAAAGCCACACTGACAACTTCATATTGGAGTATTCAACGTCAAGACCTTATGCTAAATTGGGCAAGATACCATAGATGTGTTGTGCTTCGAAGACACACATACAAGGTCCAACCATGGTCATCTCCTTAACTTCACATGACCAACAGACTAGACCATATAACTAGGTTACTTAGAGGATGACTGCCTCTTTGTGCTCCGACTCATCATCGGATAGAAACCTTGAATCTACTAGAACCTGGGAGACATACTCTGCATGTATTTGAAGATCTGACTGACCTAGTAAGTGTGACTGTTGATTCAGTAAATTTCGGAATAAGATAACACTGCTATCCTCCACCACTGTGAAGACAAGGTTCTTATCAATGAGGTTATTTAAGTATGGATTTATTAAATGAACTGCCTTTTTCGGAAGATTCACGTTAGTTGTTTACCTAGGCATGTACTTCACCGCTTTCGCCAACATCACTCCGTATGGTTTAGTAAGTGATAACTCTGGTACATTGATATCTTTTTGGCAGCATATAACTGGCATCTTCATTTACTTTCAAATACTTCGTTCGATGTTATTTACAAATTCGACCTGGCTGTAATTCCATATAAGTTTGTCTATTAGATGTGTCACACAGTGAAACAGAATTATTACTTACTGGATGACGTTTCGAACAAAATTTATTGTTCATAATCATATCAACTGTAATCAAACGACTTCGAAACTTCATTTTTGTAGTTTTCTTTGTCCTCTACTACTCCTACAACAAATAGGAGAGGACAAAGAAAACTATAAAACTCAAGTTTCGAAGTCATCTGATTATAATTGATATGATTATGAACAATAAATTTTGTTCGAAACGTCATCCAGTAAATAATACTGTTTCACTGTGTGATACATCTAATAGACAAACTTATATGGAATTACTTACTACCACAGTGCCCAAGTTTTACACATATATCAACCTGGCTGTTATGGAATGATAATGTAGAGAATTTGTAGCTCAGGTGAATAATTTTGATTTAGCTATGTAATCTGAGCTGATTGATTTAATTACGAAGCTTTCAATCACTCTTATAGACAACATCTTCTTTCATTTCAGGTTTCAGTATGAAATGAACTGGTATGAATTCTCAATGAATGATATAATTGTGTCACCTGACAACTGTTGTCGTGATTGGTTGCTAATCAACATCTCTATTGATCATTTTTATTCACTTAGAATTCGAACTTTCTTGTCATGTGATTTACCTTTTTATTAGCTGTTGAATTTGAACTACAGTAATGTGTTTCTAAATCGCTGATTCACTTGAGTATCAGACCTCTAGGAATTCCCTGGTATTTTTGATGTTTCCTCTACTTAAAATTTCTACACTATCCCAATCGAATTGTTGTCCATAATAATTATCCACATGCATTGGTACGAAAGAATATATATCATGTCTTTTTACAGTCAGTTTGTGATCTTGGATTCGGATTCGAAGGGGACGCCCAATTTGACCGATGTAATGTAAGTTGTAGTTCATACAGTTTATTTGGTAAAGAGTATTAATTTCGTCTTCTTTTCCTGTTGGATCTTTCGGTCTGCACAATATCGAATGAAGTGACTGTGCTGGCTACCTTTTGGTCTGTATCTATTTCAAACAGTCTTAATATTCTATCAGTTTTTTTCGGAGATATTTTTTATATATGGTAGGATGAATTTTCTTGTAGTCTTTGGTGATGGTTTCTTTTTGGTGTTCAAACACTTAGAGTTCAAACACTTTCTGATGGAGCTGTGTAGGAATTCGTTCTTTATGAAGATGGGCGATTTCAAGAAGCCTGGTACTCAAGGGAATAAACAGTTTACAATAGCTCAGTCTCTGACCGCAGCACTCGGTGACTCAGGTTCGGATCTCAGAAGGGACATGAGTTCCTTCTAGGTTGCAGATACGCCTTGCTGACTGGTGAGTGTCAACTAGCACGAAACCTAGGTTAAGCTGTGCTTCCTGCCGATTGCCTCCAACTATCTAACAAACACATTAATGTAGTTCAAATTCAACAGCTAATTAAAAAATAAATCACACGACAAGAAATATCGAATTCCAAGTGAATAAAAATGATCAATAGAGATGTTGATTAGCAACCAATCACGACAACAGTTGTCAGGTGACACAATTATATCATTCATGGAGAATTCATACTAGTTCATTTCATACTGAAACGTGAACTGAAAGAAGATGTTGTCTATAAGAGTGACTGAAAGCTTCGTAATTAAATCAATCAGCTCAGATTACATAAATAAATCGACATACTACTCAATAATATTTATAAATTTACAAATGTTGAGTATGACCTGGAAAATATTCAAAATAACGTTTCACTCAAATATTTCCTACTTATAATATGTTTCAAGAAATTTTGAACTATCTCATAAGCCTTGTAATATACATTTTGAAGTCAGGGAGAATGATAATTCTTTCACGAATTCCCTTAATTAACTAATTAATAATAATAGCTTTATTCCAAACACTATTTGTGGTACAGGTATGGAATTTTCAGCGTACATTACAATATTGCATCTAATTACCTCATAAATTTTATAAGATTTTAAAATAAAAAAAACAACAGCAAGAAAAAGAAAAGAAATAAAAAAGAACAGCATTGCATTCACATTTTAAACAATCCACCACAGGGTATGAAATATAAAATTAATGTGTAATAGAATATGTGAGAAACAATATAATAGTAACAAAGAAAGGAGAACAAAAGCTAATGGGAACTATTTGTTAGAGTGCCGCAGTAAGTTGATCGTGTCATACCTACCGGATTTCTCATGACATAACAGCTGTGCCAGATAAGGTATTGTGGAGTTTTTGTACTTGGTAGTCGTAGCATATAGCCTCCTACAGTTGCTTCTAGTTCTACCAGATGAAATGCAAGGAGAGAGCTGCGTATAGAGAGGATGCTCGGGGTCTTACAATATAGTATTCGCTAGTTTCTTACATGACATTATATGTCTATCCACAATTGTGTTAACCAGTTGGTTTAGCGAAATCCCACTTGCCCTACTAACAGCTTTTAGTGCCCTACGCAGCAGAATGAAACAAACTCATTCTATGTATCAGTGCTATGGTCTCTAAGTGAACAACTAACCGACGATACCTGAAAATCCTGAACACTGATTACTCTGAAGTCAAACGCCCTCAGATGTTCCCAGTTTCACTTATATGTATGCTTTAATTCATGCTATTTTCTCGACAAGTACTCATGTTATGTGAACTTTGTTCATTGCTGCCTGATTGAAATGTTGTTACATAGAGCCATATCGTTTCATTGTACTATTTAGTCACCCACTGGTTACATACTGTTTTTCAGTATATTCCCCCATATTTACCAGACCGACAAAATCGTTTATCAGTTTTATCAAAAAAGCCTTAGACCACACAAATTTCCATCCATCACCTATTAGCCATTCCTTATCGTTTTAATCACTGATGTACACCCTTGGTTCGCTCTATATAATTACACATCTTTATTTAACTTCCAGCCTAGTAATAGGCATTTCTCAAAGTAAATAAAGGAACATATCGTAGGAGGTTGGATCTGTTTTCAGGTCACATCATCCAGGAGAGACTATAATAAGACGTTTTGGATGTAAAACTTCGACCGGAACAAGCTGGATTCAGGAAAAGTAATTCATTCGCGGATCAGATTACAAACAGACCATAGAATGGCAGTCAACTCTTTACGTCAGTTTCAAAGGCCTTCGACGGCGTCGACTGTGAGGTAATTTAGAGACTGGTTCAACACTACAGAGTACCCCAAATCTCTATCGACCTCACTGAACAGCTATGATGCCCAATATCAAGTGATAAACAACAAAAAAGTCAGCGAAAGCAAGACAAGTCTGTTTACTGTAATCGATCATCTGCCTAACTGTGGTGGTCTAGATCTTACAGTAGACCATGAAGAGTGGGGATACAAGAATACGTTGGGCTGAAATGAATTTTCCAGAATGTCTAGACTCCACAGAAGATTTATGTCACACGAAGTTGGCAGACATGTTGGCAGAAGGAACAGCAGTGACCTGATCCCAAGTGAACACAGAGAAGACAAGAATGATAAAGAATCCTAATCTAAAGCAACAACAACAAACACCAACCGCTATCCACAGAAAGAATCTAAGGGGAGTTACTTATTTCACTAAACGCTTTCAGCTAGATATAGTGGCACGGATGTGGATGTCAAAGCCAGCTTAGATTGGAAAGGCAAGAAAGATATTTTCAACTCTGAAGTCATTGTGGAAATCCACTGTTCTCAGCAAAGGAAATAAGTTCCGGATTTACAGCTCTAATGTCAACTCAGTCAATGATTGCATACTGTTCAGAGACTTAGCACGCGCTACTGAAGATTCTTATCAGGATCTGCCTTCGCTTCATACTGAAGATCCGAAGACCGGTGAGGAAGGAAAAGCAACAAAGAACTGTGGCAGTACACCAACTAAGAACCTGTTACACGAAAAATATGCGGAAAGAAGTCGACATGGATCTGACATACTCTGAGGAGACCGCTGAATGACACCACATGCCAATCTGGCCCTCGAGTAGAAGCCAAATGAAGAAAGACGAGTTTGGTAACATGGAGAAGGTCGTATGAGGAGGAGATGAGAACTTACAGACAACCGTGCAGCCAAGTAAAAGAGGGTAAAATGGAGATGTACCTTTGAAGTCCCATTTTTCACTCGGGAAGCAAGGAGATAATAATATCATATAATAAGGTCTAATTTCATCACGTTACATAATATTCTACCGATTATTGTTTCAACTAAAGTTACTGTACGAATATCGAATATTTTTCTGTACTGTATGAAATCCCATCATACTGAATAAATCTGCTATTCTCATTATTACTGTAATCGTTGTTATTGCGAGTGAATGTAGTCATAAGGCTTTTAAAAATAATTTTTCGACAAACTATGCTCACCGTAGATATGTAAACACTTTTTTTTAAATCTCAGAGAAATAGAAATAAACAATTCCAAAGTTATATATTGTATGTCAGTATTGACTTCTTTTGTTCGTCGGTGGCACAGCGGTTAGGACGCTCGCCTACCATGCACACGGTCTGGGGTTCGAACCCGGCCGACGCACTCTCTTACCTTACTAAGCCAGAAATAAAAAGCTGGTAAAGCGGAAAGGTTGGGCATGAGGCTAGCAACCCTATCCTGTAAAAATGAACACCGCTACAGAAACTTCAAGCCTCTAGCTTGAAGCCCTATGTTCCACTGGGAACGTGAAGGAATTAATAATAATAGTAATAATTAACTTCCCTAAAGTAACTCAGGATATGTAAATGGTTTTGATCATCCATAGACACTCTAACTTACAGTTAAGTGATTAATGTAGTCAGATTTTATGTATGGAATTTCAAAAATCCTAGAGAGTAGTTCAGGAATTTTTGTAAATTGGCATATTTTATGGTTTTGGATCTGATGAACTGATTTCCGTTTTAAACATAGCTTCCCCGAATACATAAATAGATGTGACCTCCAGTTTTATTCTGGTATTATTTGCCTTTGCCAACAACCCTCTCTTTAATAAGTCTGCCGTCCTCTTTTTTTCAAGTCGTTCAGGTGCGTAAGTATGCCATTATCCAATTTGTTTTCAAATCCATTAGTGTTATAAAGTGCAGATTATATTTGATCTCCAGGAAAACTGTAGATCTCAATGTTAAATTTAATCACACTAAATCACCTACTTCCAAGCGAAAATAGTAGTTAATGATTAAAACAAAAAAAACTTACATTAATTGTGTAACCATTTTCATGACAAGAAATGGCTTTTCTTCCAAATTTAAAACATATCCTTGGATGGTCAGTTTTAATTTGATTCACTTTGTACAACACGCTTTCCGTAGAATTCCTAAACTGAAGGACTGTGTTTTCATTTGTATAACCTTCCTGTATTCAAAATATTATAAATATGTGATTGAAGAAATGTTAGGGAATGTCAGTAAAATATACGAAATAGAAATTCTCAGTAAACTAAGACTACTCGAAGAATCATTGCATATCGGAGGAGCCTGATGAAATTCCCCCGACAGCTGATTTTTTTCTCTGCAAAACAATTCTAAGCGATTCATTTTCCAGATGGATATTTAATCATAAATATCAAATGAAAAGGTCAACTGTTTCCTGCTGTGTGTAAGTAAGTTCGATAGAAAATGACTTATGATTCTTTGATTTTACTAATCCTTGATAAATGTAACTGACATAATATATTTTTTATGTTAGCTAATTAGATAGACCAGTCCCTGAAAATGTATTCATCCAAGAAATCAAACTCACAATCTGTGGATTATAATTCGAGGTGAAATTTTACCGCAGTTTCCCACGGAAACTAAAATTTTGATAGCATTATTAGAAGACGGAGATTATCTGAAAAGCAATGTGATGTATTAGCGCTATACATTTCGAGCAATCTGATCACACATTTACTTGTCAAGTCAATATATATGGAAAAGTTAAATTGAACAAAGTGCCAAAAAGGAATTGAGAATAATTAACACAAACGTTTAGTAATCCAATCATATTAGTCTTACATGCGAGGAAGAAAGTCGCAACCAGCTAGCATTTTTAGACATACTTCTGATTCGAAGAGACGATGGCTCAATAAGACGGTCTATCTACAGAAAGCCCACTTGGACAGGGCAATACCTCAATTTTCACAGCTTCTGTCCATTACAGTATAAGAGAGGCTTAGTGAAGTGTCTATTTAAGAGGAGTCAGCGTATTTGCACGGCTTATGTTATCGACAAGGAAAACGAAATATTAATGGATACTCTTGTTGAAAACGGATATCCTTTGAAATTTTTAAACAGGTGTAGAAGTCAACTAGCCTCTAAACCTACAATCCATACCGTCCCTAAGAAAAAGGTTTTCATCAAATTACCATATAATGGGGAAATAAATAGTAGGATTTTTAGACAAAGGTTGAATTCGATCATCCGTAGAACCTACTATGCAGCCCAATTTGTAATTGTTGAAAAAGCTAAAAATATGCTTCACTGCAAACCTCAAAAGTGCACAAGTGATTATATCACATCCCACACAATTTACCAATTTTCGTGTGTGTGTGGACATACATACATACATAGGGAGGAGTAATCGCGCGTTGCACGTGAGGGTGGGAGAGCATATCCCAAAATGGTTAGAAAAACAGATGAATTGTGACAAGCCAATAGATGCAGATGTCAGACCACGAACTTCGTCTATAGCTAAACATTTAATCGAGATGACCTATAAGATTGATGTTAACTCAGCCTTTAAGGTCATCTATAAAAACGGTCAACGACGTTTACTGAAATACGCTGAGGCTATAGCCATTCATAAACTTAAGCCCCCCTTGTGTATTCAAAAGCAGTTTGTTATTACTCTTAACCTACCTTGGTAATCCTCATTTGATTGGATTACCAAGCGTTTGTGTTAATTATTCTTAATTCCTTTTTTGTCATTTGGTTTATATATTGACTTGACAAGTAAATGTGTGATCAGATTGTTCGAAATGTATAGCGCAAATACATCACATTTTTCAGATAATCTCTGTCTTCTAATAATGCCATCAAAATTTTTAAAAGGGACTAACTGTTTTAAATTTTTGAAACTGAAATTATTCAGACCGCAATACATAATCCGCTAGATACTATAAATGGCAATTGAGAAACTAATTCAGATGTCTGCGCTGAGTCAGACGGCGAACAACTGATGATGAGCTGGCCCCCAAACGAGCGAAACTGCCGTCTGGCTTTCAGGTCACTTCGGTCTGGCTAACAAGTACTACCGTATGATATGGGTGGTACACATCTACTCATCAGTACTGTATAGATTTATGCTAATATTCATTCAAATTTATTATAGTAAACTGGTGAGTATTAGGTTTAAAACTCATTAAAAATGTGGATGAAAAGTTCCATTGTGTTCAGCACTTCGATAACTGTGTATGTAACGAGAATGGTATGAATTGTCAGGGCTTATTTTTACATTGATGGCAATTACCTACCTGCTCAGAGTTATCAGTAACAGTGTTACTTGGAAATGAAGTCACCTGATGAAATCCATATGAGTTGTGATCATACTTCTAATAAATATGGAAGAGTGTCAATGGTAGCGAGCTAATTTTTCGACCAACTGCATCTAAAGATCAGTGTCACATTTTCATCAAGTTAAAAAAACTTAGATTCTATGCGATTCACAAAGCAGCTTAAATGATCATTCTACTTGAAAGCTTACTTCTGTTTTCATTGAAGTTAGTTCAGATGACTTCGCCAATCCTAAAAATGAAACATACCCTATGAAACAAACTACGGTGAAATTCACACTACTATCACTCTGATCCTAAAAAATAAACCCCTTAAATTATTCAGAACAAATTATTTAGAGTGAACAATTGTTTTCAATGAATTCTTCTTCAGGCTCTACAATTATAAATCCATTAATTTAAGCATACAATAGCCAGTAAAGGCAAATTAGAATCATATCAGAAAGTGTATTGTGGAAAAAATATAAGATGGGATGGAACAATTATTTCAGATTTCATAATTAGCTACGGGTGGAAGTGGTAATTCGATAGAAATATTTCGCAAAACCCCACTGTCAACAATTATCCACGTGTTGGTCAAACAAACATTATGCATTTTATCTAAAAGATAAGAAGAACACGGAAGTATTGCTTTTAATAGTATGATTTTGTTTCATGGAGTAATAGGTCTCGCTTTGCACTAAACATTCATCTTCTTTTGACTATATGTAAATACATTTTGGTTCATACATATACTTATATATATATATATATATATATATATATATATATAGCCCATTAAGATGTAGGGTATCATCAGCCGAAACATCTAAAAAGTGTTGAAACTAAGTTAGTTTCTACTTAGGCTAATGTTTCATAAAACATTAAGGCTTTTATTGATATAAGAATAAAACTTGGGCACTGTGGTAGAGTGTAATTCCATTATGGGTAAATTTTATTTTGATAAAGTCTAACAGTGTTATACAGTAATATTTACTGATGACGTTTCGAGCACAATTTATTGCTGATAATCATATCAAGGTAATCACACGACTTCCTAAATTCATTTATATAGTTCCATTGTTTTTCACTTGATTTTTACTTGATTTGATTGGTAATAATATTTTCCATATTTCGGATATGAGTGATGATTCATTCCTATTGCATGTGTTGGGTGTAGATTCGATGAACAAAGATTCAGTAATCAACCTCTCTCTCCACCTACCTAGATTACTTTTTAGAATTTTAACCCTCTCCCACCCTATTGTGTGGTTGTGTGCTAATGCATGCAGTGCAATTGCTGACCTTTTTTCTAAATTACTTATCTTCTCTGGGTCAACCATTCTTACCTTAGCTAAATTCTTATGTTCTGACAATCTGACTACCCCTGATCTACTAGTGTGACCTATGTAGTTGACCTAACTCACAGTCATTGCAGGGTATTTTGTAAATTATATCATTTTGTCTAATTGGGTCCACTGGGTCCTTTAACCTACAGAGCTTGTCCCTGAGTGAGTTTGTAGGTTTAAATGCCACCCTAATTCCTGCTTTATTTAGAATCCTATGTAGGGTCTCAGGCTTTTATTCCTTCGAATGATCCCACGAAGGTCATTCTTATGTTTCAGTCAATATACATACGATTTTACAGCCTTCGAAGATGACTTCTTTGATGAAGAAAGTTTTCTTCTCCGAATGCCCTTTTAATGTCTTCACTTGGTATTAGTTATTAGGAGATTTTCCTCAGTTCACATTCACATATCACTGAATGTAAATTCGAACCCTTTTCATTTAATTCTTTCACTTGCTCATTAGAGTTTGAAATATCTGTTTAACAGCTTATGAAGTAAATTAGGTATTTTTTTCAATTATCTAACTCACGGTTGTATAATGCTGCAGAATTTTGGACGCGTAATGATTTGAAAGTTATTCTTAAACTAACAAAGCTAGTCATCCATTGTATAGTGCTTTGATGTCAGGTGACTGAAATTAGTTGGCAGGAGAACTCGCAAGTAGGCCACGTGATTATCGGAAATTGTTAGCAAACTTGAGACAACAGACTAACCTTGTTGTCCTCTGCCAGGAAGCACAAAACATGTGTCAGTCAGGCCGTCTTGTCAACTAACTTCTTATACCTTTTAACAAAAGGATCTTGAGTTATATGACGGGTTTTGCCCACGTGACTACTTCTGTATACTGAAATCCACTCTTTCCACAGTTATATACTTATTGTCGTCAGCTAAGTATACCTTGATTCTTTTAGAGAATCAATTTCAAGTAAACCTTCAAGCCGACAACGCTTTACCGCTTCTTTTTTATTCCCTTACGTTCCAAGTGGAACATAGGGCTTCAAGCTAGAGCTCTGAAGTTTCGGAAGCAGTGGTTTTATTTTTACAGACCCAACCTTCCGTCTTTACCAGTCTTACTACCGGCTTAGTGAGGCTTAGGTATGCGTCGGTCGAGGACCATGTGCGTGGTTGGCGAGCTTTGTACTGCCGAAAACCATCAAATAACAAAAGCTATTGTTTCTGAAACAGGAATTTTAAATATACAGAGGTAGATTACCAAATGAATATTAACATGATTTTTGTTGTTGAGCCTTTAGCCTCACCCCAATTATGTCCCCTACAATAACAGTTAACGGGAGAAAGCGATACGAAAATGATTTCCAAGTGTTTGTTTGTAGGCATCTGATTTGTTTTAATTTTGACCACGGATCGATATCAGTTACAGGACCATTGAAAACAAGCCGGGAGTACTGGATAGTTGTTTCTTACTAGTTTGGGACTCGTCGACAGTAGGCATCCACAGGATTTCGAACTACTTGCTGGTGGCTGAGGTAAAATCATGAACCACTGAGTAAGTTCCCAGTGGCTGAATGGTTTACGTGCTTGCCTTGCAACCTGGGTTGGAAACCTGGTGGGTGTGTACTGCCGATGAGTCCCAGACTAGGAAGAATCAGTTGTTGAGTACTCCCTGGTTGGTTTTCAATGGTTCCCCAACTGATGTTGATCTTTGATCAAACTTAGGACATGAAATTCAACTATCCGTTACTTTGATGGATAACTTATTTACATAAAATGTGTTTAATGAAACATGAAAGCAGAATTCCAAGTAGCAGTTAGATACCATAACTCACTTAACAGAATATTACCTTGTGTTAATGAGATTTATGGTTCAAATTCTTAGTTAAGTCCCTTTTTATTTTTCGACATTATTTAAATATTTCAAATAGAATTCAGACTATACAGACTTATTCAGAGCATGGTGCAGTATGACGACGAGTAGCTAAAAGGTAACATCCGAGACTGCAGAACTGAATGACGCCAGTCCGAATCACTGAGATCAAATCAGTTCCTTCATGGTTGAAGACTTGTCTTACTGACGAGTGCTAATAAGCCCGAAACCTAGGTCTACGGTTTAATACCGACTGCCTATAGGCATCTAATAACAATTTAAAGCTCATCGCGTTAGCGAGTTTCATAGCTCAGTGACAGCATTGCAAACTTGAATGGTAGAATTGAGTCCTACGAAATACATGATACTGGTTCCTTTCAGTGACTAATTGACTGTCAAGTCTTTAGATCTACAGAGTGCTTACATGCGTCTAAAGGAGCAGCAGAATTTGTTTTCCATGCATTTATACAACTAAACATCCTACCACCTTTACAGTATTTTAGTATCGTGTTTTTAAAACATTACTATGAGGAGTTGCCTTCACAATATCTAAATAAATAAAAACTTACCATGAAAAAATATTCATAATCATTCCTGAATGCTTTATTAAGAAATGGAAAGTATAACATATAGAATTCCACACCAACTGGTTCATCCTTTTGTCCAAATCCGATGCCGAAAAATTCCGGTAGCCTCGTCCTATCTACTTCATAATTTACTTTATTTGCTGTAGGCTGATTCGCTTCCATGATATTGAAACAAACAGAGAAATTTAACCATTTTTGTTGATTGTCGATTGACCATTTAAGACTATAGGCATCATTCCTATTCAAATTTGCTGAATACTGAAAATGGACAGTATTGGAATTCTGAATCCAAACATTAGAAATGATAAATACTGTTAAAACTATTCTAAGCATGTATTTAAGAGTAGTATAGTCGGTTAGCGATTTAGCTGTTTGAGGAGTCCCCGACCATATCTTCAAAAATATGTTGTCTTCGTAATTGACTGCTAAATCCATTGGAAAGTAGAAAGGCAAATTATTCGCCGCTTAGGTGTGTGTGTCTTTTTAGCGTTATTATTATTATTATTGAAATTCTTGTTTATAGAGTGATTTGTTTATTACATTTCCAGGAAAACATTTATTCAACTAAGACAGTATGTCTGCCAGTACTTATGCCTTAAAATTGGTGGCAGTGAGAATTTGATGAGGATTGGTCAACTGGACATATTTAATTTTAATAGAACAATCACACCATTTGGAGCAGGATAAAACATATTTGTTTTCTTCCTAAGGGGAATTTCTTCGATTGCTTATAACTTGGATTTGGTTTTTGTTAATATTACATGGTTGGAGTCAGTGGGTAGGAAGACTTGGACCTAGGTTTCGTGCTAGTTGGCACTCGTCAGCAAGGCGTATGTGGAAGGACTAGACACATTACTAGTTACTAACTATTGTCCAATCAAAGTACCAGTACAGTAGTGAAAGAGGTCAATCGCGAGCCTGAATAGCTAAATGGTAACTTCTCTGACTGCTGGTAGCACTGAGTGACGCGGGTTCGAATCTCAGAAGGGACACAAATTCCTTCAATGTTGCAGATACGCCTTGCTGACTGGTAAGTACCAACTAGCACCAAAACCTAGGTCAGGTGGGGCTTCCTGCCGATTGCCTCCTACTATCTAATATCAACAATTTAAAGT
This sequence comes from Trichobilharzia szidati, assembly GCA_944472155.2. Classification (NCBI taxonomy): domain Eukaryota; kingdom Metazoa; phylum Platyhelminthes; class Trematoda; order Strigeidida; family Schistosomatidae; genus Trichobilharzia; species Trichobilharzia szidati. The sequence continues at coordinate 142,612,647 of OX235279.1, read as the reverse complement.
GCACCATGATGGCGAGCCACCTGGAATGGTGGCCACATTTCAGACCTGACCGATAGAATTCAGTCTGCATCAGGTAACAGCACTAGACACTCTACACTAGTTAGTAACTTTTGTCCAATCAAATATTTAGTTTTTATTACAATTATAAAACACTTTAGCTTGTTGAAGAAACAAAATTCCAAATAATAATTAAGAATAATCATAGTAATAAAGGCAGAACTGCCGAAGATATCAAAGCAAGGATAGAGAAAGCAAGGCAAGCTTTCATTTCTCTGAAGTCTGTGTGGAGGTCAACAGCACTTAGCACAAAAAATAAGATCCGGATTTTCAACTCCACTGTGAAGTCAGTGCTACTATACGGATCAGAGACTTGGCGTGCCACGAAGGGCACTTCGAACAGTCTACAAACCTTCGTCGACAGCTATCTTCGCTCAATTCTTCACTCAAGATCAGATGGTTGACCAGAAAAGATCAGCAACAGGGATCTCTAGCAGTGAACGAACCAACCCAGCGGGAAACAAACGTGCAACAAATAAGCAGGAAGAAATGGAGGTGGACTGACCATACTATGAGAAAACCATCACGCCAAGCCATCGCTCAAGTGGGATCCGAACGGGAAGTGGCGAGTTGGTTGTCAGTGCTAGGGTGACATGGAGGAGGTCATGTGAAGAGGAGATGAAAGCATGTGGGCAGACGTGGAGCCAGGTGAAAACGTTGGCAGAGAATCGAACGCAATGGAGACGTGCGGCTGAAGCCCTATATTCCTCTAGGAACTAAGGGAAACAACAATAAATAGTAATGCAGATGGATGCTAATGTTAAATTTGTTAAACCTAACAAAGTTTTGTGTGTAATGAAATCCAAGTTTTCTTTCAAAAGGCGTCAAGGTTAGTAACAAGACTATGAGTAAACATTCTAAGATGATGCACGTCACTAAAATGTTTAATTTGCTGGATTTCTTCACAAACTAAAATCAATTAGACAGATCACTGAAAAACAAGGAGTAATGAGAGGCTGCTCTCACACCTTGAAGTTCCCGGACTCGGCCCCTCTTGGAGTCGTGGGTGCGCGGTGCTGAAGAGTCCAGAAATAGGAAGAAGGAGCCATTCAGTGCTCTCTAGTTTTCAGTTATCTTTCTAAATGATGTTAGTTCTTGCAGAAATCTAACAATTAGAATTAAATTAATCCAAACCCCCAAAAATCCCATAATCTTAATTTGAAAACTGTTATTGAACAAAATACACAGAAACAAAATGAGTTAATGAAAAGTGAGTATTAGTCGAGAAATGAAAATAAGAAAAATAATGTGAGGTCAAGTATATAAGTAAATTATTTTTTGTACTTGTAGATCTAGTTTGACCGCATGAATCAACAGGCCTTGGGATATTTTTAGTACAAAGGGACGCTCATTTCTTCTGGATTACTCTTTTTTTCGTCTAAATCAACTTTATCCTGATTGTATAATTATACTCAATAAAATTCACTAAGGGAGTAAATAATGAAATTGGGGAACTACCTATGTTAGACTGCAAAATACAAAGAGTAACAGATGGTAGCATAAAAACGACGATAGATAGAAAAACTACACATTCTGGAAGATTCCTTGATTATCACTCAGCTCATCCACTCACAGTAAAACGAGGATTAATTCAAGGTCTTGCAGACAGAATACACAGACTTACAACAACACTAGAGGACCAGCGTAAAGAAGTAAACGTCCTATACAAAATGTCACTCGATAACAGGTACCCTACATAATTTAGCAAAGATAATACAAAAAAGAGAAAAAAGAGGGTAAAACTGGAGAATCATAAGACGGAAGAATGCAAACAAACAGTAACAATACCGTACAAAAATGGTACATCAGAGATAATTCAAAGAAACCTCAAAATAGTGGGATTCGCACAACGTTCAAACCGACGAATCTAATTAAAAATAAAATAAATCAGCTGAAAGATCCCATAAAAATGATGGATAAAAACAATGTGATTTACAAAATATCTTCTGCCGAGTGTCCGACTAAATAAGTGGGCCAAACGTTTAGATCACTCAAAACAAGAGTGAATGAACATAAACGCCTAACTAAAGGTCAACCAACAGGAACACAAGCTTACAAGAATTTAGAAAAAATTCATCTTTAGCTGCACATGCATGGAACAAAAACCACAATATCGATTGGAACAATGTTTGTATTCCAAATATGAACTAATATGAACAAATGGAACGAGAGACTTATAACAGAATCTATATTCATTAAGGTCACACCGGATACATGTAACAAGGGTGACTCAGTACAAATATCAACAACCTGGAATATAATTCTGAATATACGAAAATGAATGAACAAAAAATGAACTATATACATGAGTACAAAATATGTGAATTAAAAAACAAAACAGTTCCGACAGTTGGTCTGAAAATGGGCAGTAATTTTGCTCTAAATATTACCAATGACAAACCTTATCATTGTGTGTAAACCTCTGAAATATAATTATACTTTGTTTGATCTATTCCACAATTCTCAAACTTTTTACTGACATAAATTATTTTGCCGTTTCATTTATGACTGAATGACCCTCGTTTTTTTTACAGTATCGACTGATATACGCCTTTCTTTATGAATCCCAGATGAAGAATAATCCGAGAAGGTCACCATTATTCATTTATTATTCTAATACAGCTTCAGCTATGTCACTACCGAATAAAATAGCCTTATTTAGACGACTAGAATGCGAAAGGTTCCCTGAATAATGAGTCGCGATACATTATTGCTTCACGTGCAATAAATCTCGACACAGATTTCCTCACATGAGTTTTTAAAAAATAATTGATTTACGCTTAGATTTTACGATTTTCTGCAACCGTTCAAGTACTAACTGCTGGTTAGGAATAAATAGAAAATTCCTTCCGGGATATATCGAAAATCAAAACAAGTGATTCAACCAAGAGACTCTTTCCAACGAATTTATTATCAAGCTGTACAACCGTATATACATGTGTGGTTTTTAAGAAATCATATCCGGTGATGGAATCGAATCACAGGTGTATACACAAAATAACAATTGTATGAAATGCAATTAAAATGTTTGTGATTATAATCATAGTGCAAATATAGTGAAGACAACAAGCTGGATTTAGGGATACCCACTACAGATTTGAAAGAACTACTTTTGAGACATACATTGAATGCACAATTTACTTTCAGTGAAGCGATCTACAGATAGAAGGATCATATTACAATGGGTTCTCCCTTGGGTCCTCTCCTTACAGACTGTTTTATGGCCAGTCCTGAAAATGGTCAGGTGAAGTCAACAATCCCAAGTTTACAGATGTAAAAAAAGGTATGTCGGTGACACCTTTAATATTTATAATAGTGATTATAATTTGAATAATATATCAATTTAATGGTTGCCATACACACTCGAAATGGAGAACAAGTATGGTATTCATTTCCTCAATGTGAACTTGTAGCACCCATACCTAAGCCTAACTGCACGCTTATAAAACTAATTCCAGTATGTATGTTGTACGCTTACAGAAACCAATTTTACATATGCCTATGGAATATGTGCCAATGTATCATTGGATATTGCTTTTCTTTGTTACAGATGTATTTCTTACGCGGTTATACACTTCTCGTTAGTTTTCGTGTTTTTGGAAGTTCGATTTCGTTAACAATACATCTTTTCAAGTTTTCACTTGCGCTTCCTAATAAAACGTTGTTCATCTTTGACCGTGTACAACAACAGCACATCGTATAACGTGAAAACATATATGTACTATAATATTATAACTGGAATAGTCTTTAGTATCGCCATAAGCTCATCATGGAGGACCAATGGAACTCTGAAGAGATCTAATTAGACAAAGCCGTCCTAGAATGGTCAGCCGGCAAATTACTACAGCAAGGTACTCACTGGTCAAAAGCGAAACCATGTCCGATCGCTTGCCAGTCGCATCCGGCGCATATGTAGTCCTGATACAGTGGAGGAAGAGTTAAATCTTTTAAGAAAAATCATAATAGAAAATGGATTTCCGTCACGTTTTATAGACAAGAATATACAGTCAAAACCTGTGATATATGATTTATCATCCGTAACCGGGGAAATACTGTACATGAGCTTGGAATTCAAAAGTGACTTAGCTTCCGGTATTATTGATAGAAGGATCTCACAGTCACTGAAATAAACATTCCCTGCTCCATCATTGAGAATAGAGTTTTCCGGTCATTACTTTTCGAAAACCTGAAGGACAAGATCCCGTTGTTGAGTAACTATATGTGCATTTATCAATTCACCTGCTCGTGTGGAGCTAGGTATATCAGTCATTCGACTCGAAAGTGCAAGAAAACTATCCTGCATAGTTACTAATAGGTGAGAGTGGAGTAATAAGCAGTGCGATCACTGGACATCTGGTCGACAATGATCACCCTATCTCCACATCCTCCGCCTTTAAAGTCATCTACAAGGCGAAAAGTAATTTACCCAAATCATTACGTGTAACCGACTCATCTGTATTTCTGAAGCAGCTTTGGCCATCGGAACAGAAAAGTCAGATCTCTGCATACAGGTAAAGTTCTTCCAACCTCTCCAACCTTCATGGTTTTAATCCCTCTATGCTAAAGTGTGACAACACCTGATCATTTTCGGCTCTACTTAATTTTCGTTTTGTTTATTCAATTTGTATACTCTTCTTTTACTACACCAATTGTTATTATTACTATTCTCACTTTGAACTGTCCCCAGTATTATTTCACTCGTTTCACCTGTCATTCTAAATCATTTTTGTTTTGCAACTTTAAAATCTATGTGACCAAATTTCACACAATGTTACGTAACGTTTTTATTTTTATCCTACTTGCCTAATAATCCTATAATTGCACACCCTTTTCCAGGTTCTATAGATCCTACGAATTGTTCTATATATGACATTAATTATTTTGGAACTTCACACTGAACTATGATTATAATCACAAACACTTCAACTGCATTTCATACAATTATTATTTTATGTATTCACGCCTATGATTGAGGCGCCTCACCGGATATAATTTGGTTCGAAAGAGTTTCTTCGTTGAATCACTTGTTTTGATTTTCTATATGATTAGGAATTCTCCAAGTTGTTTACTACTTGAGGGAAACTTGTATCACACAACCATGTGTTACAAAAGAACAAATGTTGATTAACCAAAATATATCTAAGAATATTTTTGTGTATTAAAATTGCCGGGTTCATTTCTCAATGGCTAACTGATCCAAAACATCCTAAACAGGGTGAAACATGCATCCTGGATCCTACTGCTATCTGCCAACAACAGAAATGTAGCTTTGAGTTATTAATATATTGGGGCAGGTATTCAACGGAAAACTTAGTAAAGCCTTTAAAGTAAATACAGGAAAAAGGCTGCTCATTATCACTGATGATATTCTTGATTTTGGTGAACTAGATTATGCAAGAGACCATCGAGGAGCGAGAATACGTTGAACTGATAAGAAGATTCTAGCAGATCTGGACTCCGACGATGATTTAAGTAAAATGTCACATAAACTTCAGGGCTTACAGTCCATAACCAACATGATGCATGGCTAGTCATCGAAGAGAGGACTTCAAGCGAACAATGGGAAGACAAAGGTGATGAAGACACTTAACCAACAGCAACAGGCACCAATAACTACCTTTACTTATCACTTCCAACAACAGGCGGTATGGATGAGTATGTCACAGTAAGTCTGGATTGGAAATGCAAGAAAGATATTCACCACTTCGAAGTCAGTTTGCAGATCTACTACACTGAGGAGAAAGATTTAAGTTTTCGGAATTGGTGTCAAGTCACTGAGTACTTCTAGAAGGGTCAGAGACAAAATCATCTCCAATAGGCTACTGCAGACTTTCATCAACAGCTACCTTCTTTCCATACTGAAGTTCAAGTGGCTGGTGAGAAAGAATAGGCAGCATGGAGCTCAAACAACGAACCAGCAAATATGCAGAAAGAGATGGAGATGAATTGGTCACACGTTGGGGAGGCCGTTGAGTGACATCTCGCGCTAGACATGTCGTAGGTCGAGTTGAATCCCGATAGAAAACAAGGAGTTGTGTGTGGACACAGGAGTGACATGGAGGTGATCATATGAATGGTAAATGGACGGTGGTGATAAGGCATGGAGCCAGCTGAAATTGATGGCAGTAAACAGAATCCGATTGAGATGTATCGGGGAAATCCCATGTCCCACTCGCAATGTAAGTAACGAACTAATACAGCAATAATGAAATAATCCCACTGGAGGTCACTTGTAGGAAATTATAAAAGCCTTCTACGATACTATATATCTTTTTATCATTAAGAACACATTTTTATCATATTCAAAAGGTACAAAGAAAAGCATTCATTTGAACACAAATTAACACATTCACAAACATGCCGAAAACTAAAAGAGCACAGAGGATATTGAAGTAAAAGAAATTGAAACCGGTGTTAAAAATGAAGTGATTCACAATAGTTCACCAATAATACTGCAGCTAAAACAATATTATTATTATTACTATTAGTAGTAGTAGTAGTAGTAGTGGCAGTACTTCACTGAATGACTTTTCAGTGCAGACAGAAACTCAACTTTCTCACTTTCAGGTTGACCAAAACATCTTTTTCTTAAAAGGGCAAAATAAATGACACACACAGAGACTTTCAGTACACATTCATTTGTTGGTTTGTCTTTATCAGTTAAGAATAAAAGTAGAATTATTCACTCCATCAAAAAGCAAAGCAAACAACATACGACTGCATTTAAATAACAACCAGTGAATTCCCCTATTAGTTAATAATAAAATGAAGTGTAGTTAGTACACACTGTCAGAGATTTAAGGAAGTAATTAAACAAATTAGCCTAGGATATTCACCATATTATTCAAGAATAAATGGTGAAGAGACAAAAGGGTAGTTAGAAGAAATGAAGATATTTTAAGTGTTTTTTTTATTTTATGCCTAAAATGGATATTTCGATACTGAAATGTAAACATAAAATGAATGTTGAAATACTAGTTTGTACTTCCCATTTGTTTGATTATAATGAATATCCGATGGCGGGTTAGTTAACCATGACTGATTTTCTGTATTATAATCAATATTATCGTTGTTATTGGTATTAAGCGAGTTGACAAATGCTGCATTAACAGAAGGCAGAGCTGCTGAAAAAGATGGTATTACAGCTCCTGCCTCTACTGATGACGACGGCGACATAGAATCATCTTCATAGCATGAAACTCGGAAAAACAAGTAATACAATTGTTCTGATTTATCGTATTTTCTGTCTGTATTGTGCTTGTTTGTCCCATTATTCACACCTTCAAGATGTGCACTTAAAAGTGGTTTTTCACGTGTATGATTTGAACTCCAGTTTGGCGTAAGATAGACGACTCCATCTTCAGTACGATGATTCACTGGAGTATTAGGCGATTTATCTAACAATTGATAATAACAGTTTGATTGCTGAACCTTTAAAAAGCGCAAAAAAAGTAAAATAGAAAATTTACTGTGATATCGCTTAAATCAAGTCAATGGAATTTCAGGGGAAAAACTCAAATTTCAGAAATAATACATCCTTAAAACACCATAACTTTCGAAATCAGCGGTACATAGTTAAATAATGCAGAATATGATATAGTAGATTGAAGTGGATTTCAGCTGTTAAGCTTAGGCTACTTGGTTGATTGCATAACAGATTTTGTTAGTAATAAATTTTTTTTCGATGTTTCCTAGCAGTGGGCGTGGGTTTCATCATGTTCGGGATTCGCCAGCTGGGTTCGAACCCCAGCGGGAACACCATCACCCACTGGGGGGGGGGGGAAACAGGTACATCATGCCAATGAGTTCCAACTCGGACCGAACTCGCGGACGGATTCCACTGCTAACCACCAACATCATATTAAGTTTTAGAATTCATTGAAGCTTCCGTATTAGAAATCGAACATTCCGGTCCGAAATAAATCAACCAACGGAAATTCAGAAATAACTTGATTAAGGACTACTACTTAGTAGCTGCTCCACCCTAGTTCAGGACTCTTCATCTGTGCGAATCCAAGACCCTGAAAAAGATCAAACACTGATTTTGAGTTTGTCGCTGTCGCCTTTTTCTCTCATGCATGAGATTACTGAGAAAGTTTCTTTTATTACTATACTGATTTTGAATAGCTGGGGAACAAAATATTGTTTTTAGAATAAGTTTTTATGTGAATTCCCGATAGGTATTCACATGCTGTATCATTTATTCACCAAAGGAGTCACCATACAGATGTACAATATCCTGGTTTATGGTAAATGCTTTCTCTGTGATTTGCTTAACACTGATCCCAAAACTTCACCTCTAGCACTGCCATACAAATGACCCTTTCCTGTCCCTTTTAACCATTACTGGTTTAGGCACTGGAAATAGTACACTACTCATCAAACAAGCTTATCCACCTGCTAACCAAAACTGCCTTGCCTGTAGCTATGTCTTTTGTTGAAAATGAAGGTAAGTACCCCCTGACTAACCATATTTTTTCCTACATCCTACCTTTCTGCGTCTGAAATCACTTTACATACTGCACTCCTTATCACAAATATCAACAATGTCTTTAATTCTCTCATCCTTTATGTAACTTATGCATGAACTGAAATCACCAGGAAGCTCTCAGCTTTTTTCACAACACAAATTCACCCATAACTATACCTGTTATTTTGAATAATACTGTAGTACTTATTGAACCACAAACCAAATTTAAATATTTCAACGAATTAAGTGGGATAACTCTTAGAAAACCATTTCTCATCGTTGATAGCAGTTAAAAAATAAAATGGATAGACAGTGTTCAATGTACTTATAATTTAACAGTTGAACAACATCGTTTACAATATAACCTGTCACGAGCATAGTCCACTCAGCATGAAACAAGTTAAGAAGAGTGGATCTGTCTTGACCTCTTTACAAAATCATCTGTCTATACATGTGCACACGCTTTATTTTCACGAGAATACAATTAGAATATTTAAATATCCACTTATGTTGAAACAAATCCTTCCCACTGAGTAGTAGTTACACTTGAACAGTTGATAGATCTCTTTTACTTGTCATTTGCAGTATCACACTTAGACTTTATTTCAAAAATATATTTCTTTTCTATAGCTCTTTTAAGTCATACACGTTGATAATGAACAGCGTTAATTCTCAGAGAAAGAAGAAGCTTGTATAATCTTTAAATTTCACCAGATTTTAATTCATACACCTACTAGCTATAAGAATGTTACTGTAAAACGTCAAGCTTTCACTTTTATTTCTCAGTAACTCTAAAGCGAACTGTCTGTCATGAGATTTTTCTTCTGCAGTTATGTTCAAGAGTGAAATCTACGGTCAAAGACCAAAAATTACCTTGAACATTCAATGTGTTGGCATGAGTAGATGTTAACTAGAAACCTGGCTGTTCTACAAAATCTTCTGTAATTCGAATACTCGTATTTTTTCTTCAATCCTAACTCACAGTATAAACTAAGAACTTCAGATCGATTCTTTATACTAATTCAGTTAATCATTGTCTTTTGCATATACCTGTTTACCTTAGTTCCTGTGAATAGGCACCTTGCTTGCCTCTCATGCTGATGATTGTTGAATTCACCCCTGCTTGTATGGTGAATGCAGCTTATTGAAAACTTTTCCGAACCTAGGACAACATAGATGTTCAGTATTGTTTACCTTACAATTGTTCTTCTGCTTATGTCAGTTCGTGACGAAATCTGCACTGAAATTACTCGAATATCTACAAATGCGAAATCTGAATTTCCTATATTTGTTTCTTACCTGACAGAGTTTCAAGGCATCGAATACCACTCTCAAGTTTTATAACTTATTTAATGCACTAATAAGTCGATGAAATACACCGTAACTAAGTGTGGTATGTGTGACTGTTCATATGCTTAAGGCTCAATTTATTCAATAGAATAAAGGAAAGATGAAACCAAATGTTTGTAATTTAATGTTAAACACATCTCAAATTATTATTAATAACAACTGTGCATACAGTGTACCACTGACTAAGTGATGGTGAAGCATAACCAACACAGTATGAAACGAAGAACGGATGATAACCAAACTAATCAAGATCCATAACTTTTTGATCAGTTATACTCAGGAAGTTTCTATAACACTTTTATTCCTCCACAAAATCTGGTTGAAGAACTAATCTAGAATTTGGTGAGTAATCCCTATACTACTGAGTGATATATACACATCACAACCACCGAGTAGGCTCTCTTAATCTGTTTATCTTACCATTGGTTCTGAGTTCCACTCAATAAGTCTACACTAAATTTGGGTGTATACTTTCTTACTAAACACCTCAACTTTAAAATGAGTAGCTATATTTTACTAGTTCGCTTTGTGGTATCGATCGATTTATGAACTAAGAGCTGAAGCAGGATAACTGAATGTGGCACAGTTCAATCTTATAAAGAGGTACTAACTTTAACCTCTTAGAAGTAGTACCTATAGTCTCGGTAATCATTGAGAGAACACTTAGGTTTTATCACATTTGAGGATGAACCTTACATTCAGGGAGTATGAAAATCGAATTCATATATCCTCACAGACAATTTTCAGTCGACATTACAGTAGTAGTAAAAGTCAGTACTGCGTGACAGCATAGTTCCACACTAAATTAACTTATGTTACAGAAAATGCTATCAAGGATTATTATTGGCTGCATAACAATAGGCACCAATCACAGTCAACAAAAGAAGTTTGAAAGAGGTCACTTCCTTCATTTATCTGGGCAGCTTCTATCTTTTCAACTATAGGCACGCTTAGGCAGAAATTGACCACTCGGAAATCAGTTCGGAAATCTTATGCACTCCACAGAAGAAAGAAAAAAAATTCGGATTTCCAACACCAGTGTTAAGTCGGTCACTTCTACATGGGTTCGAAACTTGACCAGAGCGTCACGAAAAACATTTTCGACAGGTTACTGCAAACTTTTATCAACAGCTATCTTCACTAGCTCCACACGGTAGATCAATTGGCCAGAAAGAGTTAACAACAAGAAACTCTGGTAATGAACTAATCAAGAATTTATTGCTCAATACACATACAGGAGGAAATGGAGATGTATCAGAGTCACTCTGAGGAGACCATTGGGTGAAATCGCGTAACTGGTCTTAGCTCGAGTGGAAAACGACGAGTTTGATCAGTTTCCGAAGGTGACATGGAGGAGATCGTGTGAGGAGGAGATGTGAAATTACAGGCGATCGTGTGGCCAGATGAGGAGGACCTCAGAGGATAGGACAAAATGGAGGCATGCTGCTAAAGCTCTATGTTCCACTCGGAACCCAATGGAACAATAACAATATATAGTAATATAATAAGACCGTTAACTTAGCGACTTAATCTTAATAGTTAAAAAAAATATCCACTAAATTCAGATTACTGTCCTACAGATATTCAGCGATTATCTAGCAAAGAAATTAGTTCTACATGTATTCAAAGACAAACCCATATTCTGAAACTCGAACATGAGTCAACCACGGTTCAGGTCATAGACCATATCTCAGAGTCCTTCAGAGCACAACAGTTTCATCTCGTTTATGTTAACACTCACTGAACAACTAATCAGTCTACACAGAAAGTTAAACAATTACTTATCATATATAAAATTTTCACTTACTTGATGCCAATCAACAACACGAAGCATGATTCTTGATCCAGTTACACGGAATGATTCAGGAGGCGGAAGACTAACAATCAAATATTCCACTGTATCAGCAAACATAGCACCATGGGGACATGTTAATTTAGAATCAGCACATCGTATTCTACAAGATCTAAATTTTAAAAAATCAAGGACAAGAATTAAAAATAAACGAAACTATCCAATGAAAGGGGAGAAAAGTTGAAAAAATCTCCAAGTTATTTTAAAGATCGATTATAGCATGCCACTTAAGATTTTGATTTTGGTTGACTGATAAGAGATTTATTATTCGTCTTAGAGACTTTTTAGAGTGTACAGTCAACCAATGACTCAAGATGTGACTGTGTGGCTTAAGCACTCAAATTTAAGGCAATAGATCACACATCCGAACCCTATTCCGCTTGCTACAGTTTGTATAACTGGTTAGCACTATGAACTCTCACATAATAAGTGTGGTTTACAGACTAATATGCAAAGAATCTATAATCGTTAATTTAGTCATAATTAATGACGCAAATCCAATCTAATTATCCCATCGCTTCCTACAGATAAGATGAAAAAAAAAGGTTGATTTTATCCGTGATCATTTGTTCCTTTACGGAATAGAAGCCGTTGAAGATGGAATCCTTTCAGTTTCCTAAAATCTTAATAAAAACACTATTTCGTAATTTTCTATTTAATGCATATCTTTTCAGTATAAGGTGGTCAAAAGTAATCCACAGGGAGCCCTCACTGATTGGAACTGAAAGTGCACTGAGTTGGTAGGTCACTTAGGTTGGCGGACTGCTGACTCATAGAATTCAGTCAACAGTAAGGGACTAGTCATATAACATAGGTTACACCATAGTCGGTTTTGTATAAGTTTACTTATAACTGACAATCTACATATTTTACAAAGATAATTTTATATTATTCCATAAAAGTCTCGACGCTGAATAAGGTGTACATCTAAAAGTTGTATGTAGCTCACTGATTAGATAGATACTAAAGCTTTACACATCATGACATATTAAGCTATTTTACAATAAACGTCATTACTATTGTGAACTTTTAGAATCACTGAAATGATGGCGGCCAGGCTCGTCAGTGGTACATTCGAATTGTTTCACTCGATTGGCTTGAGTAATATCAACCTGTGTGTGAGATCGACACAACTTATCCCTTCAATCAACAATAAAGTATATGCCATATTATCTAATTATCTTGGTAGCGACCTGTAATCTAAATTTTGTGAATAAGTTATTACGAAAAATAAACATCAGGACATTAGAGAGAATACAAGAAGTTTATCAAAGATCTCTTTTCAGTGAATTCATCCCAAAAGAATAAGTAACCTAGAATCGTAATTGTGGACAGACATGACTATATAAACAGAATTATCGTGCTGAAGGACTGAATTTCAGAAACCAAAACTAATCAAAGACCGAAATGTGAAAATATAAAAATACATCTGTGATTCCCAGAAGAAACTAAGAGAAGAAGGGTATATCTCACCAAAACTATACGTAAACCTAAAATCTACATGTAGCGTCATTTCACGCATATAGTGACTACCGAAAGTGCACAAATTAGGAGTGCCACACCATCCTATACTAGAGGCGTCTCCATCACCTCACCATGAGACTAAAAGTAGGTGGTATAGTCATTTCAACCTCTTCATGGTTATCTAGTAAACCACAGTGTCAAGGATGCCTTTTAGTTTATTGAAAAACAAAACAAACTTAAACAGAGCTGACTGACATATGGCATCCCTTAATGTTACATCCTTATTCACTAATCTTCCTCTAGTGGAAACCATCGATTAAATCTGCAAACAGATGATGGAAAGTTATCCACTATTGTTAATCCGTAGGAGCTACTGACCGAATATACAACGAATGTCCAGTCCCTATATAATAATGAAATGTACAGATAGGTTTATGGAGTAGCTATAGGAACTCCACATTTCTACCATAACTAAAAAATTGTCTGTCAGAAGATGAAATGGCGAAAATGGTACTGTACTGTCGTTACATGAATGACAGTTGTAGTCTACGATAAGGACTTAAGTGGTAATTTGACTTGATCCACTTCAATTGTACTCACTCAGTGATCCCTTTCACCTACTAAAGAGAACAGAGTAAATAACGAGAAGAGAGGATAGATCCATTAAAATGACCAGGTTTACAAAACTAGAGACTAAAGCCCAATACACACAATTCCTCGGCCTTGTAACACTGAAATACCAGCGAAATTTACTCAGGTGCTTAATATTTAGAACAAGGTTAGTTTACTCCGAAGACTATGTACAGAGAGAACTCCACGTAATTCCTGATATCCAGAAACGTTTATAGAAGTCAGCATCGACTACAAGTCGTAAATATGTACTGGCGACATTAGAGAAAAGCCATTACTTTTGCGTCTACAATTCAAGAGATATACTCCTAAGGAGATTCTATCCCAGAGTCTAACCAAGGTAATAAAGGAAACTTCCTACTCTGAACATCTGATCCTATCGTTTAGTAGCTAGCCAATGTTTACCCCGAAACTGAAAGACGTCTTACCAAAGCTTAGATATTCTTCATGCATAAACCATTTTAAATGTTCCTGTGGTTCAAGTTGCATAAACAGTACGATTAAGGAGGTTGGTTTGCGGATTTGAGGATATTTACCAGCCTGGTTCAAAATGGGGGTAATCAAATGCGTCGAATGTTTTATTTTACCACACCTGATAGATACACTGTCTCTAAGATAGCCTTCGGGGTTATATACTTTATTATAAAGTCACTGTCACCCACAGTTCACCTAAAGCTTCTCCAAACATTTAAAGCTGTTGCGATATGAGTGACAAAATCAGAACTTTGTATTCAAAAAGAACACATTCCTATCATCATCAAACTTAGATTAAAGGTTCTAGACCTTTCTTATTGTTTATTTCCTTTCCTTTTCGTCACAATGTTTATTTTCCAACTCAAAAGTGAATTGAACTCCATGTACTACTGGGTGATATTTACCAAATACTATGTCATAACTGTGAGGTTAATTACACGGGTCAAACTAGTGGATCGGAGCTCAATTAGATTATCGAAACATAGGTATTTAGCTAGACCTAGGAACGACTGACCCTGTTAAGCTAAATACCTTCACTTGCATGTATTCACACAGGATGAAAGTATGAAAATGTAGTATAGTTAGGTGGAGAGAGAGAGAGAAAGGTTAGTCACTGAATCTTTGTTCATCGAATCAACACCGAGCACGTGCAATCGAAATGACACAAAGCCTATACCGGAGATATAGAAAATTACAACAAACAACAGGAGAGAGGGACAGAGATAAAGATATGTGTAAAGTAAATCATGTAGCTGTGTGAACAAATTGATATAAGTAAATTATAACTCCCTGGTGTAATGAGAACAAGATGATTTTGAGCGAACAGTTGTTTTCGATAACTTCTTCCTCAAGCTTTACAGTTATTCGTGAATATTAGAATGCAAACAGCCAGTAAAAGCAAATGAAAAATCATATAGTTTCTGATATAATTTCAATTTACCTTTGCTGGGAGTTTGTATTCTAATATTCACGAATAACTAAAGAACCTGAGGAAGAAGCTACCCAAATTAATATGATAGTGAGCATACATTCTACCCGAAACATCATCCAGTTGTTAGTACTTTATCACTGTGTTCTATCAAATAAATGGAGTTACATTCTACCACAATGCCCAAGCTCTGTACTTTTATTAGTGATATTATCTCTTTTGTCATTATACAACGGCGTCTAGTTCATTTCACATATTGATTATTTCATAATGAAATATTTACTGCCGTCTTCCTATATCATCTTTAATGCGTGACAGTTGGTACCAGTCCGACATCAGATATCAACAGCTGTTTTCGTTCTATACTGAAGATCAGATGGCCGGAAAGAATCACCAACAAGAAACTATGGGAACAAACAAAACAAGAACCAATCGCCCAACATATATTCAGGAGAAAGTGGAGATGGATTGAACACTCGCTGAGGAGGCCACTGGGTGACATCGCGCGTCAGGCCATCACTCGAGTGGAACCCGAAAGGGAAGCAGCGAGTGGGACCTCTAAGAGTGACATGGAGGAGATCGTGTGAAGAAGAGTTGAAACAGTATGGACTCACATGCTTGCAAGTAAAAAGTACAGCAGAAGACAGAAGCAAGTGGAGGCGTGCAGTTGAAGCCCTATGTTCCACTAGGAACCCAAGGGAACAATAATAATAATAAGATATCAGATATGTTTTACAAACTTGAACAAATTTGTCAGTTTTCATTCCCCATATGTGTAAATCTAGTATAACTAATTGCCGTCATCGTTTCTCATTTCAAAATATCTTCTAATTGCATTTGGCTTGACATATCTGTCACACAAATACTATATGCTGCGTCACTCTATAATGTATAACAGGCTATTATTGCAGTAAGAAGAACTCGAAGAGAATTTATTGGAAAGAATATTTTGCGTTCAGGTCAACTTTTAATTCATCCTCAAAAGTTTTACAACCGGACTTGTAGAATGGAAGTGTATAAAAATTACTGAGATTATACAGCTTTTGAGAATGAAACTTCTGTAAAGATATCTCTGGTGAACTTCTCGTTCTTTTTTTAATCCAAGTTATAAAACTTTCGATTTCAGTACAGATTAAGGAAGTCTACAGCATGATTCCCGATAAATCTGATATTTATATTTGTGATAAAAAGCAAAGGAACTCTCATTATTGTTGTATTGTTGTTCCCTTGGGTTCCTAGTGGAACATAGGGCTTCAACTGCATGTCTCCACTTGCTTCTTTCTTCTGCTGTACTTTTCACCTGCATCCATGTTAGTCCATACTGTTTCAGCTCCTCTTCACACGATCTTCTCCATGTCACTCTTAGAGGTCCCACTCGCTGCTTCCCTTTCGGGTTCCACTCGAGTGATGGCCTGACGCGCGATGTCACCCAACGGCCTCCTCAGCGGGTGTCCAATCCATCTCCACTTCCTCCTGCATATTTGTTGGGCGATTGGTTCCTGTTTCGTTTGTTCCCATAGTTTCTTGTTGGTGATTCTTTCCGGCCATCTGATCTTGAGTATAGAGTGAAGACAGCTGTTGATAAAGGTCTGCAACCTGTTGGAAATATTCTTGGTGACACGCCAAGTTTCTGATCCGTATAGAAGAACTGACTGACTTGACGTCTGTATTGAAAATCCGAATTTTATTGTTGATACTGAGTGACAGCGGAAGATTTCCAGATTGGTTTCAGGTTGATGAATGTGTTTCTCGCTCTCCCGATTCTCAATTTGACATCCTCGTCCGTTCCTCCTGTAGTTGAAACAATGCTCCCTAGATAAGTGAATGAAGTAACATCTTTCAAATCCCTCCCGTTGATGGCGATTGTCTCTGGATGTTGCTGTTGTTGTTGGTTGGTTATTTTCATAACCTCCGTCTTGTCTATGTTCACCTGGAGTTCTGTCTTTGCTGCTTCTTCGACCAGTTTGTTGATTTTCGCTTGTAAGTCTTCGATTTTGTGTGACATCAAACATAAATCATCCGCGAACTCTCATGGTAGCTTCATATCAGTTGTTTCACAAAATATAAGGCAGCTACGGTTCAAAGATTTGGTAATTTTGTCATGTTTTGATATCAAAGAAACATTGAAATCTAGAGAGCACTGAAAAGCTGGTTTTTCTTAGTCTTAGACGCCTTAGTTACATGCGCGTGTGCGACTGCGAAAAATCCAGTCTAAGATCACTAGACTTGGGAGAAAATATACCGTAATTCAGATACTAGGTCAGAATGCAGAAACCTGTGATCTCCATCTTCTCTCTGGTCACTTTAAGCCTCGCATTGTAGAATGTACTTTTTGGGATTTCGTATCAATAAGTGAATGTTTTTAGGGATTCAAATGAAACTTTTACGTCAAAACTTACCTAGATTTCTTATCGAAAACATAATTTTCTGGACATTTCTGTTCAACACATGTATAATTTCCAGGAAGATTTAAGCAGACTTCATCAGATCTACAAGGATAACCTAAGTTGCATTCGTTTATATCTAAAATAAAGATTTAAAATGGAAGGTACAAGAAACTAGGATGGGATTACAAGCATAAAATGTTGAAACTATAATTTATGATGGAAAAACTAATAGTACGATCTTTAACTTTTCACATTCTAAATGAAGAAACAGTGGAATGTGTCTATAAGTAATCCCAAAAGGTGTTCTGATACAGATCTTCTGATCCATATCTATTAAGTGTTTAGCTGTAGACGAAGTCGGTAGTCTGTCACCTGCGTTTACCGAGGTTCCACGGTTGATTTATTTTTCTAACCATTCGTGAGTATGTTCTCCCACTCACGTGCAAAAGCGGATTTATTAAATGGAACTAATTGTTTTAAATTCTTGAAAAGAAAACTTCCTCCACGCGCTGTAAAACGGCTAAATGATATCCTTAACCTTAATTGTAAAGTGGCACCTGAAGAAGTGGACGTGGAATTTATATAAACCTTGTCTTTCTGGTCACACATTCCCGAAGGTAGTTTACAAATCTTTTCAACCGTCTAAATTACAACCGAACTCTTAAAACCTTATTCGTCTTACGAAGTATCACAACTGACAATTGTAATGCGAACTTGCGTGAAACCTGACAAAGGACTAAGTGTGGTTGCGATCGACAAATATGATTATTAAAAAAATTATTATCCATTCTTGATGACAAAAGTAAAATTATAGCGGATATCACATTTGGTGATTTCAGAAAATGGGAAGGAGAAATAACATCTCAACAACTTTGCGGCATGGACGTTATTGACAAAGAAGAGTTAAACTCTTTAAGATTCGTGAGATCTGACCTTCCAAACCTTTATGGACTGCCCAAAATTCACACAGTTGACAATCTATCAAGCCCATTCCTATCAGTGTGTCATTATCCTACACATAGACTGGTAAAATAGTTAGCAGAGATTTCAACCACAGTACGCTGTAGATTATGTAAGTTCTGTCGGAAAAGTACTTTTGAGCTTGCTGACTGCCTTGTAGACATAAATATAAAGATGTGAAAATGTACTCTTTTTCTGTTAATACCTTGTTTTCTAATGTACCGTTAATATTCTTTGTGACTACATATCTTCTAGTTGTCTTTCATTCTCTATTCCTCTAACTTATTTTTAAGATTTTCTATTTCTGTCACTATTTTGTACTGAAAGTACCCATTACATATTTGAAGGTAAGCACATTTCGACAAGTAGATGGAGTACCTATAGGAAGTCCATTAGGACCATTATGGACTGATGTATATCTGTCGTCCATTGGAAATTTGTTTGGTGACGTCACATAAACCAGCTACAATGGAGTTTAATCAAAATAATGTTTCATAGTCTTATTAATTAGCGGTGAACTTACCTCTACATAAATTTGTTCTACGATCTACTTCATATCCTACAGGACATTCGCAACGGTATGCACCGTAGGTATTTACACACTTGTACTGACATGGACTTGAACCAAATGGTGGATTGCACTCATCAATATCTGTTTAGAAATTGGAGGAAAAAAATTAAACTGGATTAAACCATTAAAATACAGGTATGATGTGTGAGTTTATTGAATGTTAGTAAGAAATATGCATTTTTAGTTCTGGCACCGTGAGTCTAATCTGCTGCTATTCAAGAAGCAGTTTAAAATATGTTCTGCATACAAAGCCCTCTTTCTGTCAGAATCAAAGGTACAGGAAGACTGGATCTAATTAATAAAACAATACCGACTACTGAACCCTATCAAAATTCATCATTTAAATTTATTCATACAGTAAAACTTGTCTCTCGAAAGCTTCTGAAGTGGCATCTACACCCTTGAAGAAAATTAAAGAAGCTCCGCTTTCCTGAAAACATAAGTGATTTCCTTCCCTTATGATAAAATAAATTAGGCGAGTAACTTTTCTACCGTTTGTGCAAGCGATGGACAATCCGTAATACATCCCATGGAATTTAAATTTTATGCTGTAATAAAATTTAGAACAGATTAAAGGTAAATGCCAAGCTGGATGTTCTCTCTGATCATCTAAAAAGTGTTGATGCTACATCTGTTGATAACAAGGCCTGATCCAAGTCTAAAATGGTTGGTATTCTACAGTACATCTAATTATCGATTCCAGTCAGAAGTTACGTACTTTTGAGATTCATAAAGTCACTGTAAGATCTACTTTAACGAAATGAACTTTATTGGCTCTAAGCTTTCCTAAACTCTTTAAGTAAACGTCATGTGAATCACATTACTGCCTATTTCTTCAGACAGAAGCGAGTCAGAATTTTATATACTTTGATATTATTTCTCTATTCACAAATGACTCTATGACTGTCCACAGTCTTTCATTCCCTCTTCACATGACTTCCTTCCTCCATGTTACACATGAACGCTAAACTCATTGCTTTCCATTTAAGTTCTACTGCCAGTTGATTTCATTTGAATGTCTATCTTCTCAGCGTTTGTCCAGTACATCTTCATTTCCTTCAGCACATTTGTTAGACAATAAGCTGTTGGCTATTTCATTATCTGGCAGAGTTCCTTACTACTCATCCTTTCTGAGTGACCATTTCATCTTCAGCATCGAGTGAAGGCGTCTGTCGATGAAAGTATACAGTAGACTGTTGGTGACATACACGTCAAGTCACTGAACCATATAATGGCACTCAATGACTTGACGTTAGTCTTGCAATTTCAAATCTTATTCCTTCTGCTGACTAGCATCTGTAGATCTTCAAGTATCAGTTTTTTAGGGATTTGATTGATTGATTACAGGATTCCATCATGAGCTGACATTGGTTAGAAGTTAGAATTCATAGACCATTTAGATTGGGTCCCAGTGGCTTAATGGTCTACGAGCTCGCCTTTTAACAAGCAGACCCCGGGTTTGAAACCCGGTGGATGCTTACTGATGAAGAGCCCCACACTAGTACGAAACAGCTGTCCAGTACCCGCAGGTTTTCTAATAGTTCTCTAACCAATTTCAGCTCATGATGAAATCCTGTAACCAATCTGTAGATCTTGCTATCCAGACTCTGGTTTTGATAGCCTTATCCAAGTTGTATCCAATTCCATATTAATTTCTTTATTAGATATATCACACAGTGAAACAGTATTATTTACTGGATGACGTTTTGAACACAATTTATTGTCCATAATGATATCAACTATGATATGATTATTGAATTACATACTACCACAGTGACCACGTTTTACACAATAATTAACAGGCTGTATCCAAGTATAAAACCATTAATTTATAATGAAAAACCTTAATTAATTTACATATTTTTAAGGCCTAATAAAGTGGATTTCATTACTGCTAGTAAGTTTCGGTCAAAATATCATATTAAAGTATAACTGAACTCTTCATTTTACTTTATCTTTGTCAGTAATTTTGGTAGGTCTATGAATCAGACAAAAACAAACAATGTGAACTGATGATGAGACTATCCGAGATAGTCTTAAGGTTGGCAGATTGCTAACAGTGTAAACTGCGATGACTGAAAGTCAGACGGAAATTAGTATCATAATGGGATTGGAATTTACTAGAGCTCCGGAGGTCAATGACTGGAATCGATACTTGCATTTCATTTTCAGCCCGCACCTACTTTATCAAAAACAATGTTTTTGATCAATCAGATTCACAATCTACAAACTTATTAGTGATTCTCAGTTTGCACAGTTCGAGTGGTGAAATTTCACCCTAGTTCCCCTTGGGAACCAAGTTATTCCGATCCCAATACGCAATCCAGCATAAATGGTTATTAGGAAGTAAGCGAAATTTAATAAAACTATGTACTATTAATTGATTGGTTGAGATGAATAACTCCATATCACTCGTACCAGCCAGTAGTGATTTATGGTATGACCAGTTCGATCAAGTAGCTAGCCAGAAATCGTGTGGTTTGAACTGATTCGGTTCTGTCTCAGCTGAATTAAACTGCGTTCACCGGTGATCAGCTCGACTCCAAATAAATTTCATGCCAAACTTTCTGATGTTCTTTAGACTTTAACATTGATTAAAAATACTTGTCATTTTTAGTGCAGTTATCTTACGTTTTTATCATGCGAAGCTGGTTTAAAGCTGATGGATTTGAACCATTAAATTTCTTTAAACCTCAGTGAGAGTTGACTTACGTAATATTTAAAAAAATTAACCGTATGTCCCACTTTATAGGATATGAAGCCTACCTATGAAACATTTGTGCTGATTATAATCCTCATATACTTTAGGTTAGTTGAAATCAAGCGAATTAGCTTATCTACTTCAAATTGAAGTACGCGCTGAGGATGTTGTCTTGTAAGACAATGAAACTTTTGCAACTCTCAGTAGGTGAGAAGTTGCTTGATTCAATACACTCCACATTATCAGTCGCTGAAATTTCAGAAAAGCAAAATGTGGTCACGATGTTTTAAAACACAGGTATAAGAAGTTCGACAACAAATTCTGATATTAGAAACCAATCAAAGTTATTGATGGACCAAAATTAGGCATATAAGAATTCTACTCATTAGTGTAGCCGTTTGGTCTTACAAATATTAACTTCATTGCCTTAAAGTCTCTCAAGTCAACAAAGCATGTATATATGACTCTTAAGAATGATTTATTTCCACATTCATCACATTTATGGTTTGTAAATTTCTGTTTATGTGAATCATTTCTGCAAAAAGACTTTTACGTAACAACTTATAAAGTGGCTTGTTACAGGATGTAGCTTCCTGGAGTTCTAGTGAGAAGTCGTGACAATTGAGGTTCAATTAAATGTCACGTGTGTGGATGGATGTCCCACCAACGACAATGGTTGAGGTCACGCTAAATCACGAATAGGCAGAAGTTAGAATTCATGAGCCACTGAATCGGATCCCAGTGGCTGAATGGTATTCGAGATTGCCTTGTAACCGGAAGGTCCTGGGTTCGAATCCCGGTGGGTGCGTACTGCCGATGATTCCCAAACTAGGATGAAACAGCAGCTGTCCAGTACTCCCTGGTTTTCAATGGTTCTCTAGCTGATATCAATCCGTGACCGACTCGTAAAAAAAACATAACTAACCTTTACAAACCAAACTATAGAAAACTTATAAAGTACTCAAAATTAAAACCTACCTATACAACCTCTTTCTCGATTCCATTGAAATCCTTCATTGCAGAACTCATCACGTCGGGCTAAAATCAGAAACGTGTACATATTTTAGTTAGATAATACATTTTGTGAATTGCAGGTTTCTTTCAGATTTAAGAATGCTTTCCGCTACAAAATCTACATCAACATGTATGACAATGTGCTCAGCCATCAGCATGCATAATATACTATATACTTCAGTCGTGCATTCAGAAAAGCAGCAGACATCAGGTAGTTATTTTAACATGTGTGTTTGTAATGTTCTGCTAACCTTATCGTCTAGAAAGTGAGCTTAATTTTATAATCACAGAGCTGTGAAAATGGCTAAAAGTTAATATCTGTTACAAAAACACTGAAACTACAAAGAATCACTAGATGTCGTTTATAATCCTTATTTGATACTTTTCAGCAGCACATACCCACGATGATGACAGAGAACAATGTCATCAGCCTGGAAGAAAAGCACGATTGAGTTCGAATATAGTCGCCTGATAACTCCCATTTTTTGCCTCTTGGTGCCCGTTCAGTTAAACTGTTGGGCATGTGTCATTCTGTCCACAAGTTTTGTAATGTTATTAGACTTTGTTAAACCAAAATCATTGATCTCTATGCACTCTCTGACACTCTCTCCTTTACACTGTCACTTACGAAGTTTTATGTCGAATTTGTTTTCGCAATCAGTTAGTCAAGTATTACGAACAATATGAATAAAAATGTGACTAAAATTTATTCGAAAAACCTCACTTTTGTAATAATCAAATCTTAAATTTACATTCATTCAAGAACGGTATTAAGTGAAGGGCGGGTGGTCCTTATTTTTTCACTTTCATATGCTAATAGTGTTAAATATCAGGAAATGTTTCGATCAGTGCTACTAGAATCGAACCAATGGAGATAAATATCAGTCGAACTTCAGACGTTCCGGTATTTTAAACAACCGTTTCCTTCACCTGGTCATACTACTAATCATTTATAAAACAATTTAACTCACTATCGCATCCCTGATTTCCAGCTTCTTGACCATTTGGACACCGACAACTATACGTTCCTGGTTCGTTAATACATCTCGCTCCATTAGGGCATTGGAATGTTCCAATTGCACATTCATCTATGTCCACGCATTCAACGATATTTGATTCAGGACTTCCAATTGCACGATATCCTGGAGGGCATGCAGGCTGACAGCGAAAACTGCCCGGTATATTTACACATCTTTCATTTTCACGACATTGATAAGCACCGGACAAGCATTCATCGATGTCTAAATTCAAGTACATTGCACAAACTTAGGGCTACATGTAAGATCATATTACAATAAAATTCTAACAGTATGAATTCTAATCTTGTTGAAAGGTAACTTAGGATTGCGGAAGTATGCATTCATGAGGAAAAAGACAAACCTTAGAGTTTACTGTTAGATGCAAAACTTGGCTTTTGTCAGGTAATGCACACAACTGATGACGATTATTTGAGTTACTTCTCTTAACTGTTAAATTTTCGAACACAGTATCCCTTTTAATCGGACCTGTTTTGTTTTTTCAGAAACATACATCTGAATTCACAGTGGATATTCCAAAGCTATGTTTTTTTTAAAGTCACTTTTGATTTGCAACCCTGTTTTATGTTATATCTGGTGTTAATATATATACAGTTTGTGTAAATTAAAACTTTGTATGCTTTGCATCACATGCTAACAGTAAGAATAGTTGCAATCAGTAGACAATGCTTTAGTAAGAATACAGACCAATGTAAAGGCTAGGCAGCCTATTGGATGAGTTGACAAAGAAATCTGTTAAGAAAAGCTGAACGCAGTAGTTACTTACTGGATGTTAGTTCTGGATGAGTGACACCTACTGGATCTGAGGATAATTTGGGTTTCGTGTTAGACAGTCACATATTGTAACTGTTCACTACTAGCACGTTACATTGAAATTTTATCAAAAATATGTAGTTGCAACCCTTAATAGGCATTCAGCATCTCAGTCAAGTCAAGTCAACCAAACTAAACTTAACAGTGATGCTTAAATAAAAAACCGAAAAGCAAACAGAGGCTACAAAAATATACCATGAATTTCCTTAGTTAATAATCGTGATTATCGACCTAGAAATGTTTATGAGCCATTTAATATTATAAAAAAGTTTGCGTTTCCCAGTGGATGAGAGAGAAAAATGATGTCATGGTAAAGTATTAGTTGGATAAATCTATGAACATTCATTGGTAAACATAAAGGTTTTATTACAATGGACACCGCAGACTCAATGCTCCAATTTCGCAAATTAACAGGCCATTTAATATCTTAACTTCAAAGCAGATACCGTCACCAATCTACACCAATTAGATAGTCGCTGAAAAACAGGCACTATTGGACACGTATCCTGTCGTAGCTTGGAATCCTACAGGTACACAAGCTTCACACAACCAAGTGTAGAACCAAGAACCTACAGGTTAGGAAGACAACGTATTGCCATTCAACAACTATATCAGAATCCAGCGGCCCATGAAATCTAACCTCTTATAATTCCGAGTATAGTGCCACTAGCAGCCAATGTCATCAACCAGTATTTGTTCAATTTGGTGAGCCCCACTGGTAACGACTTCTCGCTGGCACTCTAGAGGATTCCACTCCAAAGATTAATTCCTAGCACCAGTAGATCTTGACGTTATCTGCTTTGAAAGTTATAAAGTCCTTAAAACTCTTTTTATTGTTCGCATTTCCTATCAGTCGAACAGGATGAAAAGTAAATAGTGAAAATTTAGTAAGAGAACGTTCACGCACCTTGACAGATTTCACCAAATCTACGATAACCAGGTAAACAGACACAATGATAACCGCCAAAAGTATTCACGCATGTATGAAGTCCACATATACCTGGTTCCACTTGGCATTCATCAATATCTTTCCGTTAGAAAAATTAATAAATTAAAAGACAGTTTAATGAATATACAGCAGTGAATAAAACTTTGATATTTCAGTAGAACTTGAACAATGTAGTAGTGTGTTTATGAGATATACCACAAAGCGAGGTAGTATTAGGTAATATTAATAACATCACTAGTATAATTAGTCGACTACTGGATGTAACTAACGAACTAACTGATATAAAAAACTACAATAATATATTACCATTGAAACCAAATACATCATCCCTCATAAATTATACACTGAAAATATCTGGAGTACATTGGTTGCATCATTCATCAATGTAATTGCGGCTTTACAGAGTAGAGTTCCATGGTACTTAACTTCTCAGTTCAGTCTAGAAATAATGAGCCCGATAACTGGAGGTCCTTATTCGCTAGCAAGGTTACTTTTGTATAAAACTAATAAAATAAGGCGCGACATTTATCAGTTGTTCCCCTGCTAGTCACTACCAACCAATCAACATCATGTTAATCTAATAGCACCGTCCAATTCTCTGTGCTGCTAGATAACAACATGTCAAGGGAGAGAAAGAGAAAGGGTTTCGGTCCAATACAACCAATCAATCAAAAATACAAAAACAATATTATTTTCGATTAAAATTATTGTAATACCGTCACAACGATCCTCGAGGAGATTTTCTCTTAAACCAGGCGCACAAAGTTGTTTACATTCATAACTGCCAGGCGTATTTATACATCTTTGGCCATATGGACATAATGTTCCATTATTCCCGACTACAGTAGTACATTCATCAATATCAATGCAAGAATGTCCATCAACAGATAGACGATAGCCAGTTTGACATGTACATGTGTAGTGTGGTACTGTATTTTTGCACATATGATCACATTTATTCAGATTTGGGAAAGCACATTCATCGATGTCTGTGAAAGTAAGAGAATAGAACACCGGTGATTTTAACACCAAAGTGAAAACAGATCTGTAAAAACAAAGCGTTTATATAAAAAACCAGCTAGTTATGTATGGTTTACTTGTTTTCAACATTTAATTAGATTGAATTAGAAGAATATAAAGAAAAATGAGCATATGTCAAAGGACAGTTTCGAAGTTAATTAGATAAAGCTAAATGACAATGGGGTTGTGATGTATATATAAATCAAAGTAAAAAAAATTAACGTGGATCGGACTATTTTATCAGACAGATTTATTATAAATGGAAAGATGGCTGAAGAGGAAGCAAAATCTTCATTCGTGTCATGATTTAAACAAGTGCTCTTCTGAATTACCAGCCCAATGGGGTACCAGCTGATGTGAACTACCCAGCTTACAACAGCTATCTCAAGTGGACTGCTTATCCAATTTATAAAAATAGAGAAGCGTTCAGCGTTTTTCAATGATATCCATTTTGATACAAAACTAGTTTTAATTACAGTGATAGTGACTGATGCAAGTTATCACAAGTTGTTTAAACCAACCACCAACAAATTGTTGGCGGCCTGGTCAAACGACTGGGCTACCAGAATTTCCATCCATCAGAAAGCTTAAGAGCGTTTTTGCATTTCTTATTGTTTAAGTCATGCAAATTATATCAGATGGTCACTACATGAACTCGCAAGCATATTTAATCAGCTTCAGACTGAAACCTGGGTGATTCTTGAAGGAAATGAAGAAAAAAGTACAGAACTGGTTCTCTTTTCGTGTGCAGCAAAACTACGTCACTTGATATACTTCAGAGTATTACACTGCATGTAAATCCTTTTGTTGTCTTCAACGACATCAAAATCACAAGAGAAGAGGAATCCGAGAACAAAATCACATTTCTGGACATCTTAGTCAAGCGAACAACCACAGAGGAATCAGAAACTTAATTTTACAGAAAATCAACCTACACAGACCAAATACTGAATTACAACAGCAACAATCCAATAACACGCAAAAGGAATTGAATACAAACACTATTCAAGAGAGCCAGCACTCCCACCTTAAGGAAAATTGAAGAAAGATATCTCATGGACGTCTTCCAAAAGAATGGATATCCACGGAATTTCATCAAAAGACATATACCCCCAAGCCAACCAATCAAATCAAAGGCCCCCAAGGCGAGCACAAAGGAAGTCACCCTACCATACATAAAGGACATTTCAGAAATCACAGCAAGACTCTTCAAACCTTTATGAATTGATCTCGCACATAAGCCAACGAAATCACTTCACTCAGCTTTATGTTAACCAAAAGACTCAACAGCGAAAGAAGATAAAACCAACATCATCTATAAAATAGATTGTATCAACTGTGAAAAACACTACACTGACCAAAATGGACGTCCCCTTCGTCTTCGTATCCATGAACATAAGCTAGCCGTCAAAAGATATGACATACACTCCCTCATATCACTACACACAGACACCCATGGACATCAATTCGACCGGGACAACGTTCAAATTTCAGACAGAGGAGACACCAAAATCTCCAAAGAATTTTTAGAAGCGTAGTATTCCAGTGAATTGTCAATCACTAAACACATCGAATTAGACAAAATATACCAACCAATAAGAAAGAGATCTCACACACAAAGGGTCAAAGTTCAAGTCAAGGAAACAATCAGTTCCAATACAAGTAGCTTGGAGGGTGTGAAAACACACAAAAACAACCAATCACGTTCAAGGTCACCAAGAGAGATGACCACTAAACTCTTGGAGAAATCTAAAAGCTCACTTCAAATTGAAGTATGCGCTGAAGATGTTGCCTAGTAGGGCAATGAAAGCTTCATAAATAAAATATCCAGCTCAGAGAACACAACCACATCAAAAACAATGATAAATTTACCTTTACAGTAGTCTCTTCTACTTTGTAATCTCATCCCTGGACCAGTTACTCTTGCCTGTTGTATTTCAAATCCAGACGGACAAACCTCTGGACCTAACGGTTTTTTGATTATACCTTCAGCGCGAAATTCAATCTGTCCAGCTTGTAAATCAGCTTTGTGTTCTAATCCGTCCACTTGTAATTCTTGTGTTAAATAATTTTGTCTCCTATCTGGACCAATCCGAATAGTTGAAGTCCATGAATATGGTTCCATTTGAGATTTTTCTCTCTCTAAGTTATACACTGTAAATGCTCTAGAGGAATGACCATGTAGGCTGCCTGAACAAAAAAATAAATTAAGAAAAACAACACTGTCAGTAAGCAAATAGAAAATGACTTAAAGCGGACTGTATGTTCAGTGAACCCAAAAGCAATAGGGAAGAGATGTACATCATATTGTGTTGTAAGATCCCACTAGTAGGAAAGCTATTTCTCTCTTTCGTTGTACTTCATGTAGTTGATAATGCATTCAGTTGTTTTGCATTATTGTTATACGATAACTGTGCCTTATTTTTCTGTAAAATTAAGGGCACATAAAGTTACCAAACGGAAACATTTTCGTCTGGTGTGAACATGTAGAAGTTGAACGAAAAATCAATCATCAATTACTCAACATAAATTCTTTGATGATTATACAGAGCTGCTCAGTGTACGGGA
The DNA here is from genome assembly GCA_944472155.2 of Trichobilharzia szidati. Classification (NCBI taxonomy): domain Eukaryota; kingdom Metazoa; phylum Platyhelminthes; class Trematoda; order Strigeidida; family Schistosomatidae; genus Trichobilharzia; species Trichobilharzia szidati. The sequence goes on along the minus strand of OX235279.1, from coordinate 142,583,402 downwards.
TTTATATGATGGCTTCCGTGATGACATTAAGTGATAAATATCAGCAGCTTAAGTCTTCTGGAATAGGAGACTTGGCCTTCACGGAAGATTTATGTCTGATGTCATATAAACTTAGTGACTTACAGGTGAAAACCAACAAGTTGATAGAATAAGCTGTAAAGACAGGACTTCAAGTGAATGTAGTCAAGATGCAATTGATGAAGATAACCAACCAACCAACAACAGCAGCAAGCAACCATCACTGTAAATGGGGACATTTGAAGGGAGTCACTTATTTAACCTATTTAAGCAGCTTCGTTTCAACTACAAGCATGCTGCACGGATCAAGATATCAAAAACAGGATCGGATAGGCAAGACATACATTCATTACTCTGAAATCAATTTTGAACTCTTCTACACTCAGCGTAAATAAGAAATTTCGAATTTTCGACACCAATGTTGAGTCAGTTGGTGCTCCTGTATGGGTCCGAAACTTGACGCGTCAACAAAAGCATTTCCAACAGACTGCAGACTTTTATTGACAGCTGCCTTCCCTCCATACTGAAGATCAGATGGCCAGTGAGAAGGAACTAGTAACAAGGAACTCTGGAAACGGACCAATCAAGAACCTGATGCTCAATAAATATGGAGAAAGAAATAAAGACGGATTGGACACATGCTGAGAAGATTGTTGAGTGACATAGCGCACCAGGCCATAGCTCAGGTGGAATTCGAGTGGGAAACGACGAGTTGGGCATCTTTCCGAGGGTAACATGAAGGAGATGAAAGACTATGGATAATAGTGCATCCAGCTGAAGAAGACTGCAGAGAACATTACAGAGTGAAGGTGTGGTGTTCAAGCCCTGTGAAGCACTTGGAACCCAAGGGAATAAGGATAACATCACAAGTCTTCTGAAAACTAAGTCAAAGTTATAGATCAGGTAAATAATCTCTTAGCCTAGTGTGAAATTACTTGTGGATTCTAACCAAAAATCTTATGATTGCTGGGACAGTACCCCACTAACTGCACCATAAGATCCATCTTGTGTCTTCTTGTTGACCCATTGTATACCACTCTTCTTGCTCCTCATAACGTGTGATCCAGAAGTGTCACACTTTATTTATTTTCTGGAATATTTTGACCAAACTTCACTGTTAGTACACTGTTTCATTACTGAGAATGCTGTTTTTGTGTTACTTTATTTGCAGCGAACAGCCAGCTGTATTGTATACAAAAAAATCATCCCTGCTCACCAGAAAGCTGAATAAAATTGTCGCAATACACTTTATTAAGTGAAGTAGTTTAAAGTAGTCATGTTTTCCCAAACCCTTCTTACCTTTTTGAGGACTTAACTGTACTAAATCTTCATGAAAATCGTGTAATTCAACTTCAGGATTCGATGTTGTTTTAGAATCAATTAAAGAAAATGTACACGATCCAGATAAGTGGATGTCAGTAGTCAGATGAATTATAGATTCACTTGAAGATACTCCGGATGACTCATTTGTTCGTGATACACGTTGACTCATCTGTATCATACTTCCATCTGCAAACTGACCGACAGATTCCCATGTTACTCCGTTTGATGTGCCCATCACTCTATGACCATTAGTTGCACCAGACACCTATGAAATTAGAAAAAATTTCGAGTCAAATAATAAAAGAATATAATGACTTTCTTCTGAAAACTTTTTAACACGTTTTCCTACTGCTAAAGCTAGTCACTAATTTACTTAAAAATTGGCATCAAGTTGACAGGTTAAGATTTCAAGACACGGTTTATTTATTAGGTAGTTAGAAAATGTCATCACTCTCTAGCACTTCTATTGGATACACTACTAGATCGCTGATGACTCTTCTGATGTTTCCTGGTCATTTTTTTATTGCTTTACGTTCCCAGTGGAACATAAGGCTTCAAACCAAAAGGCTTGAAGTTTCGGTAGCAGTGATATTTAATTTTACGGAATGGAGGTGCTAGTCTCAAGCCCAACCTTCCCTCTCTACCAGTCTTACTACTGGCTTAGCGAGGTAAGAGTGCGTCAGCCGGGGATCGAACCCCGGACCACCTGTGTGGTCGGCGAGCACTCTGCTGCTGTGCCACTGGTCATTAGTACTAATTTAATTCTGTTCTCTGGTTTCTAATGATCGTCTAAGTGATCTCACTTTCTGATCTAAATCCACGCTAAACTTGATTAAAGCCTTAGAAAGCCAACACATCTGAACATAAACTATTCGGCATATTTAAAAAATATGAATGCACTTATGTACCAAGTGAAAAGTATAATAATTGTTTCTTGAAGCACAGTTCAAACTGACTTAAATGTTACTATAAGATGGGAATATAACTTTAACAAGGATGTGGACACAATTTTATAGAAATATATTTATCAACTTACTTCTTGTGCTGCATACCAAATACCTGGGAGATAAATTTCAGTTAATGCCTGAATACACTGACTGCGTTCTGGTGGTACATTGTACAGATAAAATTCATAAGCAGTTGGACGATTCGCTCCAGAGTTAAACCAACTAGCATTAAGAAGAATTGTGCCTAAATCTTGACTGTTGAGTTGACCGCGAATAGTACCAGTTAACATCCCCTTGTTAACATGAGATAAAGCATCTGTATACGAAACAAAATTACACATATTCGTAAAATAAATTAGGAAGGCCTTCCTGTTCATGAATGTTTTGATAAGAGGCAGGTTCATAGATTTATAATTTACACAATAAATAGCTTCCGTAAAGTTAGACCGAAAATGGGATCATATAGCAATTTGGGAAAGAGTGTATTTTTTATAAATTTATGTAATTTTAAAAAAAAATTTTGATTATAGCTCCATTCCACACCTTATTTTTGGATAATTATGTGATTTTCAGCATGTGATATCGGTAGCCCAAATTTTGTAGGTTGACCATTGATATGAGGTGTGCGTCGTCAGGGGATCGAACTCAGGACCATGTGCATGGTCGGCGAGATTCCTAACCGCTGTGCCATCGACGCACAACTCAACTCATTGAACAGTAAGGAATGCGATGCCCATTTTTGAAATAATGTACATTTTGAGTTTAATACGAGCTGAATTTCCCTTTTTGAAGATATATGAGGTGTAATAACAGTAAGCTGAAGATCAAGGTTGACATGATTTTATTAACAGAATTTTATTTTGATGAACTAACAAAAAGCTCCCCTTGAATAGGTACTTTATGGGAATCCGAGAGGTATTTTTGACCAGAAATATATCACTTTTAGAAAACCTTTTTAAACACCAAGAATCATCCTAGTTTTGGATTATTTAACTGCATGATCTCAAATCCCCAGGTTACCTATGTTTATTTTGAGTAGTAATATTTTCATTCGCTTTTTTCTCACCTCATTTTTTTACCTTTTAACCGTGATCTTGATCCGTAAATAATCTGACCACTATTGGTCTAATTTTGACCCTGTATCGTTTGTCATGTTATTTATAGATATACATGACAAGTACGTGTGTGATCATAATATCCGAAATGTTTTGTGCAAATGTATTCCATGCCTCAGATAAACTCTGTCTTCTTACTGTTGTGCAGAAATGATCTGTTGGTAACTTTGTTTACCGGAACATGTAAGCAGAAATTTTTAAAGTTTTTTATGACATACTATACAGAAATGTTATATTTGAGATTTCAGAGTACTTGAATAGAAAAGGTAATAAAATTAGGCCAAATATAATAATAATACGCATATGGAAAATAAAGGCTTGACTTACTCTCACATCTGTCTACTTTGTGTTCAAGCACGCAATCTTGAATCTCTTCCGTTGGACCTGGACATCCATGAGATGGTAGGACTGAACTACTTCCAGTTAAATCATTTTCAGTCGATACGATTGTACATGTTCTTTCACGACGCCTTATTCCACCTACTTCTGATATCTGACCATTAGGTGAACAGTCCGGTTCACATTCTGACCAAGAAGACCATTCTGACCAAGTGGGATTTTGTGTAATGTCCGACTCTGGACAAAATCCTGAACTGCCACGTTTTTGTACTTCACAAGTCCTTATCTCTTTTGCTGAACCTCTGCATAGGCGTCCACCAAACTGAGGTTGAGGTTGTGTACATTCACGTTCTCTGCTTTGTAATCCAACTCCGCAAGTACGCGAACAAGCCGACCATGATGACCAGTTTGACCAATCCCCATGGACTGTAATTAAGACCAAACATGTTCAAAATATCACATAAAGTAGACACTGAAAATCGAATTCATGTAATCCAACATTTGAAAACTAACTGGTTGCCCATAAGTGCCCCCCTGTATGATGGGTTCCCTGGAGTTCTTACGAGAAGCCGTGTGATCCATCGAGTCAGATTTGAAAACAAATCACTCATCAGTGTCATTGGAATGCGTTGGTTCTGTTTCGTGAATTGACAGAATTTATAATTCAGGGGTCTTTGAGTACCATCGCTCTGGCTGAACGGTGAACTAACCTACCCTGAATCTTAGAGGTTCCTCATTCGATCCGTGGTGAGATCATGCATGTGTACTGTTGAGGATCCCTAATTAAGGATGAAACAGTATTAGAGCATTTTCTGCTTTCTAATGGTTCCTTAACTGATGTGAATGTGTGGCGAAATCTGCCTTGAATTCAGTCAAATACCCAGCGCTTAAAAATACACACAGAATAAGTTTAAACCTTATGTTTCTTACATGAATTCTTCTTATGTTAAATCAACACATCCTTTATGTTTCACCAATGCACTAATAATAGTAATAATAATTGAACAGTTTAAAAAACCATAAGGAATGTCTCATAGAAGAACCACTTCACATAAAATGGATTCCAAATGGTCTGGTTAGAAATGAGATGTAAATATTGTAGAAGTTAATGTCACAGGAGAATGATTATGATAATCTACTGACCATACTCTTGATCCGGGTCTGACTCCCTGACGACCCAATCGTAAACTTTCCCTTGTTTGCCAGTCGATACTAGGTCCGGAAGAGGAGGGATGTTGGAAGCTAGCAATCCCCGCTCTGTGAAAATGACACCATACCTACTAAAAATTCAAGGCCTCAAGCTTGAAGCCTTATGTTCTACTCAGAATGCAAAGAACCAAAAAAATTTTGGCCATGTACACATAAATGTAGCCACTTAGTTTGGGGTCTTAACAACTTATATGCACATTTACCCAGCCCATTTTATATTATATCATTTCACGAAATTCATTTAATTTTATTCCAGTGAATATGTACAACTGACTTTGAAGCATTATCTTTCTTATAATCTGTATATATCTAATTTCACCTATAAATACAAAACTCTGTTCTTTGTGTTTCTAATATATTCCTGTTCAACCTTTAATTTGTTCGTGTGATGTTCATTACCCAACTGAATGCAATTCATGTGCAAATTTTAACCACAGTCATTCGTTGTTAATAAACTGAAATTTTCCTATAGTACACTGATTTTCTTTGAATGAAAACAGTGACCAAATGACAGAGTTCCTAAAAATGTAGTGAGAATTCGTAACCAGTCACATCCCCTGACTTGGATGTCACGACAAATACTCTCTGATTAAATTGGCTTCCGTAGGCGCTATATGTTGCAAACCTGAGTTCAACCAATAATAGGTTCATGAGTACATACTCCTGAAGAGACGCAAACTAGGACGAAACAGCTGTTCAGTTTTCCCTAGTATCCAGTGGTTCATTAGCTGATGTCATCCTGTGACCTGACCTGAAGTCAACAGAATGCCTACAAAAACAATATTTGAATATTTCTAAAATCCTAAATAGAGGTTACCATTAATGATGGATTCCGCAAGGAATACTGATAATTTTAGTTCTTATTTTATGTATGACACATCCTCCACTTAGGTTAGAATTATGCAAAAGATGAATGTTAAGAAACCACATTTATGTATTATCACAATTGTGATTTCGCTCGGATTATGGCCAGTTCTTATCACTTCTTTGTTATATATCCTCCGATTTTGAGCACTGCTTAATTATCTCGCCCTTGTTTAACAGAACAATTTGTTTTGTTTAAACGGTATTTGAGGAAGTCCACATCCATCTAAAATAAGTTTCACGCATGTATAATCAGTCCACTAATTTTTATCATGTGGCTTACTCTGTCTTAAGTTTTAGCCAAGTATGATATTTGTTCTACTTTTCTTAACAGACAGTTGAAGTTGCGATAAATTCTAAAAGTCACAGAATCAGGTTGGTTTTGATGAGGAATTCCGTTATTGGCTGCGTAACTATTTGTTCAGACCTGTTTTATTATTATTTATTTTATTATTATTCCCTTGTGTTCCAAGTGGAACATAGGGCTTCAACAACACATCTCCACTTTGTTCTGTTTTCTGCCGTCTTCTTAAGCTTCGTCCATGATTGCCCACAATCTCTCATCTGTTCCTCACAAGATCTCCTCCATGTCACCCTCTCACTTACTACCTACTCGCCTCTTCACATTGAGATTCCACTCAAGGGCCCGGCGTGCGATGTCATTCGGCGGCCTCCTCAACGTATGTCCTGTACATCTCCACTTTCTCCCACATATTTGTTGAGCGATCGGCTCTTGCCTGTTGGTTTGTTCTCAACCAAAGTTTCTTGTTGCTAATTCTTTCTCACTGGCTTGCCATTTGATCTTCAGTTTGGAAGCAGAGAATGGGGCAGCTGTTGATAAAAGTTTGCAGGAGCCTGTTGGAAATCCTTTTCGTGACACGCCAGCCAGGTTTCTGACCCATATAGAAGGACCGACTTGACAGTGGTGCTGAAAATCTTCTTCATTATGCTGAGTGCGGAAGATTATCAAAGTGGTTTCAGGTTGATGAAGGCGTTTCTTACCTTTCCCTTTCTGACTTTGACATCTTCGTCCGTTCTGACTGCCTGTACTTGAAACGATGCTTCCCAGATAATACCTGTATTGAGTGTTTTTGAGGTACTTGAATAGGAATAATTTCACTGTTTACATAAACAAGCAGTTTATCGTTCAGTTTAAAAAACTACATTAACACTACAAAAGATAATACCAGTGAAAATCTGTTAATTATATGAAATTAGTATTGAAAGTGCAATCGATATATGTAACAACCTACTTGGACATGCTTCTGACTGACATTCAGAAATTTCTGTACTTCCTGTTGGTGGACAGTCTTCACCTCCATACGCGGGAGCTGGACTATCGCACAAACGAGTACGCCGACGTTGACCTCCACCACAACTATGCGAACAATGAGTCCACGAAGTCCATTTACCCCACCCTCCATTCACTGGGCATGGACCACGATTGCAAGCCCTCACCTGGAATCGAAACATAGTGACAAGTGAATTTATTACTGTTATGACAATTATTAAAACAATTCAGGACGAAACTTAAAGGATTCGATAACTTTCTACAAGGTGAATTAATACTAAATCTTAACTCTAAACATATGACCAGTGAATTTATAGAACAATGAATATTAACTTAATCGTTATTTAGTAGGATGCAAGCAAAAATAATCAACGCATTTTTTGTTATTACAGCAAAATATTATACAAAAAATCTACATAAATTTATTTTTTACCAAATGATATTTGAAATATATACTAATTTAATTTACCATTAGTTCTTGACCTGGACAAGACCTACCACCATTTGACGGCGGCGGATTGTCACATGTTCGCCTACGATTTTGTGTGCCTCCTTCACCGCAGGTGGCCGAACACTCTGACCACGGTGACCATGGTGACCAGCTACCACCAACAGGGCAAGGTGGAAGACCTTCACACATCACATCTTCCACGGCTTCACCAACACATGGCTGAATAAAAGCAAACAAAATTCAGTTGATAAAATAAGCACTCAATCAAAAGTGAATTCACTTACCTAATTGGTCGTGCAACAATCAACAACAAAAACAGACAATCTTTGTCGGTAGCATTGCAGTTATTTGCAACTTAACAGTTTCATACACTACATACTGCACTGGTCTCATCCCCTTATTCTAGTTGCAAAGATTTCTTTGGCAATCACTCTCTCATCAAAAGGGTGGCTAGACATTAGTAAGATCGAATTTTATACGGCAGCTAGCTTAAGTTTCCATCCAGTTTACTGCATCAACTTCTTCCCCAATCATTATTCTCTTAACCCTCCAATTATGTTACTGGTTCACGTCATGTACTCATATATTTCTAATTCGGATTAAATCTACTGGTATGCACTTCTTGAAAGAAATGATGGGGAAATGTCATAAGGTATTAGAGCTTGTTTTAGACGCAACCACAGTGCATCACATGAAATACTTTAGATCATTATCTTAATTAAAGATCCTGTGCGAAGGATAAACATTCTGCAATAAATTACACTGAGAATTCTGTTTGGTATGCAAATATGCTGTGCAGAATACAGCTGTTACAGCAAAAGTAATTACTACTATTATTATCAATACTATTATTAGAATTGATGAGTATCGAAATGTCAAATTATGAACAAATTTTGTTAAAACTTAGGAAAGAGTAGACTAGAGAACAGAATCAATCCATAAAGCCATCAAAGCTTAACAACCCCAGTGAGCTACACGCACAACGTCCACGACAAAGCTAATTTGTTCGAGACTAAAGACAAAATAATGGAAAACACTCAACAAAACAAATGTAGTTGAGTCTGGACTACTTTATGTTGACATCATTTCGCATAGGGTTTTAGGCAAACCTATAGGTACTGTTACTTCGTGTTTTTATCCTTTTTGTAATTTATTTGTATACATAATAATTATAAATGAAATTGGCACTCACCCTGCCACCATTACTTGGTGGTGGACTGTCGCAACGCCTTCGTCTTTGCGATAACCCTGCGCCGCACGTAGCTGTACAAGCTGACCAAGGTGTCCAACTGCCCCATTCACCATCTGTTGGACAGAACGATACTAAGCAAGAACGGATTTCAGTAGTTTCTCCAAAACAATGAGCACCGCCATATTTTGGAGCTGGATCGGTACATTTACGAGTCCTAATAAATATCATAATGTCATTTGAAATTAATTATCCATTTGCTTTACTACTGAAGTAAAAACAATATGAAAACATAGTCACACTTACAATCACTATTAACACATACTAAATATTCTAGAAACTCTACGTTTTCACTGTTAAAATTCTTTTTACAACTAGATGTAAAAGTGAGAAGCAATATGGAAATCTGACGTAAAACATCGTGAAAGCGTAGGAGAAAACTTGATTATTCTAGCAAAACTACGGTTTAAGGTGCAAGATTTTAAATTGACACATGGAACTTTGTCCGGTGCTTAATAACGTATTATAAATCAGTCGCTGTAAATGTCCATACTTAACTGACACACTAAGTAGCTAGATAACTTTATAGACAAGCAAAATCAACAAAGGCATCTTTAAAATGAATAGTCAATCATTTGTGAATGTACTCACATAAATGAAAATAATTTATATTAGACTGATAACAATTGTTTTCTCTACTACTTTTCTGGATGCTTCACACCTACTTTTGGTAGAATGGACCTATAACATGTGGTCATTGATATGAAAACGTATTAAAAGTCTGTATATAGTACTTTTAAGTTTAGTTAACTTCAGTTGTCATAGTTCTGAGACTTCTCGTAAGTATGTTGAGTGATCTTTGCAAGAAAACCAGTGTAATGCATCTAGTGTTTAGTGTTTGGGATGATTGAATTCCATTAGGTCACAATGGTATCCAAGATTGGTAAATGGTCTGTTTGAACTAATATTAGATATTTGGCGGTAATCAGTCGGAAGTCATAGATCTAGAACCTGTGATTAGACACACGACAACAGTTATTCTCTAGTAATTAATAAGTAGATCCGTTAAGGCCCACTAGGCGTTCAGTCATGAGATCTAACAGACCAGTGGTAACATCTCTGGCTACAGCAATGGGTGACACAGGTACGAAACCTAAGTCCAGCGTTTCCTATCGACTGCCTCCTATCTCCTCCCACCAATACTTTACTGAGACTGAGACTGACACCACCTCATACATATCTGTAAGGTAGTCGGAATTCCCTATTGTATTCGTTTGACTGTTTTTTATAATATAGGCAAAAATGTGACAAGTAGACTCTAAAGTCATTCGTGGATATTCGTGATATTTTTCTAGCAGACCTAATGAAATTAATGTTAAGACGATGAACTATTTGTTTACAACAGCATTAGTGCCAATATAATAAAACACCTGCTTATAATCAAACTTTATATTTCAAGCTCAGTCTACCTTGATTGTGTTCCATGCCCACATGTTTGACTGCATTCTGACCATGAAGACCACGGTGACCATCGACCATCTAACTGAACTTGTAAAAATGCAGGGGGTGAAAAATCTTCACCCAAACTTGAAGATGCGACACAGTGATACAAACCGTCGTCATCAGATGAAACTCCAACAATTCTAAAATTTAGGATAATGAAATTAATGAAGTGAAAGTGCATTTTTGAGACTACTGCTTACGCTATGAAATCTGCTCTCTAGACTAATTTTCTTGAAATCACAACACAGTTATATGAAAAGTTAAGAAAAGCTATATAAATTAGTTAAGACATTAGAAAATTCAAGCTTTCAGAGAAGTAAATGTTTTAATTTATTATTAATCTGGGTAAGTGCACTGAGCGCATGAGACTTTGAAGAAATATGGAACTGACGGCAGAAAATGTTATTAGGCATATTCTGAGTTTATATTAACTCCTTGTCGCAATTTTCTGTTCACTCTAAATTTATTCATTCTTTTTTTCCTTCACGTTCCCCAGTGGAATATAGGGCTTCAAGCTAGGGATAACTGGCTTGTGGCGGCCAAGCGTTCATAGCAACGTCGCTTTTTGATCCTTCGATGTCGGCTCTTCCTATCATTGTGAAGCAGAATTCACCAAGCGTTGGATTGTTCACCCACTAATAGGGAACGTGAGCTGGGTTTAGACCGTCGTGAGACAGGTTAGTTTTACCCTACTAATGAGTACACTAATCAGTGAAGTACAATCTGACCGTTGCTATGGTAATCCTGTTTAGTACGAGAGGAACCGCAAGTTCAGACAATTGGTATATGTGCCTGGTCGAAAGGCCAGTGGTGCGAAGCTACCATCTGAGGGATTAAGACTGAACGCCTCTAAGTCTGAATCCCGTCCATATTTGCAACGGTACATTCCGTATCCGACACGTGGCTGGGCAAGCTTACGTATTCCTTTTGGTGTCTGGACTGGACCATGTGTTCGGCTAGGCCCATTAGGTCTGGTGTTACGCCAGAGCGATGACCATAAACTATGCTCCGGATTTCGGGGTGTAGGGGTCGACACGATATCTAATTGTGGTATGAGCGTGAGGATACTAAATCGTTTGTAGACGACTTAATGTTTTGTCGGGGAGACGTAAGTGCTCGAGCAGCTATCACACTGCGAGGCATTGAGTCCTATCCCTGTTTGAAGTAATGATTTGAGGGCTTGATCCTCATTCATTTCCCTAATTACTGGACTACGGTCTGGTATATAAATAAACATTTATGCCTATGTGCATGATTGTGGTTCCTCTTCATCAGATTTTTTATTTCTGGCTTAACGAGGTAAAGGAGTGCGTCGTCCGGGGATCGAACTCCGGACCATGTGCGTGGTCGGCGAGTGTCCTAACCGCTATGCCACCGACGCACTTATTCAATCGTAATAGTGACCTAAAACGTCTCGATGAGTAGCATTCATCAAACAAATCACTTGACATCACTAAATGTCGTCAGGTTCAGACTCTTATCCATAAATCATGGCTGTATTCAGATGGAAAGATGAATTTTAAAGACAGTTTAGAACTAGTAAGCAGATTCAGGTCAAATTTTGATGTTGGAATGCTAACTTAAATAAAATCGATTATTCTAATATTTCAAATCAAATGACAACTCATTTTATGTTAAAACTACCAGTGTTAGACAATGTAAACGAGGTATTTCCTTACTTCTTCTGGAATTCTCCCATGCACATTATTCAACATATAACTTCATTCAGTCTGCTTTAGATGTGCTAAGACAAACATGACTATTTTAGAACTTGGTTTCTTTATTATTATTATTATTATTATTATTATTCGCTTGAGTTCCGAGTAAAACATAGGGCTTCAACAACAACATATCCGCATTTTGTCCTATCTTCTGCCGTCCTCTTCAGCTTGGACCACGATTGCCCACAATCTCTCACAAGATCTCCTCCATGTCACCCTCTCACTGACTACCCACTCTTCGCCGCTTCCCGCTAGGATTCTACTCGAGTGATGGCCTACATTGCGTGCGATATCATTCGACGTTTTCCTCAATGTATGCCCGATCCATCTCCACCTTCTCCTACATATTTGTTGGGCGATCGGCTCTTGGTTGGTTTGTTCCCTCAGCTTCTTGTTACCAATTCTTCCTGGCCGGCCATTTGATTTTCAGTAGGGAGCCAGTGAAGGGGGCAGTTGTTGATAAAAGTCTGCAGTAGCCTGTTGGAAATCCTTTTCGTGACACGCCAGCCAAGTTTCTGACCTGTATAGAAGAATTGGCTGACTTTGTGTTGAAAATCCGAATCTACTTCTTCATGCTGACTGAGTGCATAAGATTTCCAAACTGATTTCAGGTTGATGAAAGCGTGTCTCGCCTTTCCGATTCTGGCTGGCTTTGACATCTTCGTCCATTCCGACTGCCTTTGATTGAAACCGTGCTTCCCAGATGAGTGAAGGCAGAAAGTAGCCTCTGTCAAATCTCTCGCGTTGATTGTGATTGGTGCTGGGTGTTGTCGTTGTTGCTGTTGGTTGGTTACCTTCATCAACTCCGTCTTCTCTATATTCACCTGCAGTTCTGTCATCGCTCACTTCCTCTTCTACCAGTTTGTTGGTTTTCGCCTGTAAGTCTTAGAGTTTATGTGACATTAGACATATATCATACACCAGTGCTAAATTATGTATGTTCAGCTTGGATGTTTAACTTCCAGATAACTGGTCTTGAGTTTCTATGCCATTCTACTCACATAAATGTAGGTAAAAATATATTAGTCATGAGCACTGATAGGCTAGTAAATAAAAACTCTCTATTCAGTGACTGGGCGGTTGCCTCGACTAAATAACACCTTCGAAACGCATTTTCAATTCCAAGAGAACATATATTTCAGTTAATTCTTCAACTTTTTTTTCACCCTTCTGCATTTTGTATTATTGATGTCACTGGTAGTTAGATAGCTTTGATCAGCAACATATCATGCAGCTTAGTTCCAGTCTGTCATCGACTGGTGGTATTTAGAAAATTCTTCTCATTATGAAAATATGCAACTCCCGGCTACTTCACAGTTCTTATTTACTTACCTCAGAGAACCATTATTTACAACTGAACGATGTCCATGAAGCGTGATTAACTGTTTATCTTTATACCATGTAATAGTTGGTTTGGGCTGACCTTCTGCAAGACATTCCATCGTGACTACACTTCCAATTTGAGCAGTCATATTATTTGGATAGGTAACAAGATATGGTTTGCCTGGGAAATGAAACAAAAACTACTGCATTAACACCAGGCTAATAGTACATACAATTTAGAAAAAACATAACAATCGGATATGATAGAATGTTGATCGCTTGAGAATGTTTATTTTTTCGCTTACAAAGATTCGAAGTTGACAACAAATTAGAAATTTCTTCGTAAAAGCAGCTTGAGAAGAAATAGATAATAACTGTGGTTTATTCAGGTAAGACAAAACGACTTCATACCCTGTAAAAAGACATGGACTCTTTCAAAGTAACAGATTGCTCAAGCTGCTAAAAAAGATAATATTTTAAAACGTTCTCCTTCGGTATTGTTCTCAATGCCACCCAGTACTACTGCAGAAAACTAATGTAAAAATACTGGAATTGCGCATCTGTAACTCCTTAGATGAATGTGGTATATGTTGCGCTGGAAAATTATTGGATTTCAACACAGTTGTCAAATTTTTACATGCTGACAATTAGCTTCAATGGCTTAAAAAGTGACCTTTAACGTAGTTGTAGTTGTATAATACTGGAAATTCTACATCCTCAATGTAAAGTTTAAAAAAAGTTTTGTGCCTTCCTGTTCCGAGTAGAACTTGGGGCTTCAAGCTAGAGCTTTGAAGTTTCCGTAGTAGTGGTTTTATTTTTACAGGGTAAGGTTGCTAGCCTCGCACCCAACCTCCCCCTCTTTACCGACATTACCAACGGCTTACAGAGATTTAGAAGTGAGTCGGCCGGGTGGGTCGTTGGTGAGCGTTTTCCCTCTGAGCCACCGACTCACAAGTTATGGCTTACACATCCTTTATGTAACTCGTTGGTTCTCTAACTGGTGTTGGTGCATGACCAGAACATGTTAAATCAAACCATTCCTAGTAAATTATTCACTCTATGAAAATCCTCACATTTCATATTCGTTGTTACTATGAATACTCCTCTCATATCAACAATTCTTAAACTTCATTTGAATAAACACTTGTTTCCCCATGTAATGTTACCTGACACTTGCTTGTGTTTCAGTTTATTTAACGTGAAACTCAGAGTCTAATAATAGGTTTTGTAATCTTTTACTTGGATTGGATCTTCCTAGAGTACTTGATTTTGATATTTATTCATGACTGGTAAAGCTGTCTTGGATAACCGTGGATTTGCAAGCTGGCACTGACGCGACAGATTAGGAATGAAGATGAAATAAAGGCTTGCATAGCATCAGACTTCTAGCGTCCTGCCTACCTGCTTGAAGGTCTTTTCATCTAAGTATTCAACATCCTTAGCCGCTAAATCTGCAGAGGAGGTTATATAAAAATATATTCTGATTCCGCTGAACTGTTTTTTTAAATGAAGCAGTTTACTTAAAATTAGATGTTCTAAAATTAATTGTTGGAGAAGTATGATGAACAATCTCAAAAAACCATTCAGAATAATGGTGTTTTAAATTAATCTGGCGTGAGGCCAGCAAACCCACCCTGTAAACAAAGATGCTACAGAAACTTCAGCGTGAACAATCTCCTTGCGTCAAAAGAAAAAGTCTGTGTGGGGACATGGAATGTCCGCACCATGTACGAGACTAGCAAAGCTGCCCAGATCGCAAGCGAAATGAGGAGATACGGACTACAAGTATTGGGGATCTGCGAAAGCAGATGGAACGGATACGGACTCACCAAATTGTCAACAGGTGAGTCAGTGATTTACTCCGGTCACCCAGAAGACAACCACACACACACCGAGGGCGTGGCTATCATGATGTCACCAACGGCAACCAAGGCTGTGATACAATGGGAGGCGATCTCACCCAGAATAATGACCGCCAAATTCAACTCCAAAGGAAGAAAAGTGTCAATTATACAGTGCTATGCACCCACAAACAAAGCAGACCTCGAAAAGAAAGAAGAATTCTACAGACAACTACAGGCAGCAATAGACAATACTCCAGCTGGTGACATTAAAATACTAATGGGAGACATGAACGCCAAACTTGGACCAGACAACACAGGAAGGGAACTCATCATGGGTAAAGAAGCTCTGGGAGAGATGAATGAAAATGGAGAACTCTTCGCCGACTTCTGCGCCTTCAATGAACTAGTGATTGGTGGCAGCGTATACAAACACAAGGATATTCACAAGGCTACATGGGTGTCACCAGATGGGCGAACCAAAAACCAAATTGACTTCATCACAATCTCGAGGAAGTGGCGGCGCAGCCTACTGGACACAAAAGCAAGAAGAGGAGCAGACGTTGGCTCAGGCCAATACCTCGTACAAGGAACAATCCAACTCAAATTAAAAGCTTTCAGAGAAACAGGAGCTGCAGATAGACCACAAGCCAAGTTCAACACTCAAAAACTAAAGGACCAGGATACAAAGGACATCTTTACTGCAAGCATAAAGGACAAAGCTGAGACACAAATCAACACTAGCGAAGAGGTCAGCGTCGAAAAACACTGGGACAACCTGAAAGCGGTATGGAGCGAAACCTGCATGGAAGTTCTGGGCAGAAAGAAGAGACAGGACAAACCGTGGCTCACTACGGACACTTGGAAACTAATAGAAGAGAGAGGGATGGTGAAACAAAAGATTCTCCAGTGCACCGATGAGCAACAAAAACAGGATTTGAACGCAAACTACAAGAAACTGAACAAAAGAGTAAAGAAGAGTACCAGAGAAGACAAAAGAAAGTACTATGAAACCATAGCAAGTGAAGCAGAACAAGCTGCAGGCAAAGGAGACCTCGCAACACTCTACCAAACAACTAGGTACCTCTCAGGCAAAAATTCGTCACAAATTAAGCCAGTGAAGGATCACAACGGAAAGTCAATCACCAAAGAAGTGGAGCAAAGGAAACACTGGGCTGAACACTTCAAAAGACTAATAAACCGACCGCCACCTACAACGTGCCCAACAATACCAACAACGGAAGCAGAATTACCAGTGAACATCAACCCCCCGAGGAGAACAGAAGTCCTGAAGGCAATCAAGATGCTGAAAGCTGGAAAAGCAGCAGGACCAGATGGAATCCCAGCAGAGGCATTGAAAGTGGACCCAGAGACAACAGCGAACTTGATGACGCCACTACTGGAGAAGGTGTGGAAAGAAGGCAAAGTACCCGAGGATTGGAAGAAAGGATACTTATTCAAACTACCAAAGAAAGGAGACTTAAGTCAATGCAAGAACTGGTGCGGAATTATGCTCCTGTCCATCCCAAGCAAAATACTAAGCCGCATCATCCTGGAGAGTATCAAACAAGCCCTGGATCAAAAACTTCGACCGGAACAAGCTGGATTCAGGAGAAACAAGTCATGTAGTGATCAAATCGTCACATTACGGATCATCATTGAACAAAGTTTGGAATGGCAGTCACCTCTCTATCTCAACTTCATCGACTTTGAAAAGGCCTTCGACAGCGTCGATCGAGAGGTGATTTGGAAACTACTTCGCATCTACGGGGTGCCACCGACAATAATACATCTCATCCAACAGTTGTATGACAACGCTGCATGCCAAGTAATCCACAACGGGAAGCTCACGGAATCCTTCGAAGTGAAGACAGGAGTAAGACAGGGTTGCCTACTATCGCCAATGATTTTCCTGATTGCGGTAGATTGGATAATGCGACAAACAGCGGGCAATGAGGAAACAGGCATAAAATGGACTCACACAAAGAACTTGGAGGATCTGGACTTCGCCGATGATATATGTCTGATTTCCCACAAACTGGAAGATATGCAAGTGAAAAGTAACAAGTTGGCAGAAGAAGCATCAAAGATAGGACTCCAGGTGAACATAGAGAAAACAAAGGTAATGAAGATCCCTGGCCAACACCAACACCAACAACAGACAGCAATCAGCATAAATGGAAGGAACCTGAAAGAAACTACCTCCTTTACCTACTTGGGAAGCATTGTTTCAACTACAGGCGGAACTGACGAGGATATCAAAGCAAGGATCGGGAAAGCAAGGCAAGCTTTCATTACTCTCAAGTCTGTGTGGAGGTCAACAGCATTCAGCGTCAAAAATAAGATCGGGATTTTCAACTCCAATGTGAAGTCAGTACTACTATACGGATCAGAGACTTGGCGTGTCACAAAGAGCACCTCAAACAAGCTACAGACCTTCATTAACAGATGTCTTCGCTCAATACTCAAGATCAGATGGCCGGAAAGGATCAGCAACAAAGATCTCTGGGAGTGAACCAACCAGGAACCGATTGTGAAACAAATAGGCAGGAAGAAATGGAGATGGATTGGCCACACTCTGAGGAAACCAGCAAGTGACATCACTAGACAAGCCCTCGAGTGGAACCCGAGAGGGAAGCGACGAGTTGGTCGTCAGTGCAAGGGTGACCTGGAGGAGATCATGTGAAGAAGAATTGAAAGCGTGTGGGCAGACTTGGAGCCAGGTGAAGACTCTAGCAGAGAACCGAACGCAATGGAGACGCATGGCTGAAGCCCTATGTTCCTCTAGGAACTAAAGGAAATAATAATAAATAATGATAAATTAATCTGGTAGTTTTAAGCTAAATCGTTTGCGATACATCATTGATGAGCAGAACAGAAACTTCAGTACAATGAGTCTCCTTGCGAAAAAAGAAAAAGTCTGTGTGGGGACATGGAACGTCCGCACTATGTTTGAGACTGTCAAAGCTGCCCATATTGTGAATGAGATGAAAACATATGGTATTCCAGTACTGAGAATATGTTAAAGCAGATGGAATGACAGCGGACTCACAAAATTGTCAATGGGAAAATCAGTGATCTACTCCGGTCACCCAGAAGGCAACCACGAGTACACCGAGGGTGTGGCTATCATGTTGTCACCAACGGCAATGAAGGCCCTGATACAATGGAAGGCCATCTCACCCAGGATAATGACCGCCAAATTCAACCCAAAAGAAAGGAAAGTGACAATTATACAATGCTATGTGCGTCGGTGGCATAGCGGTTAGGACGCTCGCCAACCATGCACATGGTTTGGGGTTCGACCCCCGGCCGACGCACTCCTTTACCTCGCTAAGCCAGAAATAATGCTGGCGAAGAGGAAAGGTTGGGCATGAGGCTAGCAACCCCATCCTGTAAAATAAAAACACTCCTACAGAAACTTCAAGCGACAAGCTTGAAGCCCTATGTTCCACTGGGGAACGTGAAGGAAAAAAAATACAATGCTATGCACCCACAAACAACGCAGACCTCGAAAAGAAAGAAGAGTTCTACAGGCAACTAATAATAATTGATCAGCAGAAGCCCGAACAAAGGAAAGAAAACTGTCTGCAGCATTTCGAATAATTACGTGAAAATTAATAAAGATAAAATATGAACAAACATTTCTGTTAACTAGAATGATGTCAGGCTGATCACATTATAAGAAAATTAATGATATGTATACATACATCAAAAGTGAAGTATGCTTGAAAATGAATCACTTTTTTAATGAGGATTTAAGTCTTGAATGTACTTCTTTAGTAATTTGTTGTCATGGCTTTCCACATCGGTACAGCTGATATCTTCAGTGCAACTTAATGAGGAAGTAAATTTAACACACTTCCATCTTGGATATTGAGACGGATTTTCTTATGCACTTAACAGCATGCTGAACGCCAGAACATTTCCGCCAATTGTATCAGTGAGGGTGCATAAGACCGCAAGCAGACAAATTAGTTTCTTCAAAAATATATTTTTATGTATTATACCTTCGCGTTCCGAGTGAAACATGTGGCTTCAAGCTTGAGTCTTCAAGTTTCTGAGGCAGAGATTTTGTTTCTACTGAATGAGGTTACTAGCCTTACGCCCAAACGTCCCTCGTTAACAGGTACATCACCGGCTAGGCGAGGTTTAAGAGTGTGTCAGCCGGATATCGAACCCCGGGCCACTATTGCATTACTGACACACCAAATAATGGTGACAATCCAAAAGGTTTTCAAACAGTTGATTCCTTAACTAACATTCATTAACCGTAAACTATATTATTTGTTAACAAAGTCTTCTTCCTTTCGTTTTAGATATTTTCACCACATAAATAAACGTGATCAAGAAACGAATCAACCGAAATTTAAGGTGTTCTCTGTACTCTGCCTTAGTATAATAACATGTATGTTTCAAAATAAATAAGAGTAATAACACACATAGGCATTTTTAAGCGGCTAGTTCACTATCACTGTCTAATTCTTATAGTATCTGACCTGGTCACTATAGGCAACCAGTAGTCACGATGTAACATGATCCTCCTATAAAACTAATGGATCTCTTGAATCACAAACTCGATAGCTTTAGATCATACCGCACAAAACTGAATCATTCTGTAAAAATTATTTGGAATTTGTAGTAGTAATGGCAGGACGTACAGTGTTTCTCGAAGTGTCCTACTTACATTATTTAAAAGGCTTTCACGTTTATTTAAACAAGCAAAAACACTCTAGCTTACTTTCGACAACTAAACGAAGTTCACCAAGATCTTCACCGACCGGATTAGCTGCTATGCACTGATAAGTCCCTGTATCTCTGGCCTATAAAAGAAGTTATGTATAAATCACCACGTTGTATGTAATCTTGTTATTTAATGAACAGGTTAAAACTGAATAGACCAATAAGAAGAGTAATTTCAACCATGTCATTTGATTGAGAACCTTATATTTGTGTAATATGCCTTTCCGTAAACTCATGTCAACAACTTTGCATTCATAAAAAAGAGACATACAACATATGATTATATCCAGATTTCGGGTTTGGGGGAGATTTTGATCACAGCGTATGTAGCCTTAAGTTTCAATGACAAGTCATGGTCGGTGGTGTCTACTAATTCTAATGTGAAGTTGATACTCGTCGATGGCGTTTGATGGCAGTGGTGCTGTATTCGCAAATTGGTAGAAGTTAGAATTTGCACGTAGTTAGATGACAACCTACTGGCTAAATGACCAACAGGCTCGTCCCATAGCGATTAAAGCATTTACTTAAAAATGACAGTCTTTAATCGCATAATGTTTTCCTAATGACGAAACTTGGAATCAGCTTTAAAATTATGATATACTGTAGTAGCATTATATGAACAAGTTTACTATAAGCTTTGAAGTTGAGTGTTATATGGGTTTGGATAATTTGGTGGGCGTTTTCATACAGTTATAATTTTGGTCACTTTATATTAGTTTATTTACACTGAATAATACATAAAACAGATATTTAGTCAACTTCTCTTTGTAGACAACTTGCCTGTTCACCGAGGATTGTGTGAAGGGTATGAAAAAAATAAAATCTTGTTTTATGATACAATTCGTTTCGATTCTTATTCTTAAGCAGAATCTATGCAGTGAATAATAAATAGAGGATAATGATGGAGACCATCGGTAGGTTGCAAGGTAGAGATGTTGTCTGAGACGGCATTTTTTCCCCAAAGCTCTCAGTTGAAAATTATAAATCCAATATAGAGGATAGATCATGAGCCAATCCTCAAGTTTAGTAAAAAAAAGAAAACTAACACTAACCTTTGCCATTTTGATGACAAGACTGGAACCTCTGTCTAGTATACGAAAACGACTTGAATTTGAAATTTTATTCCCGTCTTTTAACCATATAACTGAATCAGCATCTCCACTAACTTCACATCGTAGACGAGTTGTATCACTTTCTTTAGGTGGTTCATCTGACTGATAGACATGCACTTTAGGACGGGCTGAAAAGGAAATGAAATTCATGTATACTATAACTCAGAAACCCAAGAAATGAAATCATATGAAAATGACTAAATAGTGAAGTTAAACAGATTCACGTGCACTCCATATGAGCCTATTTAGTATTACGTGAAACAACACAGAACATACTACGCTACATACTTAGACTGTGCATGGACTATACTACGGGCAAATGACTGTTTTTGACACAAATCTGTGGAGAAAAATCTCCAGTAGGTACATTATGATGTAAGTAACTTAATGCTCTATGTTTGAAGATTGATTAAAATACATATATGTTCATCCTAAGATACAGGAACTGTATACAAACAAAATAACGTTAGTCACACACATACCACCTAGGAAATCAACAGGCACCCTACAAATTAAAACAGGTTGACCATCATTTCTGGATTCGCTGTTAGTAGTATATTGGACAAAACACTTACTCTTAACCTTCAGTTCAAAATCATATTCAACACTTCCAGCATCATTTTTGGCTACACAGGTGTATCGACCAGCTTGATCAGTTCTTAGTGGACCAAGAACCAATGAACCAACTCCATTTTTACTTGGATTACCTGTATAAAATAAGGAAAATAATTATTTTGAATTTAGCACAGAATTAAACCACCCAAGTCAACATAACACAACAGCACCAAAAGGAACCACACCCATTATTAGGACATAAAATTTATTTTATTTGAACACAGCACTCTAGTTGTAGTGGTAATGATTGTAGTTGTCACAACCTAAGGTTCACAACATCTTGACTGTAAAGTTATTGAATTGACGGCTGGTAATATTTTATTTGTGTCTCTAAAGAACTCATCAGAACTCCAATGAACCGATAGAAAACGTAAAATTGGTTATGGAAGGGACAGTTGTAATGTTTTCTGGCACTTTACAGTAACTGATCACAAGTGTCTCATCACTTAACCGGACACTTCACCGTAATTTTCTTTATGCCAAAGAATCTCACAGTTGCCAATTTCTACATTCAGCTTGAATAAACACTAGGTCCCAGTATATACCAATAATAACATTGTATGTTACAATCAATGTATTATATTAAATTCCATTCATATTAAATGGAAGTTTGTAAGAATTCGCTCACTTGAATCATTCTTTTGATACAGTCGGTTATAACGCCCTAAACTGATGATCTGAAGGTTTAAAGAAATGGCTGTCCGCAACATTAACCAACATTTATTCACAATTTGGTGTTGAACACAAACACAGTGACTTTTATTGAGGTAATAGGTGGGCTGTAGTGATCTTTAAGTCTCAGAAAAGTTTTGGAAAGCAAGCAATATTGGACATCTACTTTATCTTAGTCCGAAACGCCTCGACATAGGCAGATGGAAATTAAATGACCCATGGTTTACAATTTCTGATGATTTGTGCCGAAGCGCCACTGGTATACACTCTCTCGTCTGACTTGGTATACTTCAAAAATCAAAAATCCTTTTTTAATACCCGAGAAAATTAGAAAAACACCTCTGAGATAAGACAAAGTCATCGATAAGCGCAGAAGATCCTTACAGAATATCCCTCTTTAGATAAATATATTCTGTAATAATAAAGCCGAATAACAGAAAGATTACAGCTTCATGATATGTATATCCTCTGTAACATGCTCACATTATGTTTCCTCTTCACAATTCCCCCTTTTTAACCGTCATCTCAACTTGTATTATAACCCTTGGTAGTTAATAGATTAATAAAAAACTATATAAATATGACTCTCTTCAACCTTATTTCAAAAGAAAACTCTTTTGGAAATATGAAGGAATATATTGTAATTAATAAACGTTTTGAAAAATGTTTCGCTAATGTATCAGACATATCATTTCTGCATTGTGAACTCACTTGGAATGATATTTCCATTATGCATCCAACGAATGTCTGGCTTTGGATGTCCATTAGCAATACAACGAAACTGTATCCATCTAGCTTCGTAGGCCTCAGTTGTTTGATTCGGTGTTCTCTCAAACTCTGGTTTAGCTATAATTAATCAAACAAAATAAATTTGGTTTATGTAAGAAATACGAAAAAGAGAATACATGATTTGTAAGTTCTCAATTTTTTCTCAAAAAAACTAACATTTAGTGAAGCCCCATCACAGAAGCTTCTCATAGTCAAATAACAATTATTTTATTGTACTTGTTCATCAACTTTCAAACCATAGGTTGAATTCCCGCAATCATTTGTTACAGATCACTCACAGAATACTGCTAGTGATGATTATGAACACTGAGTGTTGTTTATTGGCATTGGTGGCCATTGGCAAGTAACTTGAAAGCGCGAGTGATTCGATCGTGTACAAGTTAGAAGAAGACGAAAGAATACGAATAAAATTTCCTGCCATCTATTGTGTTTTTGAATAAAATTCGATTTCTGTGCCTAGTGGTTTATCGACTCTGAGCTTCTCCAGAGATAATAGGATCTTAGGATTAAGTTCCTTGATAATACATTTGCTCAAGTTATACCTTCTCAAGTGCCTTGAGTTTATTTCCTTCTCAGTTTCAATAAACGATCAGAATATTGGAAATGTAAATATAAGCTTCAATTACTATGATTGCCTTTTTCTTTCCACTTAACTATACATTTATTTGAGTATAAAGTGAATTCTTAAAATACTTACTGAAAATTGTCAAGAAGGTGGAATCCATTGCCATTTCTTGACCAGGAGAACGAGCAATACATGAATATGTTCCTCCATCAGTAGGCTATTTATGTAAAAGTGAAACAAAATATCACCAAAGAACAGTATTATTATTTATTTAGTTTTTAAAGAGAGTGCTGGTCATTAAAATATGTCCTTGGCTAGTTCGCTGCCCGGCAGATTTAATTGTAGCTTATACTTTCCGGACATCTGATCTTCCTTATCGAATGAAGGCAGGTATTGATAAGTTTTGCAGTAGACTTTGGCGAAAATACTTTTAATGACATATTCGCCAAGTATGTGATTCGGACAGAAGCACTAAACATATGTCATACTTATTTACACCTGCTGATTTTTCATATTCAGCAATAATTAGTTATCAGAGTGACTTCTGTACCATAAATACGCGCCCAAATTGTAGTCAACAGCTAAACAATGTCTACAACAACTCTGATTACCTCTTCAACGATTGAGATCAACAACAAGATCGATTCACATGTCAAAGTTCATCTGGGTGGTTAGATGTACCCCCTATTAGATAATTTTATTTGATACAACACACAACAATGTAGTATTAAGAGCCGGCTAACGTTTCCAGCGCAGTTTACGCCTCATAATCATAACACATTTAACACGTTTCTATGCACTTTTGAGTGCATACCAACTGATAAAAAACCGACTGAAAGGGAATACATTTCTTTGCTCAATGCATCTTTTGATTTTAAATGTCTACGTGGGTATTTCCAATACGAATAGAGTGTTGAACTGATAACCTGGTTGACTGTTTATTCATTTCTAGAGACGAATCACTTTTTTTCCTTTAATTTTAGTTTTTAGTACTGTATTCAATGATTTTAGCAGATACCTATAGTCAATGCTAAAGGGGGAAACATGTATTTCAGCCAGAACCCTTTTCTCAGTGGTTTTATTGGGAAACACGTTATCTATGAATGAATTAATCAGCATGTTCAATTAACACTAACCTTCAAGTCATGTATTGTAACCTTTGTTGGTGTTTCGAAACGAACACGATCATCCAGATAACTGGTTAGCGGTTGCCCTCTGAATTCCCAAATAATTTCAGGTTTTGGACGACCATCAGCTTCACAATTCATTGTAACTGATTTGCCTTCATAGCCAATAGTTGAAATTGGCAGAGAGACACGTGGCGGAACTATAAAAAGAAACCGAACAATGTGTTTTAGTAATTGATTATATTAAATCAAAAGAAATAATGTACTCAGTGTAATGAAAACAAACTAGTAAGGCTTAGACATTTCATGGTATTGGCAGTTATGCGAAATCATATATCACCAGTATTTCTTATCCTTTCAGAGTAACCTTAAGTAGAGTACTGTTGTGGTGAGAGATGGTTGCTAGCCAAATTGGATGACAGTAATTGAGGTCAATGCTAGTCATGTGAAAACAAGGTCAAGATGGACAGGCGGATACAGTTAACATATAGATGAACTGACACAGCCACAAGAGATGCAAGGTTAACTTTGTGTGAGAAACAACCAATCAACAGACTGTATTTTCTACTAACATTAACCTACAATAATGTACATCAAAATCTATAAATATGTGTTGATTTTCCATAATAAACGTTCTGTTGCCTGGCCCTTGTCTTCTGTTGTTACACTATCTCGTATAATTTTCAACTTCACCCCGGGGCTTCATCTAATAAGTATAATATATATTTAACATTGAAAAAGTCACTCATTGAATGAGGATTAATTTATTGTTTCACTAAATACTCCTAACAGAAGATTCTTATTCAAGAAAAAACACTTAAAATAAATCTCAACACTAAATGTGCATAGGATTTTTTCCGATCTGTTTCGTTAAACTCAATAAATTGATTAGCACTTTCAATGTCAAGGCGTCTAACCTACCTATGATGACAACTGTAATTAGCTCTTGTGAATAAAGTCTTTCATAACACCTTTATAACGGCGGAATTACTTTCATAGACTCCTTACAAAAAGGAAAAATCTAAGTATATCTTTCGTATTGGTCTTTTCAAGATTTCATTCTCTGTTTGTTCTACTTTTTCAATTGATTTAGAGCTATATACAGGCTTTATAACTAAATGATATTTTCGTGCATATTGATTACTCGTTAATTGCACCTATCGTTCTAAAATCCCTTGCGATAGGTTACGTTTTTATTAGCTAATCGGCATAAATTCATGGTGTAATCATTGTGTTCTCCCTATTTACGATGCCTGATGCAAATTCCCATATATGTATATTGATATTTAATTACATATATAAAAAATATAATGTTATCAACTCTCCATAACTCTGACAAGGAATATTCACTTACCTTGAACGGATACACGAAAAGTTACACGGTCTTCACCGGCTGCATTTTTGGCAATGCAAGTAAGTTCACCTTCATCCTCAGGCCTTAATTATCAAAAGAAAAAGAAAGCATTCAGCTTAATTGCACTCAGATATTTTGAAATTTATAGATTATTATTATTATTTACGACATGTATACTGACATCGTCATTAATTATTAATTCAGCCACTAATAAGACATTTCACACGAGAACCTGATTAGGCGTATCCTGTGTCTCTGTTTCCTCTTCATTTGTAAAAACTGAAACATTAGTTTATAGTATTCACAGTTGTAAACAAAAGGCATAATAGTGAACATTCTGTGGAGCGAGCTACTGATATGGTTGTTGCAGAAGTATGCAGTGAGGGTTGTGTTGTGTGGAAGGTAACAAGGTGTGGTAGCAAGCAGCAGCAACAACAACTAGAATTTTCTGCAGAAACTGAAGTTTCAGTGTACGCTTCTCATACTTTATCAATGATGAGAGTAGATTCCTTTGTAAATAATTGTTCCAGTCATTCCAACTGTGTTATTATTCCAGTTTTATACATTAACATACCGCTTCTGCTGGACATTCACTTGTGTAATTGATTCTTGGGCTTTCATGCTAATAGCTTTAGTGAACTCTCACTGTTATATATTCGTGGTTTTACTAACTAGAGATAACTTGGCTAAAACTGTTTAACTGAGTTTTGTTCATACCAATAATAAGCACCTTTCAGTAGATATATTAACCATCTTATCTTCTTTCCCAATTTTACCAAACTGTCTATCGATGATCAGTACTCACCACTCAGTCAGTCAATCAGTTACTCGTTAATATCGACTGGCCATTGAACACTGGTGACGGCTACACCAAAGGTGATAATTTTAATAAGAACATGCACATTATCAAATCTATCTTAATCAATTTATCACAGACCCTTACTTTAGAGAATTAAAGATGAACAGACCAGATTCTGTTGTAGTATAATAACTTTTCGTTCGACTAAATGTTACACCATCACGTTCCCAAATTAAAGTTGGAGTCGGTGAACCGCCTTCTACTTCACAATTCAACCGTAAGACAGAATTCAATCGTCCAGACACTTCTAGATTAGATGGCTTAACTAATGTTGGAGGAACTAAAAGGAAAAGGATTGAAATAAATTTTTAAAATATCCAGACATTTCTATTTGAAAGGAAAAAATTTGTCTTTTGAAAATATTTTTCACAAAGAGAGCATGAAAACCCCATTTAAGAGACCATATCTTTCAAAAATAAAATATTCTCTTCAAACTACTATCTAATATTTGAAGTAGTATAAAATCCCCACATAAAAAGTATTTAACTTTACTGCTTGGGTTAGCATGCAATGCTTCAAGTCCCTTAAATATTGGTAGAGATAAATTGATTCAATCATCTTAATCGTTTCTCGGAATTTCCATAAAATCTGACCGTTTTTTACTTCTGTTACGAAATGTAGCTATTAGGCTACAGAATTGCATTTTCAATCATGCAATAAAGATGAAAGCATGTTAGTCGATTCCATATTGAGTCAGCAGTAATACTCAGACATGGTTGGGGAGACAACATTTGATGATTTGTCAGAACATTTACTTGATAATTCCCATTTAGGGCATAAAGTATGTCAACACCAGTCAAAACGAAGCAAATAAAACAATAGTTTTCTTTTCATTAAGCTATTCAGAACTAGAGATGTATTCAACTGTTTTGGATTTTCACACCCATATTATCAATAACGAAGTAGCAAACGCTTGTGAAATAAGTAAGTTTCTTTCACCGTTATATAGTTTCATACAGTACATAATAAATCAATAAAGCCAGACTAAATGTTCTGAAACAAATAACATGAAGAGCCGCAAACTGGGACAGAACAGATGTCTAGTGGTCTCTAACCTTCAACAATCTCCTAAATGATGCCGATTCGTGATGACATTTACGCGAAAGAAAACAAGAACTCACTAAGCACTTCTAGGCTGACAACAGCATTCTGAAATCCGGCTTCGTTGTTTGCTGAGCATCGATAACGTCCAGCATGTTCTGAACGGACTTTTTCAATTAAAAGGCCCTAAAGAACAAAACAGTAGTACTTTATGTTTTACGTGTTTATAACTGAAATTAAACTATTAAGTACTGACTCTACCACAGATATATTAATAAATTCTTCTTAAAGTCCTATTTGGAGAAATTCAGCTTATTCAGCTAACTAAAATTAACAAATTACACAACGAACAAGCCTTTGGATTTTTAGGAATTTAATTGACTCCAAGTCACCGGTTTTAATTCCCCAAAGAATCTTGATGGTGCACTGCTGAAAATTCACCAAAACGGAATGCAACACTTGTCCAGTGTTTCTCAGCTTCAAAAAGTTATACAGATGATATTTGTTATTATTATTATTGTATCCTTTAATTCCTACAGGAACATAGGGCTTAAGCCGTGCGTCTCCATTGCGTTCGGTTCTCTGCTAGAGTCTTCACCTGGCTCCATGTCTGCCCACACGTTTTCATCTCCTCTTCACATGACCGCCTCCAAGTCACCCTTGCACTGACGACCAACTCGCCGCTTCCCTTTCGGGTTCCACTCGAGCAATGGCTTGTCTAGTGATGTCACTTGATGGTTTCCTAAGAGTATGGCCAATCCATCTCCATTTCTTCCTGCCTATTTGCTTCACAATCGGTTCCTGCTGTGTTGGTTCGCTCCCAGAGATCTCTGTTGGTGATCTTTTCTGGTCATCTGATCTTGAGTATTCAGCGAAGACAACTGGTAATGAAAGTGTGTAGTTTGTTTGATATGCTCTTTATGACGCGCAGTGCAAGTCTCTGATCCGTATAGTAGCACTGACTCCACATTGGAGTTGAAAATCCGGATCTTATTTTTGATGCTGAGAGTTGCTGACCTCCACACAGACGATGATATTTGTACATAACGAAATTTGCCATCAAAAAAATCATCTATTTCACGACGTTTTACTCAAATAAAAAGAGGGATTTGTGAACCAACTTAGTTTTTCGTATGAGATGCAACTTCTACAATGTTGAAATGTTAAATAAATTATCCTAGGAAAATGAACAGAACTGAATATAAAAAGTGCCGAAGACTCTTCACCTGTTTAAGCTTCGTTTACAAATGAAACTTTGAGAGACAATTAATCTTTATCATTGATGAAACGCATTATCTATCAACTTTAGGTTTTGCTTTTGCATTCAAAAATAAATAAGCCCCATGCATGTGAATAAAGTATAAAGTTGAGGTGCACTCCAAAATCATTCATGAAAATCGAGTTCTATTTCGCAGATTACAAATGTGTACTTTTGTTTATATATTAGTTCTGCTGCACTCCAAAACTTGTATGTGTCTCTTTCTCCACCCCTAATACACACATGATGTATGTAACACGTCCATTAAGTGCAAATTGATTTGTGTATCAAGATCCTGGGAATTCTCTAGCATTAATTGTATTTCCTCAGTACAAAACTTTTACATTTCTCAAGTTGAACTGATTTCCATAGTTGTTCACGTGAATTGGTGTTGGCGAATGTATGTTATGTCTTTTGACTGTCAGCTGGAGTTGATGGATGCAGAGGTGAAGAGAACGTCCACTTACGTTAACAGATTCCTTTCGTTTTACATAGATGACGTTGATTTCACATTATTTTCCTGTACTCTGTCTTGTGGCCACATTGCCAACTTGACTGATGGAATTCAGTCTGTATCAGACAGAGGACTAGTAACATTACACTAGGTATTAACTGGTGTCCACTCAAAGTACTCTTTTTTTACCCTTTACGTTCCCCAGTGGAACATAGGGCTTCAAGCTGGTGGCTTGAAGTTTCTGTAGCAGTGTTTAATTTACAGGATGGGGTTGCTAGCCTCATGCCCAACCTTTCCTCTTTACCAGCATTATTTCTGGCTTAGCGAGGTAAAGGAGTGCGTCGTCCGGGGATCGAACCCCGGACCATGTGCATGGTCGGCGATCATCCTAACCGCTATGCCACCGACGCACAAAGTACAAAGTACTCTTCTGGTCTACTGAAGTTTTTGTTCGGGAAACTATGGTTCCTGGCGTTTCCGTAACGACTTCCGCAATTATTCCTGATGTACGAGATTCCATCGGTGTTTCTTTTATCTGTTCAGGTTCAGACATTGATGTACGAATTACATCAATTAAGAATATTATATTTTTGGATTTTACTTAGTATTGAGTAGTTCTTTCATGATTTCTCTTGCTAACATTTGTCTCATCGAAAGACAACGCCGAGTGATGCCATAATTTCAGCCTTAATTGGTTTAGCGCCTTTGATTTAGTTCCCAAAATCTAAGTTGGTGATTTGATTTTTTGGAAAGTCACATGTACATTTAATAAAACCATATATATTCACTTTTCTTCATGAATATATATATAAACTTAATATTCGTCTTTTCAATAAAAAACTTACTTGTTCAGGTAATAGCCTAAATATACCTGGTTGATCAGCTGTGATTAGCTGACCAGATGGTAGAAGCCACTGAATACGTATTGGTTGTGTACCACTTGTTCTACACGGTAGCAAAACTTGTTCATTCTCTTTTGCCAGAATCGGCTTTATTGATGTATGTATGGTAGGTCGTTCTTAATTTAAGAAATAATTAATGGAAAAATGATGTCTGTTGTTAATTACATATATATGTATAATAATTTTATTAATCTTACGAAATAAAGAAGAGCAACTAAATAATATGTAGTCCTAGCTACTGAACAGTATCATAGGGAGGCTAAGAATTCACTTTATTTAGTGTTTTGAAAACTGCCAAATAGTGCGTAGAGCCAGTATTAATATATTCGCTATATCCACTTATTTAACAATAAGAATGTCAACTTATTGCAGAAGTTCATTAGAACCCAATCATTCAAAATATATTTCGAATGAACGAAGCTATAAGCCACAATATTTTATGTGGAGTGATCCTACTATCCAGTGGCTCAATCAGAAGTAGGTTTAATGAGATTCTAAGATAGAACATTACGGTTGACTGTGAATTGCTTAAGTCACACATCTCAAGTATGTAACTGTATTATTTTGTCAATTTCTCTTATTGTGAAGACAGAGAATGTACGCCAGTAATGCTGCTAATTTTAAAGTGGTAAATGAAGTTTCTGTGTCACTAAAATAGACCCTTTAAAAAGGCAACTCAATAAATACTCACTATATCTACTAGATTCAAATGAAATACTGGTCAGGAAACTTCAGATTTGAGTGACTTGATAATTACCTCGACGGTAAAGTTGATTAATCCCACAAATGAATAAATTTAAACGATCTTATAATTAAATACCTTCAGGTATTGATTTGTAGGGATTTGACTGATTGGTTACAGGATTTCATTATGAGCTGACATCGATTAAAGAACCACTGAAAAACCTGGGAGTATTGGACAGCTGTTTCGTCCAAGTTTGGGACTCCTCATCAGTACGCACCCAGCGCCAGGGTTCGAACTCAGGACCTTCTGGTTACAAGGTGAGCTCGTAGGCCATTAAGCCACTGGGTTCCTATCCAGCAGGATGCAGCAGCTCGGGTGTGAGGACAAATACTCGCCGAAGACATTGTTCAGTAGTCGCGTTATGTTGTGAATCGGCAGAAGTTGGAATTCATGGGCTGGCCATTGGATTGGGTCCCAGTGGATTAATACTCTACGAGCTCGCCTTATAACCTGAAGGTCCTTGGTTCCAACCCCGGTGGGTGCGTGCTGATGAAGAGTCGTTATTTAGGACGAAACAGCTGTCTAGTTTTCCAATGATTCTCTAACTGATGTCAGCTGATGATGAAATCCTGTAATTGTCTTCAGATTGAATAGTTCTTTGAGCTAAGGTTTTGATAATCAGATATTTAATGATATCTAAGACATTCTTATCAGTGTTTAGTAGCAAGTAAATTAACGTAAAAGTATACGGGCATATTCTGACACTACTTTGAGCTAGTCGGAACTGATTCATTTGTCGGTGGTACAAGGGTATATATTAAATCTGACTAGTTGTTGATTTGCTCCTTAGCTCTCCTAGATGAGTATACAAGCATACTACTATTTTGCTAGCCCAGAAAAGTTTCTTTTTTAGACGTGAAGCGATGATTTATGCAAGTTCCGACATGGCAACCCCTTATTGGACAATTTTTATTTGTTCTGATAGGGATTAAATACCTGACGTTCTGTTAACATGATACACCAATTATTTTGTCCAATAAATGTTGTTGTTGTTGTTATTGTTATCGTGCCGGTTCGTTTTTCCCAGTCTGACTTTGTGTCCATCTCAAAGTGGAAAATATTTTCAAGTGATTAGTTTGTTATAATGTTGTATTCTGGAGGTGCATTCTCGTCAGGTTAAACAAACTCACAACCCAGCATCACTGCGTCACAACAGGGTTTTTCTCTGTTAAAATACACTAGATTGAGATATCTTCTCTCGGTTTACAGTACAGAAATAAGTATGAAATGATAATTTTAGCGGGAAAATAAGCTTACCAATTATTTCGATCATAACTGATTTCGAATCTTCGCTTATTTTATTTGTGGCTTTACAAACATAACGACCACTGTCTTCTTTTTTAGCATCTGTGATTGTTAACAGTCCAGTACTACAAAAGATTTTTTTAAAGAATAAAAATTTCACACATTTGTAAGGATTACTTAACTTTTTGCAGAAAATTAGACTACCTCATATAATTTCTACATTTATAGATGATGACTGACATTCTAGTCTGAGCCACGAGACATCACTATTTTGGATGTCTCGACTCACCAGCTTTCGGGTGAATTAAGTTCGCTCCTTTGCTGTATGGTTTACATAATGAAATAGCCACTAGTGAGTTCTAACAGTAATGTTTTGCAGATATAAGGTTGAACGCAACTCCTAAAGTAATACCTAGTCTGGAAGTAATCGAACATTAAACTAAATTGACTTTTTCTGATCAGTTTTATATCAGCTTTCAGATTTTATAGTTACGGAAAACATTGGTCAAGAATTTACTATTTATTACTAGCAAGTGTATTGTAACTAACTTGATTGTAACTAAAAGATAGTTTGAAAAATCCCTCCTGAACTATCTAATCACAACATTTATACTTATTTGCATGTTCAAACTAACTATGTGATAACTATTCGTTTTTCTTCTAAGCTGTATATCATTCTTCTGATATTTTCATATTATCTGTTGACCTGATCCGTATTATTTGTCGTTGTCACTATTTATTCTCTATTTGTAACACTTCTCATTGTGGTTATGCGATACATTGATAATGTATTGCTTTACAATGTGATTTTGTTTGAGTGAGTCCAATCCATGCTGACTTTGGACTGTCTTCGGGAAACGTTGGTGCCTGATTCTTGCTGACACAGCTACCGAAACTTCAAAGCTGTAGTTTGAAGCCCTACGTTCCACTGGGAACGTGAATGAATAAAAATTTCTGTTCTACAGTACATGTTCCGTACTTAAAAAATTAACTGAACTGCATAGCTACCCAACAGCACTTTTGAGGCAATTTCCAATTTTTGATGTTACTGTTGAATGGAACTGCAGATTTCAGCAACAAATATTTGTCTTTTTGGTGTTTACTGAGCGCTTTGTGACTATGCGCGACTCAGTGAAGTTTTGTCAGCTATACAGTAGGACGCAGAGATTGGCTTCATGCATCCAGACCACTACGAGTCAGTTTTGGTCGTAACGATGATTTCGTGAGTTTGTTTCTAAGATGATTGTATCAAAAATCTTAAACGTATTTCCAGGAAACTATATATATGCCTTAACACAGTCTCTTAAATGTTATGTTTTTTAACTATAATCACTCCGATTGTTCTCATATCTCAAATCCACATCCACTAGGTGCTCAAATGATGTTAGTGTATACCATCTTGACATTCCCGTTGTTTTCTTGATTGCTATTTATGGTATCAAACCGAGTTCCTTAAACACCAATCATGTAATTTCAACCACATGTTAAATCTTACAGTTTAATTGTGAAAATTACTAAACATCATTATCTCTATATAGATCCAAATTTCAAATTCTCACCTGATATCTACACTTGTTCCAAGTCGGAATAGCCCTCCGGTCTCTCTAAACCATTCCAAAGTTGGCATAGGATGTCCTTCAGCTGAACAGTGCACAGTAAAGGTGGCACCTTCCCTTTCACGTATTTCAGTTTTGTCCAGTCTAACTAAGGGCGGCACTAAAATTGTAATAAAATCAAAAAGACAGAAATATTACTAAGGGGTTATTTATGCATATATGTAAACAGATAGATGTATATTGGCTGGTTCAAGTCCTCGAGATAATATGAATCAGTTATGGAGAAATTATCTTCCAGATTTTAAGAGTCTTCACTAATCTACTCTTAGCTTTCTTCTAATTTAATTTGCATTTTCTTATATTTTGCGCTTCTTTAAATTGTCTATTGGTTCGGTCACGAGTTGATATCAGTTAGAGAACTATTGGAAAACCTGGGAGTACTGCACAGCTATTTCGTCCTTCTTTGAGACTCCTCACCGTACTCACTCAATGAGATCCAAACCCAGGATCTTCAGGTCACAAGGTGAGCTCGTAGACCATTCAGCCGCTGGGACCTGATTCAATGGCTAGTGAATTTCAACTTCTGCCAATTCACGACATACATAGCGCAACTGTTCTCTTAACTGATCTGGTGTCAACTTGAACTGTTGTTCTTTTGTATAAGTTTTTTTTCTTTCATTCATCACTCATACAATGTAGAGCAGACAGAAGATATAAGAACGGAATTTTATTATCAGAAGGTTTGTCTTTTTTGCAGAATATGTATGTTCTGCACAGATAATCAATCTAATTATTGATGAACTTGTCTTCTTAGGATGCTTAAGTACACTAGAAATTATTTCTGATTAATAACTTCATCTTGCTCAGCAGAATGATTCTTGTCATTTCTTAGAATCTGTGTTAACAAGACTATTATGCGTAAGACGCTTTAGTGTGAATCTTTGAAAACGCTACAACCAGTTCTCTAAACTAAGAGGAAACGTACTATGAATCCTGAAAGTATTACTACTTAATTTCAGAAGTATTATGAAACATTTACAAGTGGAAAATAGCTCTATAAATAGTATATGTAAAATTTTAAATATCTTCACCACAGATTTCACTTACTAATAACTTCTAATTCATAAATTTTTGATACATTCCCAGCTTCATTTCGTGCCAAACACTGATATTCTCCTAAGTCTTTACCAGTAGCCGAGATAATCTTCAATTTACTGCCATTATCATCAAAGGTGTATTTAGCCGGTGCATTGAACTGTGACAGTGGTGCACCTTTATAATACCATGTAATTGTAGGCGGAGGTGATCCTTGTGCTGGACAATCGAATTCAATCTCAGCACCCAGACGTACAATCTGTTTTTGACGATAACGAACAAAATCTGGTGGAAATCGAGGAGCGGCTGAAGAAAATATACAAAAAAATTGTCTTCTTATTAGAGTGGAGTAAAAGTAGAATTTGACTTCTATGGTAGAATAAAATTCCATAGTAGGTAATTTTTTTATTTAATATAACACACAGCCATACCATATTAATAACTAGACATGAGCAGCAAATTGTACTCGAAACATCATCCAAATAATAGTACTGCAACACTGTGTGAGTGTATTCTATCGAATAAACTTATCAAATATGCAAAATATTTAACTGTTCAAATCACTTAAATATTCATTGAAAGGAGTTGCCCGTGTAGAACTTTATAAAATATATTTCAATGCAAAGACTTCTTGGCTTGACTTCTGTGAAATAATAATTTCCACCATTTAATAGCTAATCTTCAAGATTACTTCCAACTGCATCTTAGATTATATCAGCCTTGTGTATGAGAACAGACATTTTTCGATATCTGGGTAATTTTTAAACTGTCATATTGGTTTTTTTCCACATAGTTACACTGATCAACAAGAATTCCAAGTGCTCACTTCATCTTGAAGTCATCGTAATTCAACCCTCCAACTAAGAGAACACAATATGAAAAACGCCCAAGTGAGCTACAAATCTGCATAATTTCAAACTGAAAACAATACCTTTCCTATGAGGTAAGTTTCGAAATTAACGATATTAGGGCTTAGCAACCATATGAAACTAAGAGGTTATCATCAAGTTATTCAGACAGAGGTAAGCGAATGACACTGTTTTCGCAAAGCTGGACTTCCCATCTTATCAGTCAGCATGCAAAATCGTAGATTCGACAACACGAAGTAAGTTCTAGAATTCTGATAATGATTTATTTCTAAACATTAATTATGAATAATTTATACAAAGTGATTAAAAAATAAGAAGGAACTTGTCAATTATAATTTTCATTTTAGACCTACCAATCACAGATAGCTGGAAGGTATGACTATCTTCACCAGCTCTATTACGTGCTAAACACCGATAAGTTCCAACTTCATCAGCAGTTGGACGAACAACAGTTAAACTCTGTCCTTGATCTTGTATCACATAATAATCTCCATCTGGTGACATCAATATCGGTGCACCATCTTTAGTCCATGTGATTTCCGCTTTTGTTTGATTGATATCACGCAGTAGACAATAAAATGTGATTGGAATGAATTCAGATGTACGATGTTCTTCTAGTGAGCCAGAACGTTTTATTATTACTGGTGGAACTGTTAACGCATACATATAAGCATACACAAGAAAAAAGGAGAGAACAATAAGACGGTTGATAAAACAAGTAATTATTAAAAGTTTCTGAACATTCCACCACTTAATTCTCACTACTACACTTTTTACTGTAAGAGTGAAAACAAGACATTTCTCATTAAAACTCCATTGCAATATGCACCCAATGGGGTTAGAAACCAGGACCTTCTGACAACAATGTAGGCTGGTAGACCATTCAGCCATTGGGACTCCACTAATGGCCCATGAATTCCAACTTCTCCCACAAGCATATGTTAGAAAAATTTACTCGTTCCTCTTATATTGTTGCTACTTTAAATAATTCCTTGTATTAGATAGTCACTTGTTTTGTTTATCTATTATTACTAGTTTAATTGCACAAATCCGATGAACGATTCCACTACTTATTTAGTGCATATTAGACAACAACGACCCAGTCGCAATTATTATAATTTATAATTATTTCCTTGAGTTCCGAGTTGAACATAAGGCTTCTTCTATTCTCTGCTGTCCTCTTCAGCTTGGACCACGACTTCCCAACATCTTTCATCTACTCCTTATAAGATCTCCATGTAACGCTCTCACCGACTACCCACTCGTCGCCTCTTCCCATTTTAATTCTACTCGAGTGATGCTCTACATTGCGTGTGATGTCATTCTACGGCCTCGCCAAAGTTTGCTTGATCCATCTCCATTTTCCCCGACATATTTATTGAGCGATCGGCTCTTTGTTGGTTTGTTCGCAACCAGAGTTTCTTGTTGATAATTCTTCCTGGCTGGCCGGCCATTTGATCTTCAGCATGGAGCCGGCGAAGGGGATAGCTGTGGATAAAAGTCTTCAGTGGCCTGTTGGAAATTCTTTTTCGTGACACGCAGAGCAAGTTTCTGACCCGTATAGAAGGGCTGACTGCCTTCACATTTGTGTTGAAAACCCGAATCTTGTTCTTCATGCTGACTGAGTCCAAACTGGTTTCAGGTTGATGAAAGCGTGTCTCACCTTTCTGATTCTGACTGGCTGGCTTTAACATCTTCATCCGTCCCACTGTCTGTGGTTGAAACCGTGCTTCCTAGATGAGTGAAGGCGGGAAGTTACCTCTGTCAAATCTCTCCTGTTGATTGTGATTGGTGCTGGGTGTCGTCGTTGTTGCTGTTGGTGCGTGGTTACCTTCATCACCTCCATCTTTTCTACATTCACCTGGAGTCCTGTCATCGCTCACTGCCTCTTCTGCCAATTTGTTGGTTTTCGCCTGTAATTCTTCGAATTCGTGTGATATTAGACATAAATCACCTGCGAAATGCAGATCTTCTTGAGTCTTATTATCGGTGGTCCAGCGTACTCCTGTCTTCTCACTCCCATGCACAGTCTGACGCATAATCTAGCCCAATACAATTAAGAATATCATCGGTGATAATAGGCAGCCAGCTTGCCTTACTCCGGTAACCATTAATACATAACACTTATACAGAACATTTAGTGTCATATTCTACTACTCATATCCTATGTCTCCCTTTATAAGTAGTATTTTCGTAAATATCATTACTATTATTATTGTTATCCCTTGCATTTTTTGTAACACATACACGCACACAAACAAGACAATTACTAGTCACTCATATAAACGCATAAAATTAATATACTTCATCTCTCCGTTACATCATACATACGATAGCTTCGGTAGATGAACTTATGTAATCAACACAGTTCATTAGTCCACATGGATTTGAAACTGATCAAGAAGATCTTGATCCAATACAGTTAAATTTCCGATGTTGTCTCGGTGGGAGAACAAATCAGAGTAATAAAATGCAAGTCACTTAATTCTATCTGAACTCATTTACTCATGAAAAACGTTCTACTACTTAAATATAGAAACAGCGTTTATGATGGTTGTCAATAGAAAATATTAGACCAGAGTACAGACACATTTCAACTATGTATATATTAGAATTTCTGTTAATTTAACAACTAACCGATTACAGTTACATTGAATTTCTTTTCTATTGTACCACCTCCATTACTAACAGTACAAGTGTATTCTGCTTGATCTCTCGGTTGTATATTTGATATCTGCAACATTTGATCTCCACTCAGGATAGCTAAACTGGACAATTGTGGATGAATATATCGTGGATCCATAAATTGTGGTTGGACTATTTCAATATCCTTTTTAAACCAAGCGAATCGTGGACGTGGTTCACCTGTTGCTTCACAAGCCAACTGGATTGTTTCATTCTGAACAGCTTGAATATGAATCTTTCTAGTTGGATCAACAAACTTTGGACGAACTGATGAGTTGTTTAAAAATAAGTAAAATAGTATTGTTCGATTAGTTTAAACTAAAAATGAATTTCAACATAATAAACAAAATAGAAGTCTTTATATTCAAGGGTTGGTTTGTAGGGATTTGGTTGATTGGTTACAGGGTTTCATCATGAGGTGACATTAGTTAGAGAACCATTGGAAAACCTGGGAGTACTGGTTAGCCGTTTCGTCCTAGTTTGGGACTCTTCAGCAGTACGCACCCACCGGGGTTCGAATCCAGGACCTTCTGGTTACAAGGCGAGCTCGTATACCATTAAGCCACTGGGACCCGATCCAATGGCCCATGAATTTTAACTTCTGCCAATTCACGACATAGCGCGACCCCTAGCCAATTCTTTATAAATTAAATGTTCTTTTAAGATCAGTTACATTGATTTCACTAATTCACTAATATATGGTTTGTCAAAACACACATCAATACTAAAACGGCTTCAATGCAGTAGTGATGAGTTTAACAAAAGTTAATCGATATTACTATTGAAAAAGATGAAATTGCAGTAAGTTTTGATGTGTTTTCTCTATTTACCAGTATTCCTACATATGATTCACTTGACATTAGGAAATATGAACCAGGAAATATTAGCTAAATGCTCATTATCAATAGAAGACATTATAATAAAATGGTAAAAACTTTGTTCGCAATCTACTTTATACTTATATCAATACTATTTATTTTACCTTTAAAGATAAAGCATACTGTGAGACAAACGGAGATGCAATGGGATCAGCAGCATCTCCGATTGTAGCAAACCTGTATATAAGATGTCTAGAAAGAAAAGCACTGACAGGTTTTAGTTGTCATCCTAGAGTATGGTACAAATATACAGATGACACATTTATTATTATAAAGAAAGCTGAAAAAGAAACCTGCCTACAACCGATCAAATCCATTTCAAAAAATATTAAGTTTAGTAATGAATTTGAGTCGAATGAGGGAACTATACACTTTCTGAATTGTCTTGTAAAAAGACAAATTGACGGACAGCTAAAGTTCACGATATTCATGAAACCGACACATTCAAATATATACATTTGAATTCCCAAACAGATCATCCAATAAGATTGAATTTTTCAGTAGCTTTAAATCTCGTAAACAGAAATAGGAACAAAGAGATCTCGAATATAAAACAAATTTTAATTGGAAATTGTTATCTGAAAAAGCTTCCAAATAACAATACCAATAAAAAAAGGTGAGAGGGGAAAGAAAACTGAAAAACCTTGGGTATCGACTATAGCAATTCCATATCGAAAGGACACGACTGAACAAATTCAAAGAGTACTTCTTCCATATAAAGTTTAAGTCTATTTCAAGACCCCCAATTCTTTACAGAAAGCTTTGGTGAGTGTCAAAGATCTGTTGCCCAAAATTACACAAAACAATTGTGCCTATAGGATGAAGTGTTCAGCATCTGAGGCTCGTTTTATAGCAGGTAAAGGCCAGGGTGAATGAAAACAGGCTGTGCATGAAATGTCCGCCTAGAAATAAAGTAGAATTGAAGTCTTCAAATCAGACCTGCTATGGCAATGGATGATATAGAAAGCGGACATAAGATTGATCTCTAAAATGTCGAAATTCCAAGAAAAGGCTTTCATTCACATAAAGAACGACTGACTTCTGAAGCCTTCCATATTTTAACCGCATCGAATGCAATTAATACGAGAGAAGGGATATACTTAAGGTAGACTCTAATGATACAAAACATATAAGAAAAAGAAAATTATTCAATCCTATGTTGTGACCTTATAAAATATTATCACGTTTTTCACAGGTGAACAAATTACTCCCTCACACACACACACACCCATACAGACCAATATGCTAATATGAAAATTTGACATTATTCATCATAAATTTGTGACGACTGCTTTTGTCTTTCTATTGGTGACCTTCAAAGGAGTTCACTTCAATTTATGTAATTTTTTGACCATATATTTTGATGCATATTCTGCTGAAGCAGTTGTGGATTACACAGTGGAACATTCAGAAGAATCTTGTTTTGATCTTATGGTTAAGCACACTAGGACTATTTTAAGTCATTTATAATGATTTAAACTGACTTAAATTATTCTAGGGAATTCGTAACACCAACGGTTTACATATTTATAAAATATAATTTATACTACCATATATTTAAAACAATTAGTTCCTTTTATGAATTTAGATAAAGTAATGTATTTGCGCAACACATTTCGAACAATCTGATCACACACGGACTTGTCATAGGAATGTATATGAAATTAATAAAGAGGTAAAGGGTGAGAAAATAGACTTAGGTCAAGTTAAAAGGACATATTCAAGGTCAAAATAACAGTAAAGACCACTAAACCAAATAGCAGAGGTAATAGTACATCTGCTATGGTATCAAAACAGAATTTACCAAGGAAGGTTTAATGTGATGACGAATTGTTTTTGAACGCATAAAGGTGGTTTAAACTTTCTAATTGCTAGGGCTTCCCCAAACACGTTTTATAGATAGGTTCAAAAGATCTGTCAACGTCAATTTTATGTCCTTTCTCTATAATATGTCTCGCAATAGAAGAGCTAGGTCTCCTGTTCTCACCATTAATAGGTTCTGAAGATTCCATTTGTTTCTGGAGCCATTTAGGAATATGCTCTGAAGTTCTTACTTGCAGAGATCGATGCGTCCTCCCTATGTATGTGTCCACACGTACATTCAAATTGGTAAATACAGTGGGAAGTGACGTCATTTTTCGCATATTATAGAGACAGGACATAAAATTGACGTTGACAGATCTTTTGAACCTATCTATAAAACGTGTTTGGGGAAGCCCTAGCAATTAGAAAGTTTAAACCACCTTTATGCGTTCAAAAACAATTCGTCATCACATTAAACCTTCCTTGGTAAATTCTGTTTTGATACCATAGCAGATGTACTATTACCTCTGCTATTTGGTTTAGTGGTCTTTACTGTTATTTTGACCTTGAATATGTCCTTTTAACTTGACCTAAGTCTATTTTCTCACCCTTTACCTCTTTATTAATTTCATATACATTCCTATGACAAGTCCGTGTGTGATCAGATTGTTCGAAATGTGTTGCGCAAATACATTACACGATTCAAACAAATTACGTCTTCTTATTGCTTTGCCATATATTTGTTGGTAGCACAAAGATGAAAACAAAGTTAATAGAAGTAAGAGATCAGTAGAGCCTAGTCAAGAAAGGAATTAACATTGGTAGTGTTAAGACAGCCACTGCCACCACTGGAAGTTGATGTTATAGCCAAGTATGATATGAGTAAGAATAATTCTTAAGTAATTATGAATAATCTTGGTCAATGGAGAAGATATACAGCTCATAAGGAAGATGAAATTTTCTAGATGTACCTCAGGCCTTTGTGTCTGATGACTAAGGTTTCCGTTACCTTCATCACTAAGCCCACTGATGAGACGTCCACAATCAAATGCTTGGAGTATATAAAAGAATTTCCATTCTGTTATCTCTCTCAGGCTTTGGCAAACTGGCGTTTTGGAAGTTGGTT
Organism: Trichobilharzia szidati; assembly: GCA_944472155.2. Classification (NCBI taxonomy): domain Eukaryota; kingdom Metazoa; phylum Platyhelminthes; class Trematoda; order Strigeidida; family Schistosomatidae; genus Trichobilharzia; species Trichobilharzia szidati. The sequence continues at coordinate 142,540,775 of OX235279.1, read as the reverse complement.
CGCTATCAACTAAATATCGTAAGTTTATTCGAGTTATACCACGGATTGATATCAGTTAGAGACCCATTAAAAACGAGAGGTTAATGGACAGCTATTTCATCCTAGTTTGGGACTCATCGGTACTACACACCCACTCGGTTTCGAACCCGCGGCCTTCCGGTTACAAGGCATGCTTGTATACCATTCAGCCCATCAATTCTAACTTCTACCAATTCGTGATATTTAGCGTGATCACCAACCAATATCATTGGCAGGAAAACCATCTTCACTCCCGACTGGATGCATCTCACTGATGATTACTTCTCACCATAACTCCGGGAAACTCCGTCCTGTATCAATTCACTAGCGAGCATCAGATTAATTTTCCAAAGTTGATTTGTATGGATTTGATCTGTTTTTCGAGTTTGACCACGGATTGATATCGTAAGGTTACGTTAATTTTCTCCTTCATCGGTTATTCACCTTCAGCACGTTTCAGTTTCATAACTTTCATCAATGCAGTTAACTAGACTATAGCATCTTCAAACTGTTTTTGATTGATTGGTGCTTCTTACACACGTATTGGTCACTTCATTAGTTACCTAATTCGTATTTCATCGCATTTTACTGGATGCAGTTTTTATGTTAGTAGTGTGCTTTCCCTCTTATTTCTAATAATATTTTCATACTACTTACAGTTGTTAATAAGTAGTCAAATTTTATCACATTATATTGTAATTCATATTCAAAATTCAACCTGCTCCTCTGTTAATGCAGTATGGTCTGCAGTGAACTAAGACAGTTGACGAGTTAGTTTGATAAAAAACGTATAGAGACATGTCTTTCATTTAAATAAAACCTAGGCTTTAACCTTGATGATTTCAAGAAAGTGATGATCTACACAGCAATAGGGTATCGTAGCTCAGCTGCTGGACTACTGGACTAGTAATTTCTGAAGGTCGCTGTTTTGAATCCTTCGGTGATCCATATTTCTTCGTTTTGTCTTCCGTCACCATTCGCTGCATGAATAACAAGTTGACAACCAAAGGCCAAATCAGATAGAGCTCACCATGAATTACATGAAATTACTAAAAAGTGTTTTGTCCATATAATTATCGGAATATAAAATATGTCAATCACTAATGAGACAGCTTTAAAAACAGATGCACCTAAAATAATACTTAAAGTGGATTCGGAAAACACTTATCACATATAAAAATGATACTTGGAAAGACTTTCTGGTCAGATATTACAAAATTTTTTTAATGTGAGCTTAGCATTTTCAAACTTGAAGTTGAAACTCACCATAGATAAGTACATTAAATATTTGTGTAGATTTTCCAACCTCATTTTGAGCATGACAGACATATTCTCCAGCATCTCGTGTTTGTACAAGTGGTACTGTAATTTTACTACCATCAGCGGATACTTGAATATCTGGTCCATTCACTATGGGTAAATTATTTCTTTCCCATTTAATTTGTGGTGGTGGATCAACTCCTTCCATTAATGTACAATCAAGTGATCGAGTTTGATTAACAAACCAGTGTACTTCAGGTTGAACATTCGATGTATCAAATGCTGGAGGAACTGTAAGACATCAATTGTATACATGTACATGTGTTTTTGGGAAGAGGAAAAGAAAGAAACGAAAATACGAATCAATAGACATCAGTTGGTTTGTAGGATTATCAACAAAAGCAAATAAATTTGACTACATAGCGTCGGTGGCATAGCGGTTAGTACACTCGCCGACCATGTACATGGTCCGGGGTTCGATCCCCAGCCGACGCACTCCTTTACCTCGCTAAGCCAGAAATAATGCTGGTGAAGAGGAAAGGTTGGGCATGAGGCTAGCAACCTCATCCTGTAAAAATAAAAAACTGCTACAGAAACTTCAAGCCACTAGCTTGAAGCCCTATGTTCCCCTGGGGAACGTGAAGGAAAAAAAACATAGTTTAAAGTTTCTGCTTAGATATAGGTGACAATATATGTATTTTTACTAATGTCGTTTAAGAATCCAATAGGAAATCTACAATATCACATCCATTGTATCTCAGGACGCCTTTCTTTTACTGGTGATGCAGCTACTTAATTATATAGAATGTCTGGTACACAAGCCACTAACTGTTATTAGTAAAAAATTATGAGCCAGTCGATTCTGAAACAATAAATAGGTAGTGACATTTCGATCTCAAAACCTAATAGTCTTGGAGCCTGAATCTACACTGACTGCTGATGAATGCCGCCGATGAAAAGTCTCCAAATAAAAAGAGGCATTTTTTCCTGCGCTCTCTGGCTTAAGTTGGTCTTATATTTGACTTCCGTCGGCGACAGGTTATATATTTACACCTCAGAAATTCATTATATTAAATGATATATTAAAATAGAATCATTCGTAAACTGTTTTCCAATTTTTAAAGAAGTACATAATAATTCTGTCTAATGAATATTAATCTGTGTGTGACAGAATTTGAAATTGATCGTAGCAGTGTACTTATCTATCCATGTATTTATGATATGAATAGGAATTATGTTCAGACTTCAAACTTACCACGAACTCTTACGCTATACTCCATAATATCCCATCCAACAGCATTGCTAGCATTACACTGATATGAACCACTATCACTTTTTGATGTGCGGAAAATTGTAAGTGATTGACGATCCTAAAATTTAATAAAAAGAAAGGAGGCTAAATAGTCTGAATATGAGTTAAGTAAACTAATGTGTTCTTAAAGACAAAGAACACGAACTTACTAAGACATAACCCATTGTAAATTGAAATGCTAAATTTACTGGAATATAACATCTCTAGTCAGTTAGAGCAGACTGAAGATTTCCGGTCTATTAATAGTCTATCGCGTTGTCCAACATCGCACTTCGACCAGGATTCGGAAGCGATCAATCTATAATATCCTAATAACTAAGTAACATCCTAGATGCCTTCAGCATTTTCCATACATATTACTGAACATATGGCTTATGTATTCAACATCAGATTCGCATGTTTGCAAATTGGACCAAAGGTAAAATAAGCATATATCAGTCAATCTTGATACCCATTATTTACACAATTCACAACCAAGGCAGTTATTCTTGTGATCAACGAAGCTACTAATGTAAGCAACCTAATGGTAAACTAACTACTATATTGGACTAGAATAAGAATAACCTTCCATAGATAACCTCTAGTTGTGAGAAGGATGACGCATCCCTCACTTCGAATTATTTCAAGATTCTCATTTTTTTCTATTCTCTTTTCAATTCTTCTCAATCGAATCACACTGTTAAAACAAACATAGACAAATTGACAATCATCATTTCATTAAATTCAAATTACCTGAGATACTACTGAATGTTTAGGTAAATTATCTGTTTGTCTGGATAGTTTAATTACTCCAGAACTGTCATCATATCTGCCACCTAGACGAGGTTCACTGGTACGCGAAAAATGTACTTTTGGTGTGGGTGATCCATTTGCTGGGCAAGGTAGTACAAGTTCATCTCCTTCACGAACTGTATACTCTGTACGTACACGTCCACGATCAATACGAGCAGGAGCTAAAGTGTTTAACAGTACAAGTAGCATTAATGTTATTGCATTTGTATTTCAATTCGTATAACACCAACTAAAGAAGAATGGAATATTTTTCTTTCTAGTTTGTTGAAGAAAAAAGCTTTAAGAAGCCTACATTATAGTGTTTCACTGCAGCCAAGTTCAGTGAGAGGGAACTGCAACTATTACGACATATGGTACCTTTTCCATCACAAAGTTGATGATACATAGGTATATCAGCTTCCGAATAGAGATATTCTTCCGGCAAGAGTGAAGTTATCAATCTCTTCTTCTAATCCGCGAAGTAAGGTTAACTTGTGCAGACATCAGACGTCATATTACTGTGATAAAAAATAAACTCGGATTTGTCTCGATTATAATTCATACATAAACTGAAGTATTTGAACTGCTTAGCAATAGCCCAGATACACCCGAAACATTTTGTTGTATTTTAGAATATATGTTTGCTGCGGTAGGCTGCATTAGATGTTAAGAAATTCAAAAATATAACTGCCCAGTTTTTGATCCGACTTCAAGGTGATCCAAAAACTATAAAACTTACAGGTCTTAAGGATCATATCAACTAACCATGATGCTTACTGACTAAGCGCAGTGACTGATGGATGTACAGTATTCATCCTCATAAAATGGCATGTATTATTTGCATATTATTGAAGGCGACACTTCATCCTGCTGTCTTGAATAACAAATTCTTACACATCAGATGGTTGGAAGCAATCGGTAGGACCCCTGTCAGCCCTCATCACCATAATGTATTTGCACACCTGCAAGAAGCTGACTTATCCTCGGAGATTCCAACTTAACACTGTAGTCAGAGACTTTATTATTGAATTATTCGGGTTAACTATTGACTTCCTGGAGGACTGTAACGGACGCATTAGTTGGTCATTCGGGT